>CM058235.1:62047011-62396247 GCA_030180135.1 Orychophragmus violaceus
ATGCATTTTCCAGTATTCAAATCTCCGATTGGCCTAGAGATATTCACTCCATTTATATTGGAGGGACAAATCCCGTCTTGTTCCATCACTGTAAACTACTCATTTCATAATACACCCAAACAAGGTCCTTATAACTATCGCTTAACGACAGCGTTAGACAATGATCAAAGCGCATCAGTTCATGTGCAGTCACATGCATGCGAACTCAGGTCTAAGGACTATACTCTATAGTCGTAGTAAGAATCTCTTATGACACAGATATAAATATCCTGAAGAGTTCTTATAATCGGGTCATGTCCGGTCGTATGTACCCCAACATACACCTATGTACTGACTTTGATGCCGCGCATCTATGACACCATGAAACTTGGTCATAAGTCACATACCAATCTAGTCTCACGCGGTTGTTGGTGTTCCAATTTCAACAACCTTCGACTAGGGACAGGATGATATAAGCCATCTATCAAATATACGGTCTCATGATCAAGCTAAATGACTTTGATGACTCAAGATCAAGTCACTTACTTCGATGACCTATAAAATGGTTTATATCATTTTGGAACGATTATTTCATCACAGTTAAAATAATCTTAAAATAATTTTATTAAACATCTTAAAATGTTTTACAAGAACATATCAATAACTAAATAAAGCCCTTTACAAACTCCCACTGAAATTAAGACTACATCTTAATTTCACTTATCCTACAGCTACAGTCCGCGACTCGTGCTTAGGCCTAAGGAGTGGCTTCGTTAATAGATTAGCATCGTTCTCATTCGTTGAAACTTGCTGATCTACTTAACACCTCTGTCATTTATCTCACGGAATAGGTTATACCTACCCTCAAGGTGTTTGGACCTCTGATGTGCAGCTAGTCTCATCTATGCTGGGAATCACATCAAGTTCAGTGAAGAACTCTTCTTTCCAAACAACCTCTTTCGCCGCTACCCAAGCTGCGAAATGATCAGCTTAAGTCATGGAGTCAGCAACAGTGCCTTGCACCGCCAGACAGACACAAGATATAACCGGACTGTGACCGGAAATCATCTTTGTCTGTTGGAAACTTGCCTTTCAGACTCTACCGACTTGTAGCACCTCACTTTCTCCGTAAATCAAGAACTTATCCTAAGTATTTTTCCAAATACTTGAGAATATTCATTACGTCTATCCAGTGATTCTTTGTTGGATTTGACTGGTCTTTACTTGTCTTGCTTAACATTAAAGCAACATCAAAACAAGTACGTGTCATGGCATACATGATAGATCCAATTGCCGATGCATATGGAATCTCATCCATGCATTCAAGCTCAGCAGTTATCGTAGGACACTGTTTCTTGCTTAAAGTAATGCCATGTGACATTGGCATAAAACCCTTCTTGGATTGCTGAAAACGTGTAGGACTATGTCAATTTAAGAATCATGACATTGTCCTACCAGCTCTTTTGGATCTCTATCTTTAGATCCAAAGTCCAAGAATATACGTGGCTTTACCCATGTCAATCATTAAAAACAACTCCCAAGCCTGTCCTTTACCGACTGCAGCTTTGGAACGTTATTTCCGAGAATCAGTATGTCATCGACATACACTATGAGAAATGCAATATCGCTCCCACTTATCTATTAGCAAACGCACAGTTCCACTTCGTTCCTGTTCAAGTCAAAACCTTGACTACTTCAACAGAACTAAGATTCCAACTCCGATATGTTTGCTTCTATCCATGAATGGATCGATGAAGCTAACTTACACACAGTGTAATTTTTCGGAGTCAGGGCTCACTTTCGCTTCTGCGAATTTCGCAGGTTCGTCACTTTCAATGATCATCAGATCATGGCAATTAATCATGAGAAATCACTCTCGGATTAGTGACGGATTCATATCTGCGAAATTCAGGCTCTACAGGTGTAGATTCTACAGAAATTTGTAAATCCATCCGCTGCTCTCCCTCAACAGGTTGAGCAGCCTCCTGCATTTCTCGAATTTCTTCGAGTTATACTTTTACTCCCACTGTTTTTCTTGGAAAGCAACTTTCCTTTTAGAAAACAGAATTCCGAACAACCTAACTTCGTTTTCGGAATTGACGTAAAAAGTAACAAGCCTTGGTTTCCCTAGGACAACCAGCAAAGTAGCACAAATACAAATACTCAGTAAAGACGAATTTGGATCATTTCCAATCCACATTTAAGTGGTGTCTTTCAACTGATATTGGTAGAACTATTTCAGCGTAAACTTAGATATTTCTAGAGCGTTATTCTTAAAAATATCATGGAAGATTCGTGTGACTCATCTTTAATCATTTCTGATAAGATCTGATTCTTTCTCACAGAAACACCTCCAGGTTTTCAGGAGAAATGAGCTGTGAAACGACTTCACACTCAATCAGATGATCACACCATCAATGACTTAAGTATTCTCACTCGTGATCTAATCCAGAGTCTCAATACTTCAGTCACTCAGATTCTATACCTCATTCTGGAATTCTTTCGACCATTTCAAAGAATTCTGACCCGTGTCTCATCAAATGAACACAGTCATACTCACTGAAATAATCAGTGGAGACAATGAAGTACAGAAAATTTTCTCTGGCATTACTGCTCATTGGGCCACATACATGAGTATGTTCAAGGTCCAATAATCCTTTGGGCCTTTTTCTAGCTCGGCTAAGATAGGCCCTTTGCCATTTGGTCCAGTAAGCAGAATTCAAGTCTCATAAGATATCGTATCAAATGAGCCCAACAGTCCATAACTATGGGATTTCTGAATCCGACTTACTCTATGTGACCAAGACTTTTATGCCAAGAAAAATCAGGTTTAATTCATCAGATTTAAACCAATTCGGTATTTATGTTACATTTAGGCACTCTTTGGTTTAAGATATAAAACCCATTCCTTGAATAGGGTGCTACAATTAATATTTCATTAAGATCAAAAGAACAAAAACTTGTCTTTTATCAAAATGAAAAACATTCAAATTCTTACAAGAAAATGAAAAACAACTCTGCTTAAAGCAGGTACATTGTAGCAATTACTTAATACAAAACCAAGCCTCGAAGGCATCTACAAGTGAAAACCCTACGGCTGAGGCAGCGTCCATAGCTCCTTCCAGACATGTAGATCCACTTGTCCTTCCTTCAACATTCTATTGTTGCTTAGGCTCTGCATATTATCACAAATATCAGTGCCACAACCAGTATCCAATACCTATAAGGTAGAACTTGAAGTAATAACATGAATACCTGAGGAAGTAGTCTCATACATCAACTTCAACTCCTCATCATCTTCCATGAATTTAATGCAATCTCTCTTCCAATGCCCTGTCTCTTTACAGTAGCAGCACTTACCAACGTAAGAGGTATCTGACTTGGGCTCAGAAGACACACGCTTGCCATGATTCAAAATCTGGACAACTTTGTCTTCACCCTTGTCAGTACTAGGTTTAATAAACCTACCCTTCTCTATTATGAGATTATACTGGGTACTCTTCACGTTTGGCTCAACTGTCTTGAGCATATCATGCAGTTCAGTCAGCGTCTTCGTTAAGCCTTTCTTGATATAGTTCCTTCTGAACTTATCATAGCTTGACGGCAGTGACTGCAGAATAATATCAGTTGCCAATTCTTGGCTAACTGGATAATCCAGTTTCCTCAGGTTATCAATGTAACCCATCATTTTACTGACATGAGGACTCACTGGATGATCATTTGGTAGCTTGCAGCTAGTGAGAGACTTAACCAACTGGTATCTCTCCACTCTTACCTGCTCCTGAAATTTCAATTTCAGGCTGCTGATCATCTCTATTGGCGACTCCATGTTCTCATATTGCTTCCGCAAGTCTGAGTCCATGGTAGCCAATATCAGACCACGCACATCTACCGCATCATTATAATGCTTATTCCAGGCATCATATACTGCATGGGAGGCATTGGACCCGATCCTCACGGGGAGAGCTCTCTCAAGAACATAGTTCTTTCTCTCCTGCCTGAGGACTAGCCTCAGGTTCCGCGACCAAGTCAAGAAATTTGATCCGTTCAGCTTGTCCATCTCAAGGATAGACCGGATCGAGAAAGTGTTTTGATTGTTTGTGCTAGTCATAACTGAAATTTAAGATAAAAGAATTTTAGTTAATATGTTCAATATGATTAATCTCGCATTATATTCAATAACATCAGTTACCCTCAATAGAATATAATGATTCCAAGATCCACATATAACTAAGATCAAAGTGGGCCACTGGCCGTCACCCAACCTTAGCTTATATCGGTAAGCCCTATTTCGGCTAATTATATCCGTGATATAACTCTTGGTTGTGAATCTGGGCCCGAGGCCCAATTCACTCTGATGTCTCAAGGCCCGGGACTCCCGATGGCCTAGTCAAGAAAACCAGACTATACAGTCATGTAATCACTAATGTCTGGGACTCCCAATGACATTAATGAATCACAAACTGTCTTACCCACGCAAAAGATAGACACCCTCACACTGTAAGGCCATGTGTACGATTGAATGGGTTTCAACAGCTGACATAGACTGGACAAGACATCCACCGCTTGATATTATTTGAGGTTTATAGGTTTTCTTAAAATTTCATCCCAAAATAGAAGATTACTATTTTGGGAAACTTTCCATTTTGGGAAACCTACTGATTTTGGAAACTTTCTAAAATTGGAAACTTTCTAACTATAGAAATTTCCTATAATCCAAAACATGCAAATCTAGAAACTTCTATTCTAAGAAACTTTCTAATTTCAGATTTTGGAAACTGATTAATTTTAAAATCAAATTTTAATTATTAAATGAATTTTAAAATAATCTGAAGAAAAGACTCAAATAACTGGCCCAATTGTTTTAACTTCTTGGCCCATGGCCTAAGAATTGGTCTATGTCCAAGACATAACCCAATTGTCCAATTAAATGACATAACCGGTCTGGTTCATTAAAATTGGTCTAATCAAAATTAATTACTACGATGACCACAATTGTCAACCGGTTATTTACTAAACCGGATTTTCTCAATTTATTTGGTCCAACCAAATCAAATTAGAAAACCACTGGTTTAGGCACTAAATCCAATTTTACGACTTTGGATTTCTTATCACGGTTTAACCAGACTTAATAAATATTATTAAGTCTGTAATTATTAAACCGTGACGATTAAGTTTTAATTATATTAAACCGAACCATCACAAGTCAAAACCGAACCGACCATTAGGTCACGTGAACCGATCATTATCGGATGCAAGCTTCACGCGATCGAGGAACGATCGGGACAGCCGCAAGCCACGCGATCGGGACGAGCTCGGGTTGTGTGATCGGGACGGGACGGGACGCGATAGGCGAGCTCGGGTCGTGCGATCATGACGCGATCGGGACGAGAGCTGGACGAGAGCGGGACGAGAGCATGACGCGATCGCGTCCATGCGATCCGCATTGCGGATCAACCCATCTCTCGCGCCTCACCGCTGACCGGTACGACCACGCGACACGATCCACGATCGGTCCGTGCGTCATTCCGATCCGATGATCCGACGCATACCGATCCTCAATGATCGGTTCATGCGATTTAGTTTAGGGTTTTAATTAATGTTCCTTAAGTGTTTTCTTATCATATTTGATTGATTCAAACACTTCTAAACAACCTAAACATGATTCTAAACAAGAAATCCTAATAGAACCAATGGCTCTGATACCACTCTAGGATTGTTTAGTTTATCCTGATTCAATTACTCATTGATTGATCCTACTAAACATGCTTGGATCTAGGTTCTCTTGCGGAATCATAAAAGATCTCACCTAATACCTTGTTATGCAGCGGAATGGAGAGGTATGAGTCAGAGATCAGCAGAACCGCCAAGAGACAGCTCCTCCAAAGGTTCACACACGCACACTTCAGGAAGTTGGCTGCTAGACCACAGGGAGGGAGGCGCAGAGAAGAGAGAGGGAGGCGCAGACTTATGAGAAAAATTAGAGAGCTAGGTCAAGTTTTATTCATTAAAACCCCTTCTAGTTCTCATGGGCTTTTGGGCCCAAGTCTCAGTCTGATTAAATCCCTTAGATTTAATCAGGCCCTTTAATCTCTCTAAGTACAGTAAATGCCTAGCACTTTTACCGTACTTCTGCTGAACCGTTCCTTCATATTTTCCTGTTAGCTTAGGCGTGTGACCCATATGGGATCATATAATAAAGGCAATAAATCCAAGATTTATAGATCATGAGCGGACTCTAGCAAGCCATCAGGACCCCCAGTATTATATGACTTATGTCTGATCATTGACATACTCTTACTTTCTAAAGACAGTATAGAGATTACTGGGCATAATTCCAACATCTTATACATATATATGCATATACAGTCCTAAACAAACGGTCTATATGAATGCATCACCCAATCGATACTAACAACCTAGCGGCACACAATTGATTTACCGTTTAATTCTTTAACCCTAGCGTGCTTATCTGATCCTAACCGGTTTATCATTAACGTCCAATTATTCATTAATTACTATTCATTTTAATTAACGGGTATGCAACCTAATACTACGGTTTAGTAATTCTCGGTCTATATGTAACTAAGGGTTTGTGAGCCGACTCACAGTGAGATAGGTGCGGAAATGGCAGCTCTGACACGGTATGAATCCCGAGACCTCCGAACTGAAACCCGAACTTCCCGAACGCACGAACACAAACCCCGAGGCTTCCCAAACACCCTGACATGAACCGCAACTGAGAATGGCCGGAGTCAACGCGTTGACCGGCGTTGACCGGCGTTGACTTTGACCTCCGGTTGACCATTGACTTTGACCGTTGACCAAAGGTTGCCCGTTGACTTTGACCGTTGACCAAAGGTTGACCTTTGACTGAACCGGTTGACCACCCAATTGAACCGGCTGAACCAACTGAACCATCTGAACCAACTGAACCGGTCTAATTAGAACCGGTTAGGTTAAACCGGTTTGGTCAAACATTGACCGGTTTGACCTAACCGTTGACCAAGGCCGAACCAGCCCTAAACCAAACCCAATCTTGAACCAAACCATGCTGACCCAACCACTGAAGAACCGGCTTCAATCTGACGGCGGCGAAGCTTCTCCGGTGACCGGCTCCGGCGTTGACCGGCGGTGGTCCGACGTTGACCGGCCGGTTCACCCCTTTTTCCGGTGAACCAGAAGACGATCCACCTATCAAACTGACCGCAGAGAGCAGATCTAGCCATTCATGGAGTCAAAACATCCAGATCTGATGGAGGATGAGAAAGATACACCAAATTTCCAACCGCATCAGCTTTCCGGCCATCTTCCGGTAAGCACCGGCGACGGTGGTCATAACTGGCTGGATGGAGGTTGTAGAGGAGGGAGAGAGGAAGCTATAGCACTTTGCAGAAGTGGATTTGGGTTTATAATGAAGAAGTTATGGTGTTTTTGGTGAAAGAAGGTATGAAGAACACTCAAGAACACTTTGAATGTTCTTGAGTTTCTTTGAAGATTCAAAGGATTTTCTGGGTTTTCTGGGCAAGTGGGATGAATGTAGAGAGAGAGGAGAGAGAGCTCGTGGGTGTGAGGTAGAGAGAGGTTTTTGTGAGCTCAAATGAAAATTTTCTCCTCACATGCTCTTTTTCCTTTCATGCAAAAAGATGCATCAATCACCATGCATTGACACCTAACCATGAGATGTGGCGACCCTGGGGAATTGACACTTGTCCTTCTGAGTGTTTTGAGTCCAAAAATCCTTCCCTAAACCGGCCTTAACCAACATTAAACCCCTCTTGACCCGTTGCTTCGGTTTCCTCGATTATGTGAATATTGTTTTATAAAATACCAACTGATTCTCATAAATCCCCAAACCTCTACAAACTGATTCTCCATGCTATTTGATGAATTTAGCATTTCGAATCACTCCGTTCGGGGTTTACGTAGCTCCGGTTATGAATTTCCGAAGTTTCGTCGGTTTTGTCAGTTTCCATCCCGACAAGCCGTAGAACGCGTTTCTGCTCCGATTTATCCAACTCTGGTCTTGTGAACATTCTTTATATTGAGATATAAGAATATTCGGCCCGTCTCAGTTTCCGTCTCGACTTTTGGTAAAATTACCATTTTACCCCTGATTTAGGTAAAATGACGATTTTACCCCTGGTTAACTTTCTGCTGCCCGTTGACCGTATTTTTGATACGGGGTATCACATTCTTCCCCACTTACAGGAATTCGGTCCCCGAATTCTCCGTCACTAACAGACTTCAAATCGGTTCTGAACCCCTGCAGGTCATTTCATCACTTCACTTCGACGCTTCTATACTCAATCACTGATGCATACCACTGACCTCCTCGTTACTGCGATCCTTCTGTCTCGTTCCTTTCTACCCAACTGATCTTCACAACACTTCCGCTCTGGTCCTCAGTCTTGTCTTTCCTTGCTTCACTTGATCCTTAATTGTTCCCATCGGTCTCGATCTTCGAACTTAACCTCGGTTGGCTTCTCTACACTGATTCACACTTCGGCTTCCCCACTTTGCTTCAACCTGAAGGATTATGGTGTTTTTCAAGGTTCAATTCCCAAATTACAACCTAACACATAATCTTAAACAGATCTAGGTTCTTGCAAAACGAATCATAAAACCAACTTGATCTTTACCTTTTGCAGCGGAGTGATTGGTGGTAATGACAAGATCAGATTAGAGCTGATGAGAATCAGCTCCTCCTCAAGTATCCACACTCTTACAAGAAAGGGACGGCTGCTAGACCAAAGAGATGGATGATCAGAGAGAGAGGTTTGAGAGAGAGATGAAAAATGCGGCTCCTCGGGAGAAGAAAATCGCAGGGATCATTAATCCCCTTAGGTTTTTCAAATCCTTAATCTCTCATTAATGGGCCCAAGTCATTTGACTAATGGCTCATTAATCATTTGGGCCCAAGACACAAATCAGGCAAAAGCCTGCATTTTGTCTGGCCCAATTCTCTGATCCAATACAGTAAATGCCACTGCATCTTACCGTATTTATTCCATTTAACTTTCCCGTTAGCTATGGTGTGTGACCCTTAGGGATCATACAATACTGGTAATAAGTCCTAAACTTATAGATCATGAGCGGGCTCTAGCAAGTCATCATGATCACCCAGTATTTATGACTTATGTCTGATCTCGACACTTATCATACTTTCTAGAGATAGTACGGTAGATTTCAGGACATTCCCAACAATCTCCCACTTGTACTGGAATTCTACAAAGGACATTCCCAACAATCTTCCGATTGTACTGGAATCCTACATTCCCTAGTCCTTTTGTCTCAATATCTCGATCTGGCATAAGGCAAGATGCGTGTCATCCTTATATAGCCAGACCATGTTTATCAGACCAGATTTGATACTGACAATTCAAACGACTTGGGCAAGTCCGTTTGGGAATGGCCATTCTCTTACCAGCTATCAAATCTCCGATTGGCCTAGAGATATTACCTCCGTTAAACGGCAGGGACAAATCCCATCTTGTTCCATCACTATGAACTACACAATTCATAATACACCCAACCAAGGTCCGTATAGCTCCCAGTTACGAAACAGCGTTAGACAATGATCAAAGCGCATTACTCCATGTGCAGCCACATGCATGCGAACTCAAGTCTAAGGACTATACTCTATAGTCGTATATGAGAACTTCTTATGACACAGATATTAATATCTTGCAGAGTTCTCATCTTGCGGGCCATGTCCGGTCATATTCTCCCCTACATATACCTATGTGTCGACTTTGATGCCGCGCATCTATGACCCCTCGAAACTTGGTCATAAGTCTCAACACAATCTAGTCTCAACAGGTTGTTGGTGTTCCAATTTCAACAACCTTCGACTATGGACACTATGATTTATGTCACTTCGTTAAATATGGGGTTTCAGGATCAAGTCTACTCATGTACTTCGATGGCTCATATATAGTGACATGAATCATTTTGGAACGATTATTTTATATCACAGTTAAAATAATCCAGAAATAAAAATTTCATTAACATTTTAAAATGTTTACATGAACCTTTCAAAACAACTAAGTAAAGCCCTTTACAAACTCCCACTGAAATTAAGACTACATCTTAATTTCACTCATCCTACAGCTACAGTCCTCGACTCGTGCTTAGGCATAAGGAGTGGCTTCGTTAATAGATTAGCAACGTTCTCATTCGATGAAACTTGCTTATCTACTTAACACCTCTGTCATTTATCTCACGGAATAGGTTACACCTATCCTCAAGGTGTTTGGACCTATGATGTGCAGCTAGTTTCATCTATGCTGGGAATCACATCAAGTTCAGTGATGAACTCTTCTTTCCAAACAACCTCTTTCGCCGCTTCTCAAGCTGCGAAATGTTCAGCTTAAGTCATGGAGTCAGCAACAGTGCCTTGCACCGCCAGTTAGACACAAGATATAGCCGGACTGTGACCAGGAATTATCTTTGTCTATTGGAAACTTGTCTTTCAGACTCTATCGACTTGTAGCACCTCACTTTCTCCGTAAACCAAGAACTTATCCTTAGTATTCCTCAAATACTTCAGAATATTCTTTACGGCAATCCAGTGATTCTTTGCTGGATTTGACTGGTCTTTACTTGTCTTGCTTAGCATTAAAGCAACATCAAAACAAGTATGTGTCATGGCATACATGATAGATCCAATTGTCGTCGCATATGGAATCCTATCCATGCATTCAAGCTCAGCAGATATCGCAGGACACTGTATCTTGCTTAATGAATTGCCATGTGACATTGGCATAAAGCCCTTCTTGGATTGCTGATTACGTGTAGGACTTTGTCAATTTAAGAATCCTGACTTTGTCCTACCAGCTCTTTTGGATCTTTATCTTTAGATCCAAAATCCAAGAACTACGTGGCTTTACCCATGTCAATCACAAAACCAACTCCCAAGCCAGTCCTTTACCGACTGCAGCATTGGAACGTTATTTTCGAGAATCAGTATGTCATCGACATACACTATGAGAAATGCAATATTGCTCCCACATATCTATTAGTAAACGCACAGTTCCGCTTCGTTCCTGTTCAAGTCAAAACCTTGACTACTTCAACAGAACGAAGATTCCAACTCCGATATGTTTGCTTCCATCCATGAATGGATCAATGAAGCTAACTTACACATAGTGTAATTTTCGGAGTCCGGGCTCACTTTCGCTTCTTTGAATTTCGCAGATTCGTCGCTTTCAATGATCATCAGATCATGCGAACTTTCAATGATCATCAGATTCAACTAATGATGAGAAATCACTCTCGGATTAGTAACTGATTCATTCAGATCTGCGAACTTCAGGCTTTACAGGTGCAGATTCTACAGAAATCTGTAAATCCATCCGTTGCTCTCCCTCAACAGGTTGAGCAGCCTCCTGTATTTCTCGAATTTCTTCGAGTTATACTTTTACTCCCACTGTTCTTCTTGGAAAGTTACTTCCCCTCTTAGAAAACATAATGGACGTAAAAGTAACAAGCCTTGGTTTCCCTAGGACAACCAGCGAAGTAGCACAATTACAAATACTCAGTAAAGACGAATTTGGATCGATTCCAATCCACATTTACGTGGTGTCTTTCAACTGATATTGGTGGAACTATTTCAGCGTAAACTTAGATATTTTAGAGCGTTATTCTTAAAGAATATCATGAAAGATTCGTGTGACTCATCTTTAATCATTTCTTATAAGATCTGGTTCATTCTCACAGAAACACCTCTAGGTTTTCAGGAGAATTGAGCTGTGAAACGACTTCACACTCATTCAGATGATCACACAATCAATGACTTAAGTATTCTCACTCGTGATCTAATCCAGAGTCTTAATACTTCTGTCATTCAGATTCTATACTTCATTCTGGAACTCTTTCGACCATGTCAAAGAATTCCGACTTGTGTCTCATCAAATGAACACAGTCATACTCACTGAAGTAATCAGTAGAGACTATGAAGTACAGGAAATTTTCTCTGGCATTACTGCTCATCGGACCACATACATGAGTATGTCCAATGTCCAATAAGCCTTTGGGCTTTTCTCTAGCTCGGCTAAGATGGGCCCTTTGTGTTTTGGTCCAGTAAGAAGAATTCAAGTCTCATAAGATATCCATTCAAATGAGCCCAAAAGTCCATAACTATGGGGTTTCTGAATCCGACTTACTCTATGTGACCAAAACATTTATGCCAAGAAAAATCAGGTTTAATTCATCAGATTTAAACCAATTCGGTATTTATGTTATATTTAGGCACTCTTTGGTTTAAGATATAAAACCCATTCCTTGAATAGGGTGCTACAATTAACATTTCATTAAGATCAAAAGAACAAAACTTTGTCTTTATCAAAATGAAAAACATTCAAATTCTTTACAAGAAAATGAAAGACAACTCTGCTTAAAGCAGGTACATTGTAGCAATTATTAATACAAAACCAAGCCTCAAAGGCATCTACAAGTGAAAACCCTACGGCTGAGGCAGCATCCCAAGCTCCTTCCAGACTCGCAGTTCTACTTGCCCTTCCTTCAACGTTCTACTGTTGTTCAGGCTCTGCATATTATAACAAATATCAGTGCCACAATCAGTATCCAATACCTACAAGGTATAACTTGAAGTAATAACATGAATACTTGAGGAAGTAGTCTTATACATCAATTTTAACTCCTCATAATCTTCCATGAATTTAATGCAATTTCTCTTCCAATGCCCAGTCTCATTACAGTAGCAGCACTTACCAACGTAAGAGGTATCTGACTCGGGCTCAGAAGACACACGCTTGCCATGATTCAAAATCTGGACAACTTTGTCTTCACCCTTGTCAGCATTAGGTTTAGTAAACCTACCCTTCTCATTCATGAGATTGTACAGGGTACTCTTCACGTTTGGCTCAACTATCTTGAGCATATCATGCAGTTCAGTCAACGTCTTCGTTAAGCCTTTCTTAATATAGTTCCTTACGAACTTATCATAGCTTGACGGCAGTGACTGCAGAATGATCTCAGTTGCCAATTCCTGGCTAACTGGATAATCCAGTTTCCTCAGGTTATCAATGTAACCCATCACTTTACTGACATGAGGACTTACTGGATGATCATTTGGTAGCTTGCAGCTAGTGAGAGATTTAACCAACTGATATCTCTCCACTCTCACCTGCACCTGAAATTTCAATTTCAGGCTGCTGATCATCTCTATTGGCGACTCCATGTTCTCATATTGCTTCAGCAAATCTGAGTCCATGGTAGCCAATATCAGACCACGCACATCTACCGTATCATTATAATGCTTATTCCAAGCATTATATACTGCATGACTGGCTTTGGATTCGATCCTCTCGGGGAGAGCTTTCTCAAGGACATAGTCCTTTCTCTCATGCCTGAGAACCAGCCTCAGGTTCCGCGACCAAGTCAAGAAATTTGATCCGTTAAGTTTGTCTATCTCAAGGACATACCGGATCGAGAAAGTGTTTTGATTGTTTGTGCTTGTCATAGCTGAAATTTAGAGATAAATAGAGTTTTAGTTATTTAGTTCATAAAAGAGCAATCTTAACAACTTATAAGAAAACTCGCATTGCATTCAAAATTTCTTTGTTTAACCTCATAAGAATGCAATGATTCCGAGACCCATGTTCAGCTAAATCCAAAGTGGGCCACTGGCCGTCACCCGGAATTAGCTTTACTTGGTAAGCATACACACAGCTAGTTATATCTCATATAACTCTCGGTTGTGAATTGGGCCCAAGGCCCAATATCACCAGATGTCTCAAGGCCCGGGACTCCCGATGGCCCAGTCAAGGAAACCAATCTCTTACAGCCAAATAATCACTAAAATCTGGGACTCCCAATGAAATTAGTGACTATACACTACTTTACTTACGCGAAAACAGACACCTCACACTGTAAGCCATATCTGTAATCAAATAAGCGTTAAGTAGCTGACAAGATTGGAAAGACATCCAAGCTTGATATTGCTTTTGAGTATTTTTAAGTTTTATTTCCAAAAATAGAAGATTACTATTTTGGAAAACTTTCTTATTTTAGAAACTTTCTAAATTTAGTAACTTACTAAAAATAGAAATTTCTAATTTAAATATTTCATAAATATTTTGGGTTGGGTCACAAATTATAGGCCCAATTCTTGGCCCAAGACCATAGAATTCCTGCTGGCCCAATAATTTGACATAACCGATCCGGTTTATTAATTCTGGTCCAAGACCAAATTAACTATCAAAACCATCGGTTATTTACTAAACCAGACCAGCTCTAAATTATTTGGTCCAACCAAATCAAACTTAGACCAGCCTTCGGTTTAGGTTAAAATTCAATTTTATGAATTTAAATCCGGTTTAACCAGAAATAAAATTATTTCCAGCAAACCGCGATTTGGGTTAACCGCTTGAACCACCAATTAAATTGGATCGGTTCAGTTAAATCCAAAACCGGGAAGAAACACCTAGTGTTTTAGCCAATTTGATTTAACTTGCGGTTTAAGGCTTTAAACACACAATTAACCGCCAATTAAATGGACCGGTTAAATCGGTGTGGTTTGGACAACGAACCGCGAAGCTCGGTTTAACCGATTGACTATTCGCGGGACGTAAAATTTTAATGGGCCAAACAATCGGATCCTAGATCCAACTCGGCCCATTAACGCAATTGTGGGCCCATAATGCATCCGAGGCCCAATGATCCAACGGCGCATGTTGCGCATGCTCACGATCGCAAGATCGATCATCGCATGTGATCATCCTCGGTACAATGCATCATGGCCCACGCATCACGCTCGATCTCGGCCAAGATCATGCGATCTTTTAATGCAGCAGCACTCGATCGCTTAGGGTTTTGGCAGCACACGATCGGCACACGCCTCACGCACACACACATCGAAAGTGATCCACGATCACTCGATCGCCTCATGATCGCTATCACACGGCCATACGCATGATCACAAACGAGCCAATCATTCAATGAATACACATAATTAATTGAATGATCACATGGCACTCGCACAAACACAACGTGAGCCAATCATTAAATGAACACACATAATTAATCGGTTCATTAAACAGCCGAGACCAAATCATGCGATTAGGGTTTTTAATAACTATAATCAATTTTAATTCAATTGATCCAAAAAAATTATTAAACAGCCCTATGATCCAAATTACAAGAACTAATAACCTGGCTCTGATACCACTGAAGGATTATGGTGTTTTTCAAGGTTCAATTCCCAAATTACAACCTAACACATAATCTTAAACAGATCTAGGTTCTTGCAAAACGAATCATAAAACCAACCTGATCTTTACCTTTTGCAGCGGAGTGATTGGTGGTAATGACAAGATCAGATTAGAGCTGATGAGAATCAGCTCCTCCTCAAGTATCCACACTCTTACAAGCAAGGGACGGCTGCTAGACCAAAGAGATGGATGATCAGAGAGAGAGGTTTGAGAGAGAGATGAAAAATGCGGCTCCTCGGGAGAAGAAAATCGCAGGGATCATTAATCCCCTTAGGTTTTTCAAATCCTTAATCTCTCATTAATGGGCCCAAGTCATTTGACTAATGGCTCATTAATCATTTGGGCCCAAGACACAAATCAGGCAAAAGCCTGCATTTTGTCTGGCCCAATTCTCTGATCCAATACAGTAAATGCCACTGCATCTTACCGTATTTATTCCATTTAACTTTCCCGTTAGCTATGGTGTGTGACCCTTAGGGATCATACAATACTGGTAATAAGTCCTAAACTTATAGATCATGAGCGGGCTCTAGCAAGTCATCATGATCACCCAGTATTTATGACTTATGTCTGATCTCGACACTTATCATACTTTCTAGAGATAGTACGGTAGATTTCAGGACATTCCCAACACAACCTCCACGTCTTTCGGGTTCTGACTTCCTTCTTCCTTTCTTTCTGGAACACTCTTCAAAGATCTGATCACCTGCTTCCGACTGTCTGATTCCAACAACATCACTGACTCTTCTTCCCAAATCTCCTTGCTAACTCATCATACCTCTCGACTTCTTTCTGTCGGTCACTCGATAAGCTGATACATTTCCACTGACAATGTCTACCACTGATTCACGGCCCGGTCTACTTGTCTCACGACGTCTTGTCACTTCATCTCGCTTTCGGGTTTGGGTTCGGTCTCGGATTCACATCGCGTCGCCATTCCGTCCTACATTCAATACAACAACTCACTGGAACAATTAGTTTCATCCAGCTCTATCCCCGATATCACTTTCCCATAGAAATATGGTTACTTAATCACGTACCCGATGGTCACTCGTGATTAAATAACAATACACTATAAGTCCGTTCCCTGGTGAATCGACGGTTGAATCACAACCGCTCTCAGTCGGCTCAAACTCGAAATAAAATTAAAATAAAATCAACACTTTACCTTCTTAATAAAACCGAGGAAAGCTACTAATCACCAATCAAATTCCGAACTATCAACAATCCAAGGGTCTCTAAGACCCAAAACGATCAATCCATCCAAAAACCACGCACGCTAACACTACGCAAACTACCGCAAAAACAAATCAATCAATCAATCAAGCAAGCAAGAAATGAAACAAGCAATTACCACACACATAATCACGCAATCTAATGATCGGTCGGATGCGTCGCCAGTCCGGGTTCAGGTCATGATGAACGGTCGTCAGTTCCACTCATCATTTGTTTTCACATAGTAGTCTATTTGCTTTCATAACCATCTCAGTCATGCAAATAGTCTATGCTACTCAAAACGATCAGCTGAACACTCTGCATCCACCACATACATAAAACGATATATCATACGTCATAAGGTTTTTAGTACATGTTCCTGACCAGAGTCCCTACATACATGACCGCCATCATATCCAAAAACCCATACTGCGCCGCTATACATCTGAAAAGTCAAAGACGACACGCAAAGTCGCCTATCCGCCGATCTATCTACAAGACAAAAAGAAGTTAGTGCCCCCACTTACCTGGCCTAACTACTCCTATCCTAACCTAACGCCTCCAGCAAGACCTAAATGCCCAACACCACTGGCAAAACGGCTTGCTGAAGTATCTGTTGGCAGGTGCGCCGGGAGGGTGTGGCGAGTGTGTGTCTCGAGATGGTGCTCCGACCTGATGTGGCTCGGCTATCGGGCAAGGATGAGCAACGTGACTTGCGCGGCCACACAACTGACTGACTGGAGCGGACGCTGGGCGTGGTCCACGGTAACATACGGACGCTTGATGATCATAGCTACCACATCGCTGACAAGAAGAAGTCGGCTTTGTCGGCTCTGACGGGGAATCGACGAAACAATAGGGTGCGCGATGACCCTCACCTCTACAAAACTGGCAAGTCCTCTCTGGCTCGGGTCGGGATAACTGAACGATCGGCAACTGAATAACAAATGGCTGACTGGCTCGGGATCTCGGCGACTGGATCTCGCTTGGTAATCCTCTGGTACAGGTGCTCGGTACGGCTCTCCATCGGGTATACACGGTCCTGATCCAACGGTGGGGCAAGTCGGTGCTCCATGGCCCTCATGACCACATAACGGACAGTGATCGGGTCCCGGTACTGGATGGTACGGCTCTCGAAGAAACGGGTCTACTGCTCGGGGACACCAATGTAAATAAAACTCACGCACTCCACACCCACTGCATGCTCGGCTCTCTAGTACTGCTGGCGGTGCCTCTATCGCCTCAGCTGGTGGCGAAACTGACTCGAACTCTGACTCCGTAGATGCTGGTGATGAGATCCGACCTACTGCTCCAAAACATCCTCATGTATCGCTACCTGCTCTTCCACCTGCTGCTCCCAGTGTGGATACTGCTCCGGGTCTGGTACATCGGTGGTACGTCTGATGCGGCAACTGTCTATGTGAAGGAATTTCTAGCAGATTCCTAATCCAATTAGGCAATCCTAGTCTGAATTCCGAGCCTAGGATCTACAGGTTCATGTAATTGAATCATTGGGATCTCAGAATTACCTGGTGATTAATGCAGCGGAAGTCTTAGCAAGTAATCGAGATCTAGAGCGCCTCAAGTGCTGCGCCTCTACTGGTATCCACACGCACACAGAACTGGACAGCAGGGATGCTAGTGCCTATCAGAGATCTCATCTCCAGAGAGGTTTCTTTTCTGTTTCTGGTGGCTATTCATTAGGTTAGAATCGAGTTTAGGTCGACCATATATCTTATATATGTCGACTTAAACCGCAACGGGATTAACTAATGATTAAACCGATTTAATCTGCTAATCCGCGAGTTGTGTCGACCGACACGCTCTTTGTGTCGATCGACACAGTCGATCCGTGTCGACCGACACACATAGTGCGTCGATCGACACTGCCCAGAAAAGATGACATCGAATGCATATCAAATATGCATTCATCCAATCATTACATTAATGATCAACCTCACATTCAATGTCCAGTTTGCTTAGGTGTGTGACCCTGTAGGATCATATAACACTAGCAATGAGTTCTAAACTCATTGATCATAAGTGGCTTCTAGCAAAGCATTACGAGTACCTAGCGTCATATGATTGTCTCATCTCGACAACACGACTTTCTCTCAGAGTAAGTACAAATAGATTTCAGGACATTCCCAACAATCTCCCACTTGTACTGGAATCATCTATTCCTATAATCCCTTCGTCACTATATCTCGATCCGGCATAAGGCAAGATCCGTGTCATCCTTATTAAGCCAAAATCATGTTCATCGAATTCCGATTTATACTGACAAGACAAACGACTGACAATCACCTCGTTTGAGTGTGGCCACACATTTCTCAGTATCAAATCTTCGATGGGCCCTGAGATATTTCTCTCCTGTTATATAGGAGGGACAATTCCCATCTTGTTCCATCCCTGTTCCTTCACACGCTTCATGATACGCCCAATCAATGTCTTTATGATCACCAGTTACGGCTGACGTTTGACAAGGTCAAAGCGGACCAATTCACATGTAAGAAATCATGATGAACTCAGGTCTAAGGACTATACTCTATAGTCATAATGAAAACTCTCATGACACTTATATAACTATCCCGTAGAGTTCTCATCAGTGGGTCATGTCCGATCATGTGTTCTCTAACACATACCTATGTGATTGACTTTAATACTCTTATTAATGACTCCATGAAACTCAGTCATCAGTCACCTCACATACTAGTCTCACGTGGTTGTTAATGTCCCACTTTAACAACCTCGACCAGGGACAAACATAATTTATGTCATTTATTATTTATAGGGTTTCATGATCAAGTCACATACTTGATGACCTATAAAATGTCATAAATTACTTTGGGACTATTATTTAATAACCATTATTAAATAATACAGATGTCAGATTTCAATAACATAATCATATTATGTTTATACGAACATCATATCATAACTAAAATTAATAACATTGACTCCCACTAAAATTAAGATCACATCTTAAGACATATAATGCCTTTAGCAGTAGCCTGACCCTCATTCGCCCTAGCTCAGCGTGTGTCGAAGGACACTGCATCTTGCTAAGTCCTTCTTGGAATCATGCACAAAGTCCTTCTTGGAATCATGCATACTGGATCTGTGTAAGAACTTATCACATAAGTATCTTGACACAATCCAATTAGCTTGTCTAATCTATCTCCATAGATTCTTATTCCAAGAATGTATATGGTTTCTCCCATATTTCTCATCGAAAAACAACTTTCGAGTCAAGTCTTAACAGACTTATACAATGGAACTTCATTTCCGAGAAGTAGTATGTTATCAACATACAATACTAGAAATGCAATTGCGCTCCCACTAGTCTTCTTGTAAACACATGTTTCCACTTCATTTATGACGAAATCAAACCTTTTGACTTCTTCATCAAAACGAAGATTCCAACTCCGAGATGCTTGCTTCAATCCATAAATGGATCGATGAAGCTTGCATATCTTCCTGGCTTCATTAGGATCAATGAAAACTTCAGGTTGTGTCATGTACACATCCCTTTTCAGAATTCCATTAAGGAAAACTGTTTTTCACATCCATCTGCCAGATCTCATAACCATTATGAGTAGCGGTTGCTAGGAGAATCCGAATGGACATAAGCATGGTGTCTGGGATTAGGTTTCTTCACAGTTAATACCATGAATTTACTTGAAACCTTTTCCACCAATCCAACTTTGGACATCGCCATTCCGGATTCAGCGGCTTTTAGCCACTTTCGGAGTCAAGGCCCATCATTGCTTCTTCAAATTTCGCAGGCCCGTCACTTTCAATGATCAGTAGATCACGGCAATTGGTTACGAGAAATCCCCATTTCTCGGGTTCGTGACGGATCCTATTGGATCTACGAGCTTCAGTCTTGTGTTAAAAGTCACGCACATATCTCATATGTAGACTTTTACCACGATCTAATTAACCAAGATTTAAACCGTAGTTAATTAAATCATAAACCAAAATTTTTTGGTTCGCGACCTGTGTCGATCGATGCAACTTTTGCGTCGATCGACACATCTTTAAAACTCGCTTTTGAATGTATATCTAATATTCATTCATCAGATCCTTGCAAACCTCAGGCACCACAGTTGCAGGTTCTACAACTCTTTGTAGATCCAACTGCTGCTCTTCCTCATCGGGTTGAACAGTCTCCTGTGATTCTCGAATTTCTTCGAGTTGTACTTTACTCCCACTGTTCTTCTTGGAAAGAAAGTCTTTCTCAAGAAAACATAGTTCCGAGCAACAAACAATTTGTTCTCAAACTGGTTGTAAAAGTAGCACGCCTTGGTTTCGTCAGGACAACCAATGAAGCAGTACTTATCAGATTTGGGTGTGAGCTTATCAGAGATTAAACGTTTTATATAAGTCTCACAACTCCAAATCTTCATGATGGATAAATCAGAAACATTTCCATTCCACATCTCATGTGAAATCTCTGTAACTGATTTTGATGGAACACTATTTAATGTAAACTCAGACCTTTCCTAGAGCTTATTCTTAGAAGGATAATGGAAGATCTAAGTGATTCATCATTGATCAAACTATATCTAATAAAGTTCGATACATGAGGATTGAATTTTGAAACACTTTCACAATCTATTAGATGATCACTTAATTATTGACTTAAGTATTCACCTCCATGATCTCATCATAGAGCTTCAACTCTTTTGCCAAATTGATTCTATACTCCATTCTGGAACTCTTTGAACTTTTCAAAAGATTCTGATTTATGTTTTATTAACAAGACATAACCGTACCTACTGAAAATATCAGTAAAGGTAATGAAGTACTGAAAATTTCCTCTAGCATTACTGCTAATCGGCCCATATACATCCGTATGCATAAAGCCCAATAAGCCTCTGGCCCTTTCATTTTATCCGTTTGCGACCTGTGTCGACCGATGCATCGTTTGTGTCGATCGACACTACCCTTTTTTCCGAAAGGGGCCTTTGTCATTTTACCCAATAAACAAGATTCACTTTACTCATTGTGATTCATAATCAGATGAGCCCAAAAGCCCATCACTATGGAGCTTCTGAATCTGTTTCTCATTTACGTGGCCCAAAATGACAATGCCAGAGAGAAGTTTGATATTAATGTTATAGTTAGGCACATTCTGGTTTATAACATAAAAATCCATTCTCTAATGGATTGCTACTATAAAATATATCACTGTAATCAAATGAATAACACTTATTCTTAATTTGAAAACTGATATCCTTTCATATCCAAACAAGGATTATAAATAATCTTTCTGCTCATAGCAGATACATAGTAGCAGTTTTAAGTTCAAAATATGCCATAAAAGGAAAAACAAATGAAATACTCCTACGGTTAATGCAGCAACTCTTGCTTCATTTCCACGCGTAGATCCACTTGTCCTTTCTCCATAATCCTACTTTTGCTCAGGCCCTGTACATTTTCACAAAATATGAGCACCACAGCTGGTATCCAATACCCAATAAGTAGGACTATAAGAAGTAACATTTACTTCTATAACATAATACCTGAAGAAGAAGTCTCGTACGTCTTCTTCAGCTTCTCATAATCCTCCAAGAATTTATTGCAGTTTCTTTTCAAATGCCCATAACCATTACAATAACGGCACTTAACATCTTCAGAAGGACTGGTTTTAACCTTAGGAGCTTGGGGAGACTCGCTTAGATTCACAATCGAGCTCGTCTTTCCATCACCTTTGTTCTTACCAAGTTTCTTAAACTTTTTACCCTTTTGTACCATAAGGACATCCGGGGTGTCCTTCTTGATGTTAGGTTCAGCAGTCTTAAGCATCCCATGCAATTCAGTCAACGTCTTCGTCAAGTTGTTCATGTTATAGTTCATAACAAATTGATCATAGCTTGACGGCAGTGACTGTAAAATGATGTCAGTAGCCAACTCTTGGCTAATGGGACAATCCAGTTTCCCCAGGTTATCAATATAACCCATCATCTTAATGACATGAGGACTGACTGGTTCACCCATTGGTAGCTTGCACTCAATCAGAGACCTAACCGTCTGGTATCTCTGAGTTCGTGCCTGCTCCTGAAACATACTTTTCAGGCCAGTGATCATCTCTTTTGGCGACTCCACGTACTCATATTGCTTCTGCAATTACGAGTTCATGGTAGCCAACATGAGACAACTCACATCCACCGCATCATTAGAATGCTTATCCCAAGCATCCTTATCTGACTGCCAGGCATTGGCTCGGTACTTCTTGGGGAGAACTTTCTCAAGGACATAGTCCTTTTTCTCCTGTTTGAGAACAATTCTCAAGTTCCGATACCATTCAAGAAAGTTGGATCCATTTAACTTGTCCTTCTCAAGGACGGATCGCAGGGAAAAATTGTTACAATGGTTTGTGCTAGACATAGCTGAAAAACAAGGGAGGTTTAGTTATGATGTTCAAGAAATGAGAAGTCTTAACAATTAAGAAAACTCGCATTATATTCAAACAATGTTTCCTCAAATGAATATAATGATCCAAGACCCATACTTCACTAAACTTGAGTGAGCAACTGGCTATCACCCAACTTTAGCTATCTAGGTAAGCAACGACCTTGCTAGTTATATCCAATATAACTCTTGGTTGTGGATCGACATCTTATGTCCAATCCACCTGATGTCTCTGAGCCCAAAACGATTTTGATGGCCCAGTCAAGTAAACCAATCTCTTCAGTCATGTAATTGTTGACGCCTTGCACTGCAAGCCCATCAACACGATTACTTCCTGTCTTACTCATGAAATCTTGGACATCTTGCACTGCAAGTCTATCACACAACTAAATGAGTCTTGACAGTTGACAAGATTGGAAAGACATCAAGTATCACTTGATATTTGTTTGAGGAACGGAACCTTTAAAACGTTCAGTTTTATTATGTTTTAATTCTTATAATTAATTGATTTATCATGCTTTGGTTCTGTGATTGCAGGTTCCAAAAACCCAATCATCGAATCTGATGTCGACCGATACTACTATAGTGTCGATCGATACAGAATAACCAAAAGCAATCCGCGATAACCGATCAATCCAATTGATCCGGTTTTGAATACCGGTCAGTGTCGATCGATGCTACACTAGCATCGGTCGACACCAAACTAATCAAACCAATCGCAATTAAACCATTTAACCAAGCTCGATAACCGGTCCAATCCAATTGAACCGATTTATCAATTTCGCGAGGTCTGTGTCGACCGACACAACTCTTGTGTCGATCGACACTAGGTGAATAAGTTTTATTCGGGTTATCCTTCTGTGTCGACCGATACCGGATTGGTGTCGATCGACACAGTGCGATAAGCCCTAATCGTTTTTCAATCAAAAAACCTAAAACTAGATTTTCATGAAAACGAATTTTAGCATCCTTGTATCAACTATACAGAGATTCATATTCAACTAATCTAATCAACATGCTACAGATTCAATGGAACCCTAAAGCTCTGATACCACTGAAGGAATTTCTAGCAGATTCCTAATCCAATTAGGCAATCCTAGTCTGAATTCCGAGCCTAGGATCTACAGGTTCATGAAATTGAATCATTGGGATCTCAGAATTACCTGGTGATTAATGCAGCGGAAGTCTTAGCAAGTAATCGAGATCTAGAGCGCCTCAAGTGCTGCGCCTCTACTGGTATCCACACACACACAGAACTGGACAGCATGGATGCTAGTGCCTATCAGAGATCTCATCTCCAGAGAGGTTTCTTTTCTGTTTCTGGTGGCTATTCATTAGGTTAGAATCGAGTTTAGGTCGACCATATATCTTATATATGTCGACTTAAACCGCAACGGGATTAACTAATGATTAAACCGATTTAATCTGCTAATCCGCGAGTTGTGTCGACCGACACGCTCTTTGTGTCGATCGACACAGTCGATCCGTGTCGACCGACACACATAGTGCGTCGATCGACACTGCCCAGAAAAGATGACATCGAATGCATATCAAATATGCATTCATCCAATCATTACATTAATGATCAACCTCACATTCAATGTCCAGTTTGCTTAGGTGTGTGACCCTGTAGGATCATATAACACTAGCAATGAGTTCTAAACTCATTGATCATAAGTGGCTTCTAGCAAAGCATTACGAGTACCTAGCGTCATATGATTGTCTCATCTCGACAACACGACTTTCTCTCAGAGTAAGTACAAATAGATTTCAGGACATTCCCAACACTATGGCACATCCGTCTCTGGCCATTGCGGTGGTAACTGTAACTCACATATGCTCCTCCCAAGAATCCTATCATCCCTGAAACTGAACCAACTGACCATGCGGCGAACCGACTGATCTCTGCTGACTCATGCCGCTCATTAGTAACTGCTCCGCGCACATACACACACACACCTCCACTCCACCCAGGACACACTGCTGCACGACTGCAATCAAAAACTCAAAGATAAGTTAGTGCAAATAATACTAAAATTTTTACTTTCCCATCCCAACCCCGGGTTCAACGGACGTGGCTCGGTTCCCTAATGGATGCTTGTGTGACACATTTGACTCGATAAAACACGGAAAACACTCAAAATGAAATGTTTCGAAACCCATGCAGAACCATGCTCTGATACCACCTTTCTGTAACGCCCCTTTCCCATTCTCCGCTGACCGTCGAGCTGACCGATCAACAATCAAACAAGAACATGACCGATCGAACCCGAGCAAGTCGAAGAGGAAAAGTTCGTCACAGGACGAAGTGAGAGACGGGTCGGTTTGAGAAAAAGGCTCGCACTAATCCATCTTTGACCTCGCTATCCTCACTTCCGTAATACAAGTTGTACACATTGTACCACTTCGGTGAGTTGTGTCGGTTCGGACGAAACCTCATATCAGGGAAACAATTTCATTTCTGAGTAACCAAACGTTCAACACAACGTTTAATAGAATTTTACAAACAGTCGCCATCTCAAAGCGCATAAATAAATCAAACACAAAAAATGGCGCCAAAGCCGAACCGAAAATAAAACATCCAAAACCCCGAATCAAATCTCGTCACAAGCCATCCCGAAACTACACCGAGGCCTCCCGTGTTCGTCGCTGCTAAACCTGAAAAACACAAAAGAGTCTAATGAGCGATCTAAGATCACCCAATGAATCGGCTCCCCACTAATGGCTTCTAGTCTATCTAGAACTACAGATTCCCGCCCCAAAACCCAAAATAACAATCAACAGGAGTAAATGGTCGATCACGCACTACCATGTCGTGATAAACCCACACACACAATCAATGCCAAAGATAAAGAGAATTAAGGGAAATCGAAGGCACTGCGGCACATGTCCTTGATTGGACTCGATCTATCTATCGTGCAACAAGAGAAATAACAAAACAACACTGGGCCCTACGATCTCGGTAACTTCCACGGGTCTACATCGTTACCTACATGGTAACTAACCCACGACTCCTAACCGTGTACACAAGGTCCCCACAGCTAGGACACCGTTCTCTGTCCATCGATACGCGGTGACTCCTGTTACCCCAGGTAACCTGAGTTTCCATGCGATCTGGCCCTGGGACATGACCCCGTATTCTCCGAATCGCACACCTACCGGCGTCACCCAGTAGGTTAACACCATAACCGGAATGGCCATGATCCGATTAGGCAAAACCCGAGGATCCAATCAGGTCGGAAGTACCGGAACGTTAACAAAACCTAGGCTTGCGGAATCTAACGCACCCTAGAGTCCTAGTGCAGAAATATAAACACGCAGACTCGCTGGGACTCTAGCACAGATCACGCAATCAATAATAACAACAAAAAATCTCCAACCATTCCGCAAGCCACTATACTACCAACACCACCGCTCTGGCTAGGTAAGATACCTAGTCAGCACCACTAACTTATCCGGTCCCGTGACCGGAGTAAGTGTCCACAATGACTGCTCGGCCCAACACCGAGCAGTCTAACAAGCCTGCACACAAAGCTCAACACAGCACAATAAACACAACAATAAATCACGCAATCACAATCAATCACAGCAATCACAGCAATCACAACACAAGCAGGCCTATTAGGGTTTCTAAGTCTTGTAATTCATTCTTATCCGCTACCTTGGGTTAGCAGATTGCTAACCCATAGACGGCTTACAACACACACCACTTCCCTTAACTTATCTTATTCTAGGTATGTTTCAATAACTCCTCGATCTGTCGGTTTAGAGTTAGTAAACTTACTAACTCCCCGACGTCTCATTATTAATTAACTTTATTCATTACCCAATCCCGCTATTAAACCTAAACCCCAATCCCGTTACAATATTCTATAAGTTCGTTTAGGTTTAACTCGTATTTTAGTGTCGTCTTAATTCTCATAGATAGATTCATTAATTATCGTTCTTATACATATATATGCATATACAGTCCTAAACAAACGGTCTATATGAATGCATCACCCAATCGATACTAACAACCTAGCGGCACACAATTGATTTACCGTTTAATTCTTTAACCCTAGCGTGCTTATCTGATCCTAACCGGTTTATCATTAACGTCCAATTATTCATTAATTACTATTCATTTTAATTAACGGGTATGCAACCTAATACTACGGTTTGGTAATTCTCGGTCTATATGTAACTAAGGGTTTGTGAGCCGACTCACAGTGAGATAGGTGCGGAAATGGCGGCTCTGACACGGTATGAATCTCGAGACCTCCGAACTGAAACCCGAACTTCCCGAACGCACGAACACAAACCCCGAGGCTTCCCAAACACCCTGACATGAACCGCAACTGAGAATGGCCGGAGTCAACGCGTTGACCGGCGTTGACCAGCGTTGACTTTAACCTCCGGTTGACCATTGACTTTGACTGTTGACCAAAGGTTGCCCGTTGACTTTGACCGTTGACCAAAGGTTGACCGTTGACTTTTACTGAACCGGTTGACCACCCAATTGAACCGGCTGAACCAACTGAACCATCTGAACCAACTGAACCGGTCTAATTAGAACCGGTTAGGTTAAACCGGTTTGGTCAAACATTGACCGGTTTGACCTAACCGTTGACCAAGGCCGAACCAGCCCTAACCCAAACCCAATCTTGAACCAAACCATGCTGACCCAACCACTGAAGAACCGGCTTCAATCTGACGGCGGCGAAGCTTCTCCGGTGACCGGCTCCGGCGTTGACCGGCGGTGGTCCGGCGTTAACCGGCCGGTTCACCCCTTTTTCCGGTGAACCAGAAGATGATCCACCTATCAAACTGACCGCAGAGAGCAGATCTAGCCATTCATGGAGTCAAAACATCCAGATCTGATGGAGGATGAGAAAGATACACCAAATTTCCAACCGCATCAGATTTCCGGCCATCTTCCGGCCAGCTCCGGCGACGGCGGTCATGACTGGCGGGATGGCGGTTGTAGAGGAGGGAGAGAGGAAGCTATAGCACTTTGCAGAAGTGGATTTGGGTTTATAATGAAGAAGTTATGGTGTTTTTGGTGAAAGAAGGTATGAAGAACACTCAAGAACACTTTGAATGTTCTTGAGTTTCTTTGAAGATTCAAAGGATTTTCTGGGCAAGTGGGATGAATGTAGAGAGAGAGGAGAGAGATCTCATGGGTGTGAGGTAGAGAGAGGTTTTTGTGAGCTCAAATGAAATTTTTCTCCTCACATGCTCTTTTTCCTTTCATGCAAAAAGATGCAAGAATCACCATGCATTGACACCTAACCATGAGATGTGGCGACCCTGGGGCATTGACACTTGTCCTTCTGAGTGTTTTGAGTCCAAAAATCCTTCCCTAAACCGGCCTTAACCAACATTAAACCCCTCTTGACACGTTGCTTCGGTTTCCTCGATTATGCGAATATTGTTTTATAAAATACAAACTGATTCCCATAAATCCCCAAACCTCTACAAACTGATTCTAAATGATATTTTATGAATTTAGCATTTCGAATCACTCCGTTCGGGTTTACGTAGCTCCGGTTATGAATTTCCGAAGTTTCGTCGGTTTTGTCGGTTTCCATCTCGACAAGCCGTAGAACGCGTTTCTGCTCCGATTTATCCAACTCTGGTCTTGAGAACATTCTTTATAATGAGATATAAGAATATTCGGCCCGTCTCAGTTTCCGTCTCGACTTTTGGTAAAATTACCATTTTACCCCTGATTTAGGTAAAATGACGATTTTACCCCTGGTTGACTTTCTGCTGCCCGTTGA
Organism: Orychophragmus violaceus; assembly: GCA_030180135.1. Lineage (NCBI taxonomy): Eukaryota > Viridiplantae > Streptophyta > Magnoliopsida > Brassicales > Brassicaceae > Orychophragmus > Orychophragmus violaceus. Next base: position 62,075,627 of record CM058235.1, read on the forward strand.
CCGTATTTTTGATACGGAGTAACACAGAGTTTCCATGATCGTACTAATTTGAAAGTAATTTTCAAGTTATGCAAAACGATTAATGGACTCAAATAAACTCCTCGAATTTGGTACAATGATATGCGACAATTTCTCCTTCAAGCATGCATCCCCAATTCCTGTGCTGATGCTTTTTATTCATTTACAACCATAAAAATATTCTCCTTTACATGGTTGTGTAAGTTGATGATATAATCAACACATGAAATGACATAGATCATCTCTAACATTTTATACTCTTTAGTTCCATTCAATTCTCTTTTAAAGATTTAGGCTACATGTTTAACTTCTTTGGAATTGCGGTACAACACAATATTACTTGAATTTTATTAACTCGGAATCGTTATATTGTAGATCTCCTTCACAAGACCAATATGACCGATACAAAAGCAATGCCAACATCAATGTGTCTGAACACCATTATCACCCTCCAAGCTGTTATAGGAAATCTCCAATACTTGTCCCTCCTAAAACGATATTTTTTATGCTTATAACAAGTTATCACAATTTGTACATAGTCCTACAACCAACCATTGGCTAACTATAAAACGAACACTTTGGTAGATTGTTGTTGGAATGATTACTACTGAAATTCTTCTCAAAACAACTAACGCAGATTGGACAGGGAGTAAGTGAACCCTTTCAAGCCATCACATCAAATTAAAGCCTACCTTTTATGAGCCCATTTGCGAAGACACCACTGACTTTTGTGTGGGTTAATTTACTCAGGGAACTATTTCCATTGATTGTAGGATGGCGATATCAAAAGTTTTGTTTGGCTTTTAGACATCCAGTTATTTTAAATAATACATAAAAATTGGGTAAAATTCTCGGATGCTCTTTGACTCAAAGTTAAAGTTGTTGTTTTGGAATTTGGATCTAGTCTGAAAGAGTCTAGATTACGATCAAAGAGATCCAAACTAACAAGATGAGAATAGATTTAAGTGGGGGTCGGAAACTATTATATATTAATGATTAGGCCGAAGCCGAACAATGAACAAGATTACGAGGTGGGAGTCCATCAATCGACGTGCTCCCAAAACTTTGCTCGGGCTCGTCACTTTATAAGCGTAGCTCGGAGCCTTCGCAAGTTACAATGTGTCTAAAATGAACAGTAAAGGGTCTATTTATAGTGAAAAAGGTTTGACTTCTTGTTGGGTTGTTGACTCTTCGCGGGCTTTCAGTCTTTCGGCCGAAATGTTTTTGATGAAGTGGCAGATTTTAGTGGGCTTATGGATAGGTGCTAAACCCATATCCAACAATCTCCCCCCCCAATTCGTTGGACTTCGGCTTGAGTCAAAGTCGATGAATTTTGAATTTCTAAGTCAGGCAGAAATTTGGTCGGCCTATCTGGCTCTGCTCGGCGATGATTGGATTGTTCCATTTTTCATGGATTTAAGGAATGAAGAGACGCGAGCCGCGGAGACGGGATTTTTTGAGTTATTGTTTATTCTATAAAAAACCCTTTCGAGTTTCCGTCTCTTCAGTTTCCGTCATCTTTCTCAGGTAATCGCTCGTTTCTCTGTAATCTTTGTCTTGTATATGCTTTTCCGATTGTTGTGTTGTGTTGCTCTCTTTAGGTTATGTTAGCATGCGGGTAGAATTTAGTTATCATTCGTCTATTATCAGCTGGGACCTTGATTCTTCAGAGTCATCGGGCGAAAGTCCCGTTCAGTCTAAGTCAATCGAGGAAAACGATGATTTCTTTAAATCGCGTGATGGGTGGAAACCTCATCCGTATCGTGGGGCTCCGTTGGTGATGGAACCCCTTGATTGCCAGCCGTTTGTCGATACCCCTCCTTCCCAGCCTCCTGAGAGGAATAACTATGATTTGTGTGCTGATAGGAATCACGGAGGCGATAACGAGCAAAATCCGGATGGTGGTAATGACGAGCAAGGTCGTCAAAGAGAGGGCAACGATCCTGCTGATTTGGAGGGTGGTCTCTCAAGGCATAGTACAACTGATTCTGGTAATCGCTCTCGAATGGACGTTTCGAGAGGAAAGTATAAGGGACATAATAAGAAGATGGTGGTGGTGAAAGAGGATATAGCATCAGAGAAGAAGGTTGTTGTTCCTCAAGTGATTCGTTCGTCTGTTTGTAAACAGACTTCTTTGGACAATATCCTCCGTTATTGTTCCCTCGTTCCCGGCCTTGAGCTTTATTTACCAACCTCGGACGAGCGGCCTTGGGATACTCCTCCTAGGTGGGTTTGCTTGTATGATTGTTGGTTCTCCGAGTGTCATCTGTTGTTCCCTCTTCCAAGACTCTTGGTTGAGTACTGTGAGGCGAGGAATATGGCTATTTCTCAGATTTGTCCCACTTCTATTCGTAACATGCTTGGTGTTTTGATTATGGCGGCTGACAGTGACCTTGACGTGTCCACTCGCTTCTTTGAAGAACTGACCTCGATTTCCACCAATCGGGGGACGTCTGGGACTTTCTATGTGTTGATTAGGCACGTGCGTCATTTGAAGATTGTGTCCGATCCTCCGGACAAGACTTCTGCGAGGCAGGATAGCTACTATTTGAAGGTTGTGGCGTTTGATATGGACAGGGTTTTCAGATCGTCTTGGAATCATGAGCATGGTATTTTCATTTTTCCTTTGTGCTTGTTTGTTGATATTGACTGTTTCATATTTTCCTTTCTGTTTTACAGATCGCTCGTCCTCAGGTAGTTGGTCTGCAAGTTTTTTAAATGCTTTGCAGAAACTGAAAGCCGACAGTGCGATATATTTGCCTCCTTCGAAAGATAAGAGGGCCAAGGTGCGTTTTGCGAAAAGGGTTTGGGAATGCTTTAAGAAGATTGATTCGGGTATGGTTCTTGTTCTTTTATCCTCTTGTATACTCCCTCCTTTTTCTTTTGAATCTGGAAAGGGCAGCCCTTAACGGTTCTTTTTTTCTTCCTGACAGCTTTTTTGGGATCGGCTTCTTCTCCGAATCCGGTTAGTGAGTCGTCGTCTCCTCGTTTGTCTAGAAAGAGACGTAAAGTACCCAGCGGGACGATGGGTCATGCAGACGTGCGTTTGCATGACCATACTGTTAAGAGACCTTCAATTGTATAGGATCCTCCAGTAATTGACCTTGATGTGAGTCCGACTGTTGCTGATCAGGCTGTTGTTGAGCCGGTGGTTGGTGAAGATGGCGAAGGCAAGGAGGCTGCGAACAAGGAGATGGAGGTTGATCGTAGTCAGGAGATCGAGCGGGATCATGAGATCGCTTTTGAGCTGGGGGTCTTTCATGAGCAGGAAATCGTTCGTGATCGGGAGGTCGACCGTGATCAGGAGGTCGTAGATCGAGACGTTGTGCTTCCTGAGGAGGAGAATGCTGGTTCTGAGAGTCTGCGCTGTCGGGGAGGTTGCAAAATTCATAGGTCGCAATCTGGGAATGATGTTGACCGCTCTGAAGAAGTGGGTTTTTCTCATGTATCTCCTCGTGTTGGCGAGCTGATTGTCGACCCGGGTTGTGTTGATCCGGTTGAAGGTGTGTCTTCTGCTGTTGGTGCTCGTGTAGACCATGAGTTTGATTCGTGGGACTTCTCTTGGTCGTATCATCACAAGGGAAAGGGCCCCTTGGTGAATGACAAGGTTTCGTGCACAAACCTTGTCCAGAAGATCTCGTCAGGAGTGCCCTGGAAGCTGGTTCACATTATTGATATGCACAAGCCTTACCTTAAGGAGGGTTTCAGTCATCACCTTTTTATGGTATATGTTTTGGTTTTGCTTCGATGTGTTTGTTTTTTTAGCGTAAATGCGTGTCTAGATTGGTCATTTTTTTTCCTCTCTTCGCAGGCTATTGCCGATCTTAACCAGATCATGGACTCGTATGAGTCCGAGAGAAGGTAGGCTAAGTCGAAAAAGGGTATCCTTAGAAAGAAAGTTGATGCGCTGAGGGGTTTTGCTCATGAGCTGATGATGGCTCGTAATAAACTCGATGAAGTGGAGGGGGTCGCTCCTGCTCTGTCTTTGGAGAAGCAAAAGGTCGAGCAGTTGGAGAAAAGGGTGATTGACCCTGAGGATGAAAACCGCGAGCTTCAGTGCAAGGCCGAGGATTAGGCTGCTTCTCTTAGGTCTGAGGTCGATCATCTGGTGTCTCAGCATGGTGAACTCCGAGCTTCATTTGAAGACCGTCTTCGTGTTGAGTGAGAGACACTGCACAAGAAGGCCTCGGATTGCTTTGAAAAGCTTAGGTTGGAGAGAGAGGAGGGCGAGCTTTATTCTCCTAAGCCTCTAGTGTTGAACCATGTGGTTGATATTCTTGGCGCTTATAAGCTGCTTGTGAAGGAAGGTGTCCCAGTTCCTTTTGCCCTGATTTCTCAGCTTGAAAAAGATGAACCCCTTCTGAGGCAATAGGTCGATGCACTGAGTCCCGACGCCCTTAGTCTTGGTGACCTGCGTATGTCGCCGCTTCTCGAGCTGACGAGTGTCGATACTGCTCTTGAAGGAGCAGTGGAGAGAAGAGAAGGGGCGAAGGTGGTATATGCAGCAGTTGAGGGTGCGATTGCCCCTTGTATATCCAATCTTCCACAATGATTCTTTACGTTGTGATCATTTTGTTTGTATTATGCTATTTTCTGAACAATTCCCCGTTATGGGCTCGTCTTCTACCCCTTTTTGTTGTGGGTTTTGGCCCAAACTTCGTAGCCTTTGAACTACGAAGCATCAGGCAATGAAGCAGCCCATCTTTTAACTTCACCAATCTTTTCTTTAAACTCTAAGAGCTTCTCCAACGGGACTGCATAACACCAGATATGCAGTCCCACTTGCTCCAACCGGACTGCATTTTTTACAGCAAATTTTAATTTTTGGTGTTTTGTAAACAGTGTCACACCAAATTTGGTGCGTCACTGTTCATAAAACACCAAAAAAAAATATATATTTTATTCATTTTTTCTATTTAGATTGTATTTAAATTGTTGTTTATTAATTGATAAATTTTAATAATGTGGTTAAATTGTTGTTTTCAAATTATTAAAATTTTATTTTTGATAATAATTTTTAATAAATATTAATATAGAATATTAATTTTAAAACTATACTAATAAGTATCTATACCTTTAAATGAGAAGTAATTTTGGGCGATTGCTGACGTGTCGTCACGAGAGGGCTATAGAGGCCGATAATGATGACGTGGAAGTGTGACATGGCAAGGCCAAAAATAAACAATTGGGTTCGGGGTTCGACTTATTCACAGAAATGCCATCGGGTCGATTTAAAGCTAATTAATTAATTCATTTCCTTAAAAAACCATAATTTCTTTGTGAATATCCCATTATTTCGAGTTTCAAATAAGATATTCTAGGGCATATTCCAAGATTTCGAGAGAAGTTTTGAAATCCTATATAAAGGGAGCTTGGGGGTGGCTTAGAAACACAATCGTCTGCATCGTACAAAATTTCAATAAGCTTTCTGTCTCATTTTTTTTCTCATTGGCCGTGGAAGTTTTATTCCGGATCATCAAGATTTTGGTCAAATGATCTGTTTTCATTTCTATTGCTTTCTTCTTCTTCTACTCGGTTTTGAAATGATTCCTATGTTTTTGGTTTTTTTATTCTGTTTTGTCGGTTTGGTCCCATGAAAGAAGAAGAAGTTCGGTTATCACAAAGCTAAGATCTAATGATGTGATGTGAACTAACAAACGGTTGAGGTTGTATCTAGAAAGGAGTGTGAGATCTAAAAGTCCGATTGGATGTTGTTGGCAAGACGTTCTTAGTTCACATCACATCCCGGTTGTCCCAGTGAGCCTATGGTCCGAATAAGGGTTGCCTACTACTATAGACAAGGATTTGGTGGTAAAGAATGGTTTCGGTAAATACTTTTTTAGGTCCAGTCCTGATGTGTTTGGATAAAGCTTGATCATATATTTATTTCGTAAATACTGCTTTAGCTTTCTTTTTCTTATCCATTCTAAAATGATTTTTTTTTTTTTTTGGTTTGGTTCGTTTGGTCCCATGAAAGAATAAGATAGGTAATCACAAAGCTAAGGTCTAATAAGCGTATAAGGATCGTGAGATGTAAAAGTCCGATTGATTGTTTTTATCAAGACATAGTAAGTTCACATCACATGTCCCAGTTTATTTAATGAGCCTGTAGGTCAGAATATTCTTTTCTGTTACTCTATAAATTGAATTGGTTGTAAATAATTGTTTTGGTAAATACTCTTTTGAGTTTCATATGAGTTACAGTCCCGATAGTCCGAATGAAGCCTGATCAAATCCTCTTTTTGTAAATCTATACTTATTTTTCTTCCAAATGAATCTTAGTTTAATCAAATGATACGGTATAAATCCTATTATTGTCTTATTCTGACTATGAAAACGTATTTATGGTTTTTGAGAAATATGGTTACAATATTTGGACACAACCCTGGATGTAGACGCAAAGAAATTAAGACAATATTGCAATTTAAACATCTTTGTATATCTGTTTGAGAATAAATTAGAAAATATATCGCTAAACTGAATATCTTAACAAATTTTTGTATTTGCATTGATGTCTATAAAATGAATAAATTTGAAAAAGTGCGCCAATATTTTACATTCCGAGTAAGTCTAATGTTAAACAAAATATCCTAATTCAATCTAACAAAATATTGTTCGTTAGATTAATAATAAGATAATAGTTGTAGTTTTCAGATTTAGCAATAATTTAGATTGACAATCTTAAATATCGGATGATTACCACATATTTGTGTAACTTGAACATTTTATTGTTCACAAAGTAAGAGAATATTCTACATTCAAATAAATATTTTGGTTATAGATACTCTAACTATATGTAACAATAATATATCCTAACGATATTGTAGTTTACAAACTTAAACAATAATATATCCTAAAAGTAGAAAATATATGACACTTTTCATATATTATTTATTGCTTTCACCCCACGCAACTACAAGCGGCCACTTCCACCCGATATTATCTTAAATCTACTTCTCACTTTCTATATATACAAGGAGATTTATTCATTAGAGAATAATACTATTGAAACATTTTTATATTATTCTACAACAAAAATGTCGATTTTTATCAAAAAGAAAACAAAGCAGGTTACTATCAAAGAAATCATCCCCGCTTCATTGGAGAAATACAAGATTAATGTGAAGATACTTTCTTCATAGAGGGTTGTTTTTTCCAATGTTTTGAAAGCGATTGAGATGGTTTTAGTTGATTATGAGGTATTATTCTTAGTTACTATAATCTTATTTTAAACTTCAAGTGTTTTTGTAACGATTAAACATTTTGAAATTGTTACACATTTATATTCGTATATATGATATACTAACTTTATTTTTGTAAACCTCTGTAATCAGGGTACAAGAATACATGCAACTCTCGATCAGACATGGCAAGGAAATTTGGTAAAACGTTGTTTAAGATGAGCCAATTTGTATTGAAAGATTTGGATGTGTCACATACTCAAATGAATATAAGACTAATCCTCTGCCTTTTAAAATGACGTTTACAAATCAGACCAAAATCACATTATGTGAGGACTTTCCTGAAGACGTGGAAGAGAAATATTTTCTTGGTTTTGATGAGATTCTCGCTGGTGATTTTGAGAAAAATGTCTTGATCGGTTCGTTATCTGTAACCTGCTTAGTTTTGTTATAAAATAATTTGAATATGTATTTGTACATTATTTTTAACAATTGTTTGCAGACGTTATTGGTCAAATCGTTGCTCTAGGGTCGCTAGATAATGTCAAGAAACAAAATGGAATGAGCACAAAAATATTAAACCTTGAGCTCAGAAACGAATCGTAAGTGTACATAAATTATGTAATATAGTATTTTTTATTTATTCATATACTGTATCTCATTGATTTGCAGAGATTTGTGTTTAAAGTGTACACCGGGGAGGTGAAATCATTTTTGTCATGAGATTTGCAAGCTACAAATCTTATCAAGGTCAATTGTCCGCGGTTTATCATTTATATTTTTTGCTTACAGTTATTTAATTTAGATCTAAATAATATTGTATACTAATCATGTCTTCTTTTAAAACGAAGATGAATGGTCCATATCCAGTGGATTTAATTCAACCAAAGTTCTTCTCAATCCAAACAGTTCTTACGTCAACAAGTTTCGCAAGAGGTAAGAGTTTTGTCTTAAAAATATATTGTTTTATAAATATTTTTTTAAAACTAAGATATGGACATGTGTGTTTTTTTATAAAAAAGCTTACCATCAGATAAGCTAATGATTACCAATTGTGAATCAAGTCAACTTTCACTTGGATCGAATACAACCCTGTATGATGAGTTTTTTGGCAAAAAGAACAAGAAACTTACAATATCAGAGATTGTAGCTGATTACAAGGTAAGCATAATCAATTTTTTTTATAAATATCTGAAATTAATTGATTTATTGATATGTCAATGTGTTTTAATTATTTAAGCATGAAAAAATGCATTACATGTGCCACAATTGATTCAATTGATTTGAGTCAAAGTTGGTACTATGCTGCATGTGCTGTATGCAACAAGAAGGTGTACGATGCAAGTAATGATGAGGACGATGAAAAGCCACCTGAGTTTGATTGTACGACATGTAACGATATTGTTACAAACGTGAATGCATGGTAAATACAAACATCACATTTTCTTAATTGGTATATATGTATTGATTTATATTAACATCAACTTTTTTCTTGAATCGAATTATGTAGTTACTTTGTTCTTCTTCGAGTTAAGGACAATTCTGAATCAGAAACCTTCGAGTTAAGGACAATTCTGAATCAGAAACTAAGTTTCTGATGTTTGATCGACCCGTTGAAAAACGTATCCGTCTCACTGCGAATTTTGTGGTTAAAGAATTTAATGAGGTATATATTTACATATTTTGTTTAACATCTTATCTATCGGTTTGGTTATAAATGTATAGATAATTATTTGTTATTTTTAAATGATGATTGTAGTCCAAAGATTCTGGAACTTTACCTCAATGCCTTACCGATTTGATCGGTAAAAAGGTTTTATTCAAAATCACAATTTCTGAAGACAATAGAAAGAATAAGAACCAATCATTTGTTGTGACACATGTTTGGGCTGATCAAGAGAGGGTTAATCAGTATTTGTCTGAAACTGAACAAGTATTAATTTGATTAATTGTTTATTTATTTGATCTAATCGATAATTGTTTTTATGTTATCTTTGTGATTTTATCTTATTCAGTTTCTCGCGAACTCAACTGACAATTTTGGATCTCATCCCCTTATGCTGACTAATGTATCTAAGAGTTCAGATCCTTCGATTTGTGACTCGATTACCCCGGTGTCTAATAAAAGAGATGTGGTAATCAAAAAAGAAGATGACAAGTCTTCCACAACAAAAAGATCGATAGTGGTTTTTGACGAGGAGGATAGTAAATGATTACCTTGCCTTTGTGTTTACATGCAATTTTTCGTCTCATTTGTTATTTTTGTTTGGGTTTTTCGTTATTCTTCTTTCAGAATTTATTTGATTATCTCTTGGATTTGTTGAGTCTATTATTTGTTAGGTTTTTAATAAAGACCATATTCTATTATTAGTTTTATTTTAATATGATTTATTTTACATGTTTTGTTATATCTCTTACTGAATTCGTTTACTCAATAGAAGTAGAAAAAAAAGTTTCAACAATGAATTGTTTATTGTTGAAACTTTTTTTCTTTCTAATTGTTGGTCACTTGGAATACTTTATTTTTTTACGTTTCGATACGCCAATGTCTGTCTCTTTATTCGGCAGAAAAACCTCCAATCCAACGTCTCGTCTTTGGATACTACCTTAATCTCTCTGAAACTCAATTTCTCTCTCTTCCCTCTTTTTCGGAGCTTATGTCGTTAGGACGATCGGAGTTCGCTGACGGCGTGGCGGCACGGATCCTAAGTGAGATCTCCGAGGTTGACGCCGTAAGAATCGGAACTGATATTGTATTGGCGGCGAGACGCCTCATCGCGCTCTTAAGATCCATCGGAGGCTGTCAATGGCTTCATCACCCACCAGTCATTTCCGAAGCTATCAGACGGTGAAATACTCCTAGATTCAATTATTTCTTCTTACTATTTAAGTATCTCTAAAAAAACAAGGTTTGCTCCCGACGAGAACATACTCTGGTCCCCAAAAGTTTGGATTTTGATTCGAATATAATTTATTTCTGTGAGCTTGACTTTTCTGATCATGTAATTAAAGTAGTGTTAAGATTGGTATTGGCATTAACTATCACTTGTTGTTGTGATCTTGAAGGTACGATGAGCTGTGGATGCCGTTGATTTCTGATCTAACGGTTGGTTCGAAGCCTCCGATAATTCTGCCTCCTCTCGATGTTGAATGGGTTTGGTTTTGTCATTCCTTGAATCCAGTAAGCTTTGTCCCCTTCTTCCTACAAACCACCCAAAACGAAAGATTCTGTTTTTATCTGAAACTTCCACCTGTCTCAGGTAACTTACAGGGATTACTGTGAAAAGAGATTCTCAAAACTTATAGGGAAACCTGCAATTTACGATGAAGTGAACGAGGGTTACGCTGTTTTACAATGCGAGAAAACCTGGATTACTAGATACCCAGATGAGAGTTTCGAGAACAGAATTGATCCTGATTCTCCTGATATTGTTTCAGCTAATGAAGATATCAAAACTGAAGTAGAGAAACAGAGGTTTCTCTGGGAGAAGTTTTCAGCACCTTATATGTCTGAAACCGTTTACTTGATAGCTGCTCGGTTACGGTACAAAGGTTTCTTGCTGATTATACACAAGTTCAAGGACGAGAATTCACGTCTTCTTCCAGCTTCAGATATACTACTTATGTGGCTCACACATCAGGTCAGTTGTGTGTTCCCCATTTCTTGGTTTTATCGTTCTGTTTTGGTAGTTGTAAACGAGGAATGAATGGTGAATTTACAGAGCTACCCGACGATATATACAGAAGATGTTGGTGAAATGTTGGAAGAGATTATGAGAAAGGTGGTACGAAATGGAGAGGCAGTAGAGAAGAGTGAAGTGGAAACAACAAAGAAACTTTGGAATAGATACTTTAATCAACCATACGAGAAGGCAGGCGGCGAATTGACTGTAATAGCAAACGAGTCTCGTCTATGCAACAACACTGTGTTTTATTGGCCTGTCTCTGATATAGACATTAACACCGCCTATAAGTCCATTCGACCAAGATTTGTCGTAGAAGTAAGTTAATGGCTGACTCCTAAGTAAGAGATTTTGTATTACAATGTTATCTGAAATGATTCTTTTTTTCTTTTGCAGTTATGCATATTTATAATGCTGAATCCTAAGGCAGAGCCGAATGAGTCGTGTTTTCTTCGGTTGAGAGTTGCTAGATGCCATCGGAAGCTTCAACTTGATAAGAAAATGACTGATTTGTCACGGCATGGTTCATGGCAAAAGGAGTGGCATCTCTACTGTGAGTTTGGAACACAAGGGGTAGTTTTGGAATCTCATTGTGGCCTTCGTCGTGGAATTTGCTTCAAAAGCAGAAAACCTGAAGGGATCATAGCGTTTCTGTGGAATGATCTGCTAAGAGCGCATTCTCTAGCGTTTGGTAGGTTTCTCGGGAAGCAAGTGAGTGTCTTTGCTTCGGTTACTCCCCCGGTTCAAGCGCCGTACTTGCTGAGATTTGTACCGGATCGAGTTACTGATGATTTAGGTGCTATGATATCTGATTCATTTCAAAAAACAAACAACTTCACGCCTCAAGAAGGAAGATGGCTTACTCGAACCGTTCTTGATCATGCTGGACGAGAATGTTTCGTCATCCGTATCCGGTAAACCCTGCTATCTTTCTTCTTCATAGAACCTTAGTGTTTGTTCTAAATTCTTGTTTTTATTCAGAGTCGGGAAGGGGGTGTTTAAACGCGGAGGTGAAGTTCCATCCCCGGTGAAATCAGAGGAGAGGATAACAGAGATCCGAGTAGGTTCTTGGTCTTATGTCGATGGTTCAGTCGGTAAAGCTCCAGGTACGTTGGCTTTGAAGAGAAGGGGAGAAACTCTATTTTGTTTTTTTGCGTTTGCGTTTACATTTTGCAAAAACATTATTTTCAAGAAACTGAAGTTTTCTCACGAAACATTTTTCACATGTAAACGCAACGCAAAACATAGCGTTTAAACAGTATCACAGTCTTAAGCAGCCTACTGATCACTGTGTTTGCTCGTCTAGTACAGCGAATGTGGTTGGAAACGTGACGCCTAAAGAACCGGTGGAGGATTGGGATGCCTCCTGGGAATTTTCAACTGGAGACGAATTGTTCATCCGGTGTGACTCTTTAGGATCTATATCAGAACTCGGTTTACATTCAAAAAAGCTTGGTTCGATGGTACGATTTTCAAGATTCTTTTACTTTGGCGGTTTTGAAACTGGTTATGACATATTTAGTGGTGGTTTTTTTATATAGGTTAGGCTATTAACTGGTCGGCGAATGCAGTATAAAGGAGACAGTGAAGACGACGACGAAGAAGGTTTTGTAACAATGGTTAGATCAACGGAAGAAGATCTAACAGAAAAAGCAACGGCTTTGATCAATTGGAAGCATCAAACCGTTGAGTTTTTGCCCGAGGAAGATGCAGTTTTTGTCTTGTTATTGTCGGTATCAATTCTAAGAAGCGTCACTCAGAAAAGAAGAGAAGACGTTGGTAAATTATTGGTACGGAAAAGGATAACCGAAGCAACCGGTGAACGGGATTGGGGATCAGTTATCGTCAATGCTTCATCATCGAATGTATCTTCTTCTTCTAGTCCATATGTAGAACCGTGGTATCGAAACTCCGGTAAGGTTATGGCGATGGAGGAGAAAGCACAAGTGGCAAGATATCCATATCCAGTAATGAGTTATTCCAATGTTGATGGTGGTGATAATTTGTACAAACATGTTATATTCGGGTGAGTTCAAAGAAATTGCATATTTATTTAGTCAGATGGATTGGTATAACCAAAACTAATACGATGTTTGAATGTTCTTACGGTTATCACAGTCTCTGGGAAAAAATTATGCTGAAGCATGAAAAACGCAATGAGAGGGTGTTTTTGATGGCTTTTTAATGTCTAGTCAATAAATCAAAAAGAAAGGACCACATATGCCTCGTCGGAATCCAGATAAGAAAGCAAAATAAACTAGAAAAGTGAATGCGACTCCAGGTACCAAAGAAAAGATGGATCCACCAAGCAACGACCATTTGGAATAAGCATTCGAAAGAAATGGAAAAAACGTTTAGGTAAAAAAGAGATGAACGTAAAATGAATGTACAAATATTTAAGCTGAACTGGCAGGAGTTAATAGTTTCTTAGTCGTTAATCACCTATATAGAAACTACTTTGTACAGTTTGTTACATTTAATCATAATACACATTTCATATCTTCCTCTTCATCGCTATATTTTTAATATGGTATCAGAGCTTGTGATACATCTTCGATCATAACGCTTTGATTCCTGATCTTGTTTCTCTTTTTCTTCGATTGATTCTTCAATCTTTGGAATCAATTTCGTTTTTCTTTTTCGTTTTGCTCGTTCGAATCTATTTGACGAGGTTTTTTTTTTTATTTCTTCAATCCACCATCTTCAATTTCTTCAATCACTTTTCGTTCTTTGTCATCTTATACAAATGGCGCCTTCTTCTACATCACAATCGTCTTTTCTGATGAATCCAACTTCGATTGATGTGAATCGGAGCTCATCCACCAATCAATACAACAATCCGTACTTCTTGCACAACGCGGATCATGCCGGACTTTAACTAGTCACCGATCAACTAACTAGATGAGCAGTTTTCCATTCCTGGAGAAGGTCTGTGCAAATGGCGCTAAATGCTAGAAATAAAATTAGCTTCACAAAGGGTACCATTCTCAAACCTCCAGATGACCATCCTAACTCAGGATATGATCTAGATGTAATGATATGGTTGCTATATGGTTAATGAATCCGGTTGGTAACAAGATTGGCCAAAGCTTGTTGTTTATCTTCACGGTGAAGGAATTAGGAAAAATATCCATAGTAGATTCAAGAAAGGTGATGTGCCTCGTGCTTATGAAATTGAACATATATTCGATTCCACAAACCTCTATACATAGTTGATCACTCTTTGGAAAGAATACAAAAATTATGTTGCATTGCCGTTGTGTACATGTGGAAGTGTAAATGTGGCATTGCTGCTATTTGAGAAAAGTTTTAAAAAAGAAGTAAAGTCACCAATTTTCTCATGGGACTAAATGAAGGCTATGAATAGACTAGGTGGTACATTTTGATGCTCAAACCACTTCCTACAATGGAAGAAGAGTTTAATATTGTAGCAAAAGATGAAGGCCAAAAGAAGTTTAAACCAACGACTAGGAGTGGTTCAATGGGTTTATATTCTCAAATAAATTATTCTGATCAAGGTTATCAGAACTATCAGGAGGGAGATCCAGCTTTAGTTTCTGCATACAACACACACATAAGCAAACAACGTCCTATGTGTACTCATTGTGGTCTTCTTGGCCACACAGTCAACGAAAGCTATCAGATTTATGGTTACCCTCCTGGATATCGTATTAAATCTTTCATCTTTCTCTCACCCTCATACAAAAATACATGCATCATCTCCTCTGTCCCCTGCATCTCATCCGCCAACATCCCCTAGTATTGCACCATTATTTCCATAAACTGATGAAGATGCAAATTTAGTCTCTCGGAATAATGATAGGCCTAGGCGAACTACTAAAGCACCTAGTTATCTTACCAAGTACCATTTTTACTTAACCCAATGTCCTGATTTCAAACCACCAAAACATACCACTCCATATCATTAATCCTCTGTTCTTACTTTTGAAAAAATCTCTCCTCATTACAAAGGAATCATCCTCACTTTTACCTCAAAAACAGAATCCAAAAATTTTCAACAAGCCATGAAATCTTCTAAGTAGAATGGGGCTATGGATGTGGAGCTTCTTTCTTTTGAAAAAACGAATACATGGGTTGTTGTTACTCTTTCACCGATTAAAATGTGGATGGCTGCAAGTGGGTTTACAAAACAAATCACAATGCAAATGATTCAATAGAACGCTACAAAGATCGACTTGTAGCTAAAGGGTTCACACAAAATCTTGGAGTAGAGTACATAGTAACATTCTTCCCAATAGAAAAGCTGGTTATTGTCAAACTTCTCCTTAACATGGAAGTGCTGGTTAATGTCAAACTTCTCCTTAACAGGGAAGTTGTGCACAATTGGAGTTTACCATAAATGTATATTTTGAATGCCTTTCTTTATGGCTCGTTTAATGAGGAAATATATATGAGTATTCCACTTGGCTATACTCCCCCTTCAAGTGTTACCGTACCTCCAAATCCAGTCTGTAAGTTGAAATAAATATATGGTCTCAAACAAGCAAGCATACAATGGTATAAAGCTTTCTCAACCACTCTTTTTGCGGATGGATTTGATCAGTCTCATGCTGATAATACCTTGTTTGCTAAGCTCACAGGCTTGGTCTTCATTGTAGTATTAGTATACGTTGATGATATCCTCATAGCAAGCAATGATGACTTGGCCGTTTCAGATATTAAAAGTGTTCTTCATCACTCATTCAAGATCAAAGATATGGGTCCTCCTCGTTTTTTTATTGGCTTGGAAATAGCAAGGTCTTCTAAAGTAATATCAGTGTGTCAATGCATATATGCACTTTTATCATTGAAGATATGAGTTTTTTGGGATGTAAACCGAGTTATGTGCCAATGGATCCTACAAAACCACTGCGCATCACTGAAGGGAATCCTTTGGAGAATGCAACACCTTATCGTGAGTTTATAGGAGGACTACTGTACCTCACTATTAATCGACCAATCATCACCTTTTTGGTAAAAATATTTAGCCAATATCTGTCTCAACCAAAAGATATTCACATGAAGGCTCCACAAATTTTTTTATGTTACTTCAAATGTAATACTGGACAAGGTCTATTATATTATGCTACTTCCAAGTTGAGCTTAACTGCCTTTGCAGATGCGGATTGGGGTGCTTGTCCTTACTCTATACGCTCTGTCTCCGGTTATTACATCTTCATTGGAGACTCTTTGATCTCTTGGAAGCCAAAGAAACAGTAGGTCTTGAGTTGTAGTAGCACAAAGCTGAATATCGAAGCATGGCTAATGCAACAAAAGTGTTTCTCTGGATGCAGCAACTTCTTACAGCCTTCAAGATCGATGTTAAGCTTCCAGATACACTAACATGTTGCATATTGCTTCAAATCCCATATTTCACGAGCGCACAAAACATTTTGAAATCAACTATCACACTATATGTGATCAACCAAGGGCTGATTTATTTAGTACTCTTCATGTGGATTATGCAAACAATTTGGCGGATGTACTTACCAAAGCATTGCAACCAGCCATTTTCATTTCATTGCTTCCATGAAGTTCAGTTTCAAGCCTTTACTCCCCTAATGATTCCAAGGACTAAAGGAATGAGGGGGCGTATTATGAATATACATATATTTAGGATGAGCTGGCAAAAGTTAATAGTTTGTTAGTGATAATTAAGCAATAAATCAGTTCCTCTTACTTACTTCAGTTGCAAGTTTACAACCTAGTCGTTATAGTTTCGAGGTGTCAATCCACTTGGGTGATTAAACACACTAAGAATACATGCGATTTTTTAATCTAAGTGCAACCAAATTCGTTTGTGGTTTTTATATCTAAAATCTAATAAAATTAATAACTGGATTCCAAATAAGATGACTGAATTAAAACACAATTCACAAGCATGTAAAACATAGCATAAACAGGGCAAGAAGGTTGTTAATTGATTTAAAAACAAAGTTCCTTGGGTTGAGTTTCGGTTCGGGTGATCAACTATTAGTTTAGAAATATTTAGACAAACATGAGATAATTTCTTAGGCTAAGAACGACGATTCAAGTTACTCCACTCTCGTGATAATAACCCTACACCTATCAAGCATTAACATCAACTCTCGTTCGCAATTTCAAGATAGATATGCATTGAGATCAAGTTCTCACTACCACTAAACACCTTACACATCAATTCTCATTGGTTAAGAATGTAAATCACTTGATAGAGATTCAAACATAAGATACACCTCTCGGTGCTAGCAACATTTGAGATCAAGGAATTGGTTAGCTACTTCAATCCTAGCATTAAGAACTTCTAGCAAGTAAGAAATAAATGCTCCCAAGTTCTAAGCAACCTAAACCCTATCTAGATCACCCTTACCTTCACTCAAACCCAAAAACTTAAAGGAAACTACTTACTAGCCATAGAAATAACCAAACAACACATGTTTTAACAAGATAAGAAAGAAGAACTAGAAGATAAACTCAAGAACACTAAGATTGAATAAAAGATCAAATAGATTTGAGTGGATTGTTTTGCAAATTGTGATATGACTCTTTCAACACACTAAGAGCCATTAAATACACGAAAACAGGGTGTCATGGTCGACAACACTCACATGGAGGGTCTACAAGCCAAAAGAAAAAGAGAAAATTAGAACAAGTGGGGAAAAAGTAGTCTCACAGAGGCATGAGGCCGTCGCTGCCCGGAGCCGCTGTGAGTTTCTTCGATCCACAGCGGCATGGTGAAGCCACTGTGGATGCCGCTGGAGAAAAACCTGTCCCGGGAAAGTCTCTACAGCGGCTTGTGTATGCCGATGTAGGATGGCGCTGCACGATCCCTTGTCCCACAGCGGCTTGTGTATGCCGCTGTACGAGCCATTGTGGGAATCCTACTGCCGGCAATCCTCTACAGCGGCATGGGTATGCCGCTGTACCATGCCGCTGCCAGTGTACTCCGCATTCCTTTGATGATTTTTTACTTTGGCTTGGTGCTCCTTTGGTCCCTACCACCTCCATTGCTTCTTGGTGCTCCTTTGGGTCATCCACCACCTACAAAAAGAGGAAACAAAGCAAATGCAAACCTAATGATGCCTAAATGTATTATCCTAAAGCTAAAACACAATAATGATGTCTAAATGCTTTTCCTAAAGCTAAAACACACACTAAATCATGCTTAAAACACAACACATCAGTTAGTCGTTAATCACCTATACATAAACTACTTTGTACAGTTTTTACACTACAAGAAAACAACGTTTTTGCGACTGGACCTTGCGACTATACTTGTAGTCGCATTATTTGGCCACTATTCGGGGACAGTATTGCTACTATTTTGCGACAACAGATTATTTGACGTGTATTAGTCGCTTATATATAACCAAAAATGATTGTCACCAATTTAGTCGTCGATTCGACTGATTAACGACCATTGTCAAGACCAGAAACAATAGTCGCATGCTAGTCGGTGATATGGCGACTATTTTGGCGTCTTGGAACAATCGCGAATTGGTCAGTACATTGGCGATTAATTCGCTACTTCGGGTATAGTAGTAACCCAATCGTTTATTTGTTGCTACTGATACGACTAATATTCAATTCACTATTCGTGTCGCAGAGTATAGGCATACTCTTTTCATGTTTAATATAGTATTTTTGGATTTAGTAATAAAAATATGAGAGTTTGATTATGTTGGTACTGGATTTCCCTCTAGGAAATCCGGCCCATTAACAAATAAGACAAAGGCCCATATCTATGAGCCCGTTCCAGGATCAAAGACGAAGAGACGAGCCGATTCATTTGTTGGGCCCAAACGAATGATGCTTTGACGAGGCCCAAGCGATGCCGAAGTAAGAGGCGATCGAGCTCGAGCTCGGCAGGAGACGACGTGGAGATAGAGCGACTCGGTCTTTGCCAGTTCAACTGATCCGCGAGAATCTCGGGGATCATTACGAAGGAGAGGCCGAAATATCGGAACAGAAAGATCAAAGTCGAGACTATTTAAAGAAGAAGTGGCGACTCATTCAAGATATTCCAACCCTAACTTAGAACACTTCGACTAGATAGCTCGATCACCATACTTTGTACTCTCTTTTCGATTGTGTTTGTTCTATCTCGACGATCAATCTCAATAAAGTCTTTGATTCATATGAAACTATACCATTTCTATATCCTAAAGTCCAAATCCACGAATACAAATTCTTAATGTGAATCTCGAATCTCACATTTGGCGCCGACTGTGGGGACTATCTATAGTTTTTCCTGTCTTAAGAATCAGATCTTAGATCCGATAGATCGAGATGAATCCCGACCAATCTGGCTCTCCCAGCGCCACACCACCGGTTGACCACCCTCAAACGGTCGACAACGTTCCTCAGAACACCACCAGGGTAAGAATCATGGGTCAGACCGATGGCGTGTTGACGAGCTCTGCCTCAGTCTCCACGACCTCGGCACCGGCCGGCTCAGTCGCCCAAACAATCGCGACGAGCCAGACTCCGATAAATGTTTTGTCAGGAACTAACGATCCGAGCAGAAACTGGGTGTGGATGAGAAACGATTCGATTCCCACCCCTGGAGGCGGATCTGGAACAACCAGACCCAATTCGCCACTGCCCTCTGGTCCACAGCGACAAAGCCCGGAGAATCTCGCTGAAATCCGTTCGATGTTAAGCCTGTTGGTAAACCGAACGAGAAACAACGAGGCAAGCGCACGGGCCCAAGAGATTGCGAACCGCTCTCTGGCCGCGCAGCTCGATGAACAGGAAAGGCGCATTAACGCCCATCTTGAAGAGCTCGCTAGCCAAAACCAGGGGGGGGGGGTAGATCAACACACGATCCACGAACCCCTATAAGTCCCCCACCGTGTACACGCTTGGACTTCTCCCAGGTGGTAACTCCAACGGGAACGTCGGGGAATTTCGCCAGTACGTCGAATAGCGGCTTTCGCCCTATAATGACGCCCATCGCGACTCCAACCCCATTCGTTTCAAATTCAACGATCACAGATCCAACCGGATCGGGAAGTCGACCATTACCCGGGCCACCACCTTTCCCGAGTAGTTCGAATATCCGGCCGGGGCAACTAGGAGGCTCTGCTTTCGTCTCGAGCTCAAGACCCGTTAACGGGTCAAATACGGTACATTTCCGAACGCCGCAGGTCGACCAGACGGGATCGTTTCCAGCAATCGATCTCCTCGACCCCGCTTTCCCTGGATAAATGTCCAATCAAGCACAAGCCCAGTTCGCGCCTACGACAGGCGATGACCACGATATGCTTAGACAGTATATTGAACAAGCTAAGGCTCAATTCATCAGTCTGAGCTCCAAAGTTCACATGGCGACAAGCGCGGCGCCCGACATCGATCGAGTGATCGAAGAAACGCGACAAACGCCGTTCACAGACCGGATCGCCTTCGCAAGAATCCGAGAAATCAAGAAAACTAAATTTCCGGAATTCTCTGGGAAGTCGGACCCCAAAGCCCATATTAGGGCATTCCGACTAGCGATGGCAAGGGTATACCTTACTGACGAGGAGAGAGAGTCGGCTTTCTGCAGGCTCTTCGCCGAAAACCTATCGGGCTCCGCCCTAGAATGGTTTGCCGGACTGGAAGAAAGGCCATCGACAACTTCACCCAATTCATGACGGCTTTCCTCAAACAATACTCCATCTTTATCGAGGAAAAGACTACTGAGGCAGCTCTATTTGGCGTCTCCCAAAAACCCGACGAATCGCTTCGCTCGTACATCGACCGATTTAAGGAAATAAAATCCAAAATCGCAAACCCACGAGGCGAAGTAGCTATAAAAGCACTGCGACGTGGACTATGGTATTCAACCAGATTCCGCGAGGAAATAACAGTCCGCGAACCTCAAACACTCGATGACGCCCTTCATCGCGCATCAGCCTTCGCTCGCCTCGAGGACGAAACCACGACCCTCAGAGAAAAGCACCGAAAAGAAAAGAACCCTTCGGGCTCGCAGAACTCGAACTCGAAAAAGGATTCCCGTAAATCAGGGAACGTCAATGCGGTCGAGAGCCCGAAGAGCTCGAAGAAATTCGAGTTCGACAAGGAAAAATTCTGTGAATTTCACAACAAAAGAGGACACTCGACCGAAGATTGCTATACTCGAGCTAAAGCCGAGGCTCAAAAGCGAGAGTCCGAAAGCAAACAAGACTCCGAAGTCGAGGCGGAAACTCCATCCGACAAAAAGGAAAGTAAACAGACCAAAGAGTCGAACACCAAGAGGCCTTCTCAAAATAAACGAGAATGGACAAAGGAGCCGGAATCTCCCGAAACACTTCCTCAGGGGTCGCGGAAGCGAGTTGAGTTTATTCTCGGCGAGCTCAGCCTGAGCGGCACCCCGGAAGGTTCGGCGTTATCCCCACCTCCGGCTCCCGTTAAGAGTTTACGCTCACGAATCAATCTCCCTCGTCTCTGCGGGGGGGGGGGGGGGGGGTGTACGGGCTATACCCCCTAAACGAATCGACTTCATCTTCGGGGGCTCCAAGCTTTGCTGAGACTCGGTCAATTCAATCAAAGCTCTTCAAAGAAGAGCCGAAACTGACAAAGGGGGGAAAATCCCAATGATAGGTCCAGACCACGAGATCACTTTCCACGAGAGATCTCGACAAACCACATGACGACGCTCTCCTCGTTTGTCTAGTTGTGGGAGATCTCGAACTCTCAAGGATAATGATCGACACATGAAGTTTGGTAGATGTCCTCTTTTACGATGCGTTCAAAAAGATGGACTTCAACGACTCCGAGATCGTGGAAGAAAAGACACCACTAGTAGGGTTCGCTGGCAAAACAACGTACTCGATGGGCTCTGTCTTCGCCCCAGTGATAGCTGGGGGAGTCCGAAGAATGACAGAGTTCGTCATAGTGGATCGGCCAGCTCCCTACAACGCTATTCTAGGTCGATCATGGATATACGACATGAAAGCGGTACCATTGACCTACCATCAATGCGTAAAATTCCCAACTCCAAAAGGGGTAAAAACCGTGTACGGAAGTCAAAAGATTTCCCGCCATTGCTACATGAATGAATACAAACAGATTGAGAAATCCCCTGCGTAGCAATTACAGAAAGAGGACGAGCTCGCCACCATGCAGAGAAAAAGGTCGAATGACCCGAGTCAAATAGGACCTCCAAAGGACCTCGCGACCCAAGTTTGCATAGACGATGCTCATCCCGAAAGACTCGTTGGCATTGGAATCGACCTATCAGAGCCAGTCAAAAACGAACTGGTCTCTTTCCTTAAACAAAACGTCGACTCCTTTGCCTGGTCTTCAGCAGACATGAGAGGGATCAACATCGACGTTACCAGCCACGAGCTGAATGTCGACCCAACCTACAAACCGGTAAGACAGAAACGTCGAAAACTAGGTCCGGAACGAGCTCAAGCCGTCAATGACGAGGTCGATTGATTATTAAAAATCGGATCGATCAGAGAGGTCAAATACCCCGACTGGCTTGCGAACCCTGTAGTGGTTAAGAAAAAGAACGGGAAGTGGAGAGTCTGTGTAGATTTCACGGATCTCAACAAAGCATGTCCGAAGGACAGCTTCCCACTCCCACA
Source organism: Orychophragmus violaceus (assembly GCA_030180135.1). Classification (NCBI taxonomy): domain Eukaryota; kingdom Viridiplantae; phylum Streptophyta; class Magnoliopsida; order Brassicales; family Brassicaceae; genus Orychophragmus; species Orychophragmus violaceus. The sequence goes on from CM058235.1 coordinate 62,098,064, forward strand.
CATCGACCGGCTGGTCGAGCCACCACCGGACACCAGCTACTATCCTTCATGGACGCTTTCTCGGGGTACAATCAAATATTAATGAACCCCGAGGACCAAGAAAAGACTTTGTTCATAACTGGTCGAGGCACGTACTGCTACAAAGTCATGCCCTTCGGACTAAAAAACGAAGGAGCGACTTACCAACGCCTCGTCAACAAGATGTTTTCAGGACTCCTAGGCAAAACTATGGAAGTCTACATCGACGATATGCTGGTCAAATCTTCCAGGTATGAGGATCACATCCCACAACTTAAAGAATGCTTTATCATTCTCAATAAATACGGGATGAAACTCAACCCAGCAAAGTGTACCTTCGGGGTCCCCTCAGGAGAATTCCTAGGTTACCTAGTAACCGAAAGAGGGATCGAAGCGAACCCCAAACAGATCGCAACATTCATAGAGATGAAATCTCCCAGAACAACGCGAGAAGTCCAGCGCCTGACTGGCAAAATATCTGCTCTGAACCGTTTCATCTCGAGGTCGACTGATAAATGTCTGCCCTTCTATCACTTGTTCAAAGTGAACAAAAAGTTCCCCTGGGACGAAAAGTGCGAAGAAGCGTTCACTCAGCTCAAAGCTTACTTAAGCGAACCACCCATACTGGCGAAACCAGTAGAAGGGGAACCCCTCTACCTCTACCTAGCTGTCTCGACGGCAGCGGTAAGTGGAGTCCTGGTTCGCGAAGAACAAAACGAGCAACGGCCGGTGTATTACATCAGTAAGACCTTAATCGACGCGGAAACCAGATACCCGGCCATAGAAAAACTCGCCCTAGCGCTAGTGACATCAGCTTGGAAACTCCGACCATACTTTCAATCGCACTCGATCATAGTAATGACCTCTCAGCCACTGAGAACCATCCTTCACAGTCCAAGCCAGTCCGGTCGACTGGTCAAATGGGCTATCGAACTTAGCGAGTATGACATAGAATATAAAGCTCGGACGTGCCTAAAATCACAAGTACTTGCAGATTTTATAATCGAGCTCCCATCGACCGTCGAACTTGACCCGACCTCCGCCAAAAAATGGAAACTCTACGTTGACGGAGCTTCCTCAAGGCAAGGATCTGGAGTCGGAGTAAAACTGGTCTCCCCTACCGGCGAAGTATTGGAACAGTCTTTCAGACTGGGCTTCGCCGCATCAAATAACGAAGCAGAATATGAAGCGTTAATAGCCGGGCTTAGACTAGCAATAGCAATAGGAGCCCGAGAAGTAGACGCGTTCAGCGACTCCCAATTGGTCACGAGCCAATATCACGGCGACTACGAGGCCAAGGACGAGCGCATGGAAGCATACCTACAGGTAGTCCATCCGCTCGCCAAACAGATCGAATTCTTTGATCTAACACGGATCCCGCGGGGGGAAAACACAACAGCCGATGCCCTAGCCGCATTAGCATCGACATCAGATCCTAACCTTAAAAGGATCATACCAGTCAAGGGGATCGATAAACCAAGCATCGACATAGCCCTAAAAGCTCTGTCCTTGAAAGAGGACGAGCCTGCCATAAAGGACGATGTCGAGCACGAAGAATGTCTCGGCGACACCAGTCGCGACATCATCAAAATTGATGATGATCCTGATCCGAGAAATGCCGTGTGCGTCGCGAACGTCCCCGACGGACTAATCCAAGCCGCATCCACCAGTCAAGGACCCGAGCCTGACAATGACGAAGATTGGAGAACTCCGATCATTCGATACATTACAAATGGCGAAGTTCCGGACGACAAATGGGAGGCACGAAAACTCAAGGTACAAAGTGCAAGGTACTGCGTCACACAAGAAGAGCTCTTTAAAAGGAGTCTCTCCGGACCTTACCTCAAATGCATCGACAAAAGGCAAGCCCTAGCCGTGATCACGCAGGCCCACGACGGATCCTGTGGAAGCCATTCCGGAGGACGAGCCCTGGCTGTACAAATCAAAAGGCAAGGCTATTTCTGGCCAACAATGGCCACCGAATGCGAGTCCTTCTCCAACAAATGCGACAATTGCCAAAAGCACGCCCCGATTATCCACCAAGCATCGAAGAAACTCTCCTCTATCTCATCGCCATACCCATTCATGCGATGGGGAATGGACATCTTGGGGCCCCTAGTCGCATCCGGCAAAAAGAAAGCCACACACTTATTGGTAATGACAGACTACTTCACCAAATAGATTGAAGCAGAGTCGTACCAAAAGGTCAAAGACGTTCACGTTAAGGAGTTCATCTGGCGAAACATCGTTTGCCGGTACTGACTACCCCACGATATCGTCACTGATAACGGTTCCCAGTTCATATCAAACGCCTTCAAGGAGTTCTGCAGAACGTGGAACATAAAGCTGACTTACTCAACGCCACGCTATCCCCAAGGGAATGGGCTGGCGGAAGCGGCTAACAAGGCAATCATGAATAGCCTCAAGAAAAGACTCAATGAGTGCAAAACGAGCTGGAGCGACGAGCTCCCAGCCGTACTCTGGGCCTACCGGACTACCCCCCGCAAATCCACCGGCGAGACTCCCTTCTCGCTGGCTTACGGGATCGAGGCGGTAGTACCAGCCGAAATCCTCATGTCAAGCATCCGCAAAGAAGAATGCCCACGACAAGAGGAACTCAATAACAAGATGATAACTGACGAGCTCAATCTCGTCAACGAAAGGAGAAACCTCGCACTAGCTCGAATCCAGAACTACCAACAAGCCGCAGCTCGTTACTACGATTCCAAGATCAAAACTCGAAGGTTTCAAGTAGGAGAGCTCGTCTTACGGAAAGTGTTCGACCATAAAAAGGAAGAACACGCTGGGAAGTTAGGAGCAAAGTGGGAAGGTCCTTACCAGGTCACCGACGTTGTAAAGGACGGGGTCTACCGACTCAAGTCGGTGGAAACCCAGAAACCTGAACTACGACCTTGGAACATCATCAACCTCAAAAAGTACTTCCACTAGGAGTACGACAACATAATCGAACTACGAAATGGCTTGATCCCCTTAAAAGGGTACGTAGGCAGCTCGACTTCGAGCGCAGCCACCCCGCAAACACAAAGCTCTTACCGAGCTCAACAACTTTTGACGAAGTCATACTAGCTTATCTTTGTGAAATCAAAATAAGTCTCTCAATCCAATGCCTCTTTTTGTCGTAAAAGTTAGAGTCATTGCAAAATCCTCACCATTACATTCTCAAAAAGAGATATGAAATTATCTCTTCAAAAGCTAAAGTGATATGAAATTATCTCTTCGAAAACAAACGATATTAATTTATCCTTTCCGAGCGACCTGAAATGGCCTCTCCCAAAATCAAGCGATATGAAATTATCTCTTTGAAACAACCTCCCGCAAACCTAAAATTCTCCCAACCTTATACAGCTCGGAAGAATTAGAGGGCCACCCTCTCCCTTTAAGCGAAAATGTCGAAGTCAAGGCAACCGATCACACGGAAAGACCTCCGCGCACAACGAATCTTTGTAAGTCTACCCCGATTTATCATTCCCATTAAACATCAAACTCGTACTGCACATTACGAAAGAACTCGAACTCGAGTTCGAACGACTTCGCGCTAAGGTGCTAAAACAGTAAAGTCTATGCTAAGGCATGAAAGGCTAAAAAAGAGATTCATTGAAAAGAGGACACAATGTCCTCGAGTTCCAACACTAAAATAAAACAAAGCCCCCTCGGGCAAATAGATGTTCAAAAAAAAAAATCAAAAGCCCCTTCGGGCAACGACAGAACAATCAAAATTGCCGCGAGCGCGAGGAAGCCTCGTCTCCACCCTCCGCCTGATCACCGGTAGATGCAACCCCAGTCGGGAGATTCGATCCGTACTGATCAGGGCGGGAAGCAGCCGGCGGCGGAGCATGCGCCAAAATAACCGAGTCGCTCGACACGGTCGGCAAGTTTAACTTGCCAACACTAAAATCAGAGACCGCTGCGGCGTTCATCTCTTCCATGGCCGCTTTTGGTCGGCCAACCTCAGTACTTCCCGAGTCAGGTCAAGCTCGCCGGAAGCAAACTCCGCGATGAGTTTGATATTGGCCAGGGTTTCTTGGAGGCGAATCTCAGCGTTGGTTTCAAGCTTTCGCTTTTCGCTTTTCTCCTTGACCTCTTTAAGGATTTCAAAGTACTCTCCGCTCATCTTCTGCCTCGCCTCGTGAGACGCGACCTTTATGTCGAAGTCCCTCCCCACGAGGACTCTCTCTAGGTCGGCTCGATCTTGAGCGGCTCGCGCTGTTGCAACTCGACTCGCTTCTTCGGCGGCCAGCGTCCGACCTTCAGCCGCCCGAACCCTCTGAGAAAGATCTTCCTCACGATTCTCGAGAACCAATAACCGGGCTTCTATTCCCTCGTACCTAGCCAATTTCCTTCCAAGCTCCTCCTCTCGAGCCAAGGAATCCTGCAGCTCCGCGGTCAAAATGCGGACTGATCTCCAGGCGGCCTCGAGCTCGCCTACTTGCAACCTCTCGCGAAGCTCGCGCTCGGACTGGGCCACAAGTCCGTTCGTAGCCTCCAGGAACTACATAAGCACACGAATTTTAAAGTCTCTCGTACAAAAGAAAGGCGAGAACAAAGAACTACAATCGATACCTTCCCGGTGGCTTCCGCCATCCTGGTGTACAAATCACCAAGGACCATGTCCCCAACGACCGGAAGCCGAGCACCCGTAGGTCCGAAGCGCCTTAATAAACGGGCCGCGCCCCCAGGCGCCCCAACACCCTCGCTCGAACTGCTCGAGCTCACCTCCGTGTCGATCCTCTGATGCTTCGGTGCGGGGGAAAGGTTCCCACCCACACTCTGATCATTCGGTCTCCCCGAACCATTCGGGCGAGGATCGCGCAAAGCCGGCTCCCTGGACGAGATCGGGTCCGCTCCCCAAACAACCGGAGAAGAAGGGACCTCCCTTGTCTCTACGGCCGCATCGCAGGCCCCGGAGTTCGGAGGGATAACCGGGGAAGGGAGAGGAGAATCACACATGGCAAAAAAGAGCGCGTCACTTAGACTCCCGTCCCCCCACCTTTTTTACCAAATCCATAGGGTCCTTCCCGTTTCGGCGACTCTTCGATCTACAAGATAACTTCTCATGAGATGGAGTGCTAGCATCCGAACCCTCACCCAAAGAAGGACGGCCTGTAAAATTATGAAAAAAGGAGGGAGGGTTTAGGCCTTTCCAAATAACGACGAACAAAACGTCACGAACAAGAGACTCACTCTCTCCTGCCCGCTCGAGTATACGAAGCTGAGGTCGGACAGTTCGACTCGGAGAAGCCCGAGAAAGTACAGGAGGAAACGGTAGGTCCCGAGAGATCCGAGATCGGTCCCACGGAACCCCTCTCGGGTCGATCCTCAGGGTATCCTGCACGCGCTCCACCGTGAAACTGTCCCAGTTGACGGCACCTCTCCTCAGACGGGTTATTAGGGCCTCCGTGACAGGGTTGAGGTCAAGCGATTCGGGAAACTCTGTGATACAGAACAAAACCGATCAGGAATCGGACCGACAACAACAAAAGAAAAAGGGGGATAGGATCAAAAAGGAAACCAAGAGTCTTACCAACATTGGAAGCCCACCGCGAAGGAGCGAGCGAGCAATCAAACTCTCCGACCGAGTGATGAGTCGTCCTAAAGAAAAAATATTGGTCCCTCCATCCATCCCTCGACGGGAGACCGTCAAGGATCCTCCCAAACCGAGGAGAAAGACGATACGACCCCAGAAAGTGGGAATCTTGCTTCACCGAGCAAACCCGCATTAATTCCTCGGGACCAAACTCAATCCCCTCCTCCGCGGCCCTGACTCCAAGTCCGATAACGTATCGAACAAAGTTTGGCATCATCTGATAAAACGCCAGCTGGAGCTGAGCCAGCACTAAGAAAACAAGGCGGGGAATAGGAAAGAAGAGCCCACATTTTTTGAAATACGTGTAAGAGGCGCAGCAGTAGCCTTCTACGACCGTTTCAGGGGACACCGCCGGGGAAGGAATGACGATTTCGACTTCTGGCGGAATCCGGCAAAGCGCCCTCAACTGCTGAATATGGTTCACGGTTAATGCGGACCAAATAATCCCGCCGCCGCACTCGTACTCGCTCCCGCAGGGTCTCTCAAGGCCATAAGGAAAGATGTACCGAAGTAAAGAAAATAGAAAATCTCCGGGAAAGAACTCTTCTGACGACAGAGGAAATATGGAGAAAAACCTAAAGCAAGAAGGAAACCGAATAAAAGTAAGGAGGCAGAAGGCTGCCTTCGACGATATGTATGATTATCTATAGCGGGAATTGTGCGCGATATCGTCCGTACGACTCCCAAACTCGTATTAATTACTGAGAAAATCGAGATGGTTTGGACTCCTCGCTTTCCCTTTACTTGAACCGTTGATTTGAGATCAACGGTTGCGAGTGCGCAGTGATTAGGCCACGTCATCAAAAGAACGAGCCTGAAAAGACTCTTCGCAACCCTCGAATCTTAGCCGTTGACGATCGACCAGATCCACGGCTGGAGATGACGTTTTCAAACGGATACACGCCACGACTGCTGACGCGCTAAAAAGCAGATCAGCTCGTCCCACGCGCCAACCCTTGACCATTGGATCGAAACAAGATCTACGGATGGGGCGAGAGTAATCATTAGATTTTCCCGCCCAAGACACGCGCGCGTCTTCCCGAAAACGTCCACCACCCATTAACCTCGACTTCTCGAAATCAATGGGCTGGGGGGCTATTGTTGGTACTGGATTTCCCTCTAGGAAATCCGGCCCATTAACAAATAAGACAAAGGCCCATATGTATGAGCCCGTTCCAGGATCAAAGACGAAGAGATGAGCCGATTCATTTGTTGGGCCCAAACGAATGACGCTTTGACGAGGCCCAAGCGATGCCAAAGTATGAGGCGATCGAGCTCGAGCTCGGCAGGAGACGACGTGGAGATAGAGCGACTCAGTCTTTGCCAGTTCAACTGATCCGCAAGAATCTCGGGGATCGTTACGAAGGAGAGGCCAAAATATCGGAACAGAAAGATCAAAGTCGAGACTATTTAAAGAAGAAGTGGCGACTCATACAAGATATTCCAACCCTAACTTAGAACACTTCGACTAGATAGCTCGATCAACATACTTTGTACTCTCTTTTCGATTGTGTTTGTTCTATCTCGACGATCAATCTAAATAAAGTCTTTGATTCATAGGAAACTATAACATTTCTATATCCTAAAGTCCAAATCCACGAATACAAATTCTTAGTGTGAATCCCGGATCTCACAGATTATATTCCACTTGTTTGTGGTAGGTGTACCGGTTTCATGCACATGCATTTATGACAATTAATGGGAGTGGCCATTTATGTCTACATAGTCGAAATTCAGCCATTTCTCCGGTTTCATTTGTAGAAACACAAAGAATTTGGAAATCTAGTTACATGGCGGGAGGCTACAATAATTATAGCAACCATCGGGAGTGGATGTATAATAGGTTCGATGATGCCACAGACAATTTCACAACAGCCTTCACAAGAGGGGTGGCACAATTTATGGAACTTGCCAAAAACCAGCCTTTAGCGCTGAGCATTGGCGGTAAATTTCTCTGCCCTTGTCGTTTATGCAAGAACGAAAAACTAGAAACCACAGAACAAGGAATTTGGAATCATTTGTTTTGTTACGGACTTATGCCTGATTATTGTGTTTGGTATAAGCATAGAGAAGAAATCGTTTTGGATATAGGAACGAGTTATGTTGATATGAATGGTCATAATAATGTAGAAGATAGGTATGTTGATATGGTGAATGATGCATTTCGTGGTTACGCGACTAATAGTGAAGAAATTGTATGTAATCATTCAAAAAAGTTTTATGACCTGTTAGAAGGAGACAACAATCTTTTATATGATGGTTATCGTGAAGGTCACTCCCAATTGTCCTTGGCTGCTCGGGTCCTGCATAATAAGGCAGAACATAATATGAGTGAAAGGTTAGTGGATTCAATATGTGAAATGATGAAAGAGTATTTACCAGAAGGAAACTAGGAAACAGGTTCATACTACGAGACGGAGAAACTGATGCGCAATTTAGGCCTCCCCTATTGTACAATTGATGTTTGCATGAAAAATTGTATGATCTTCTGGAAAGAAGACGAAAAGGAAGAAAAGTGTCGGTTTTGTGCTAAACCAAGATGGAAGCCGAACGAGAGACAAAGTAGAACCAGAGTATCCTACAGTCGTATGTAGTATCTACCAATTGCTGAAAGACTAAAGAGAATGTATCAAAGCGAGAAGACTGCAGCGGCAATGAGATGACATGTGAAGCACCAAACGAAGGAGGGAGAAATGTGTCATCCGTCTGATGCGGTGGAGTGGAAACCATTTCAAGCTCAACATCCTTTGTTTTCCCAAGAACCCCGTAACGTTTATCTTGGATTATGTACAGATGGGTTCAATCCATTTGGCATGTCTCGTAATCATTCGTTGTGACCCGTGATCTTGACTCCATATAATTTACCTCCTGATATGTGAATGAATACAGAATACTTGTTTCTTACAATTCTGAATTCTGGCAAAATCATCCGCGCTAGTCTCGATATCTTCCTTCAACCTCTTATTGAGGAGTTAAAAGAATTGTGGTCTTCTAGAGTTGATGCATACGATGTGTCATTAAATGAAAACTTTAAACTAAAAGCAATGCTGATGTGGACGATAAGCGACTTCTCGGCATATGGGATGTTATCAGGATGGACGACCCATGGTGGATTGTCTTGTCCTATTTGCATGGAAGATATAAAATCTTTTTATCTGCCTAAGGGAAGGAAGATGTGTTGGATTTTTTTGTCACAAAAGATTTCTTCCATTTGGTCATCCATTAAGGTGAGCATGTTTATAGTGAGAGATTGCAAGGTGTTAATCCACCAAAAATAAAGGACGTCGGTGGAAATGGTCACGAAAATAAGGAGCCTGGCTATGGGAAGTTGCATAACTGGCACAAGGAAAGCATATTCTGGGAGCTTCCGTACTGGAGGGACCTCACTCTCCGACATAGTCTTGATTTGATGCATGTAGAGAAGAATTTTTTTGACAACGTCATGAATACTCTTTTGAGTCTGAAGGGTAAATCCAAAGACACCATCATGCCAAGAATTGATATAGAACGATTCTGTTCTCGGCCACACCTACATATTGATGGTGAGGGTAAAGCTCCTTTCCCCACGTACACACTGTCAAATGATGCCAGGAAAAACTTACTAGAATGTGTGAAACATGGAGTAAAATTCCCAGATGGCTATGCGGCCGACTTAGCTACTTGTGCTGATATGGATAACGATAAGTTTTCAGGGATGAAGAGTCATGACTGCCACGTTTTTATGGAGCGGCTACTTCCATTTATCTTTGCCGAACTCTTAGACTGAAACGTCCAACTTGCGTTAGCAGGTTTTTCTATATTATTTTACTTAATATTTGATAATTAAATATGAGTATAGTATCTTATATTTACCAATAGTTTCAAAAATATATATTGTCGGGGTTGGAAGTTTTTTCCGTGACTTATGCTCGAGAACTTTACAAAAAAAGTCTTCTCCAAATTCTCAAAGAAAACATAGTTTTAATCATATGCAACTTGGAAAAGATATTTCAACCATCGTTTCTCGACGTGATGGAGCATTTGCCTATACATCTCCCCTACGAAGCTGAATTAGGAGGTCCGGTGCAATATTGGTGGATGTACCCTTTTAAAAGGTATTACAAAAAGTTGAAAGGGAAAGCAAAGAACAAAAGATATGCGGCAGGATCGATTGTTCATATATCAATGAGGAGATAGCATATTTCTCAGAGCTTTACTTTGCTGCGAATATAAAAACCAAATCAAGGTAAATGCGCTATCACATGTTTATTTGCCATTTGTAAGACACACTCATGGTAATATATTAATTAATTATAAAATTTTCTAAACCAATTAATTTGGTCAGGTTAACCAGATTCATTGAAGTTGAAATCCCCGTATATCATGTCGATGTTCATGATATATTTACTCAAGTTGGTCGTCCAAGTGGAAGAATGCAAGAAATCTGGCTTTCAGAGGAAGACTATAGACGTGCACATGTTTATGTTCTGCGAAACTGTGGATATTTTGAGCCACTAGAGATGTATATATTGTCATGTCTTATCTTTCGGTTTAATAGATTCAACTATAATATGATTTCTCACATAAGTTTTGGTTCAGATTAGAGTATGTTCGAATATTATCTGTCCATAAAATATCCAGAGCTCTCCGAAGAAGAGGTCTCCGCAATAAGACCCGAAGAATATCGAAGCTGGGTGGAAACTTATGTATGCGTAAAATTCTTTCTTACCTATATATTTATTTGAATTTATCTTTGCCAAGCTCTCTATTTGATATTATCTTTCTATGTACTGCAAGTTACTTGATATACCATGGATTTTAGGGTTTTTAACCATGGTATATGTGTTATTTATCGAGTCTTTTACTATGTTTTGGAGTCTTTTAGTTATGTTTACAGGTCTAGACACGTTTGGAGCGGAATTGGAGTTGTTGGAGCATTCTGGAGCATTTTGGAGATTTAACCCGAGAGATGGACTTCACTGTCGAATTCACAGACCTGCATCGATCGATACACTTGTGGCAACGATTGATGCAAGGTCGACGCAAACATTCTCGCGAGCGTTTAATGAGAAGAATTGGATATTGCAACTTTGCCCAGAAGTTTCCATAATTACAAAGAAGCCCCAGCCGACTTTAGACCATTATATAAGAGTTTTTAAGCCATTGTTTAGGCTACGCTTTACTTTAGTTTTATTTTATTTCAGAGAGCCTTAGGGGCTGATCTTGTTCTCGAAAGAGACTTGATTTCGAACCCCTGTTGATTATTCTGTTTAATGATATTTGGTTTTCTACTTATGATATTTTCTGTCTCAATGAACATGTCTGAGTAGTTTACCTGTTAGGTTGAAGGATTCTCATTAGGGATTTCATGGAACTATAGTTTAAATCAATCTGTAGGGATTCAAATCTGCTAGTTCTTTGTTTAGGTTGTTCTTAATGCTTAATCTGAAGTAGCTAATCAGAATTATGATGTTAGGCTGATTAATGCAGCGAAAGTTGGTTAATTTAGCTAGAAAGAACCTAGATGAGCAATTAAACTTCTCGCAAACGAAAGTTTGGTTTAGGTTAATTGTGAACATATCAAACTTGGAATTTAATGCTGGTTTAATCTGTTAGTTCTCGCAAACGAAAGTTTGGTTTGCTACACTTAGACTTAGAGAATTCTCGCAAAGAAATTTGGTTAATTCTATATCCGTGTTTTGAGTTCTAGAACAGTTTCTGATTAGATCTAGACTGATTGATTGCTTGTGTTCCTGATTTCCTGAGAACTCCTGAAACCTAACGCTTCGCCTCCTTGCTCACAAACCACTCCTGCTACTGATTTACTTTTCTGCTCTGCTTTTAGTTTAATCACCTTTGCTTTCTCCTAGTTTAATCTTTTCTGTTCTTATCTATCGTTGACCGGAGTCCCTGTGGATTCGATACCCTAAGTACTACAACTACATCACTGTGAATTTGCAGTTAGTATAGGGATAAAACTATACCTATCAAGTTTTTGGCGCCGTTGCCGGGGACTCTTTTGAGTCTCCGATAGATTTGAACTTAGGGTTTAGACTAGGTTTTTCGTTTTTTGTTTTTATCACTAATTTTTTTTTGTTTCTTGCGTTTCAGGTACGCCTGTAATCGCCTTGCATCGATCGACACGGTCCTGTGTGTCGATCGTTACATTCTCGAGCTTGCATCGATCGACGCTACTATGCATCGATCGACACATTGCGAAAGAATGATGGGAATGATGGAACAGATGATGGAAAATCAGCAGAATAACTCGTTCTGCAGAGGCTATGGTTCCTATTCATTCACCAGAGATTATGAATCTCCATCATATCAGCCTTTTCCTCCTCACAATACACATTCTAATAAGCTGATGAGCATGATGGAGCAGTTGCTAGAGGATCAGGCTGAGACTGCTGCAAACTTCGACAGGAAGCTGGAAGATATACATGAAAATCTGAGTGAGAAGTTTGAATACTTGAGAACACATATGAAGAAGCTAGATGACCGAGTTCAACAAACAGCTGGAGCAATACAAAGGCATAATGAAGCTAGGAAAGCTGAACAGTACAAATCCATCAGAGCTGTGACCTTAAGGGATGAGACTGAGTTGCTAGGTGAAGAAGAGAGCATAATCTCGGATTTTCTGGATGAATATTGTCTGTCTGAGACATGCATCGATCGACACCCCCTTAGTGTCGATCGACACGCCATTCTGACGGCAATTTCGAGTTCTTACGACAAACAGAATCGCCCTGCATCGATCGACACACATCATGCAACGATCGACACAGAACGCAGACATGACCAGAAACTTGCAACAGTACCAGAACGAGTCTATAAGCCCCCTGTGCCATATCCTAAGGTTCCTAAACCTTCCAAACAAGAGCTAGAAGTGGCTAACTGCATGAAAGTGATAGATAAGAAGGTGAATAAAACACCACCAGTTGAAACTTCGCGAGTTCATGCAAAGAAGATGATCTCCATTGATGGTCATCTGAAAGAAGAAGTTCAGATTGGTGGAACTACAGTATCTGATAGTGGAAAGAAGAAGATGGCGGTTCCTCTTGAACCTGCTCTAACATCTTCAGTACCTGCAACTGCTCATAAGCAGAAAGCCCCAAACATCAGATCTGCATCAAAGGTAAGGTACAAATCACCTAAGCTTAAACCTTCTGATCACATTGTTTTGAATGCAGGAAAATGCAGTAGACCGCCCAAGCTTCGCTCCCGCCCTGATTCTGATTACTCTTTCCTAGGGAAGCCTCATGATCTAAAAGCATATACACCTCCTTGGATGAAGAGATATTCACAGAGACATTCAAAGTCTCTGTTGAAACCGCCATGAATCCAATCTCTTTCCAATAGTCAAGCTAATGACTAAAAACAAGCGCTGAGTGGGAGGCAACCCACTATTAGTGTGTTCAGAAGCGTGAGAAACAGGCAGAATCGCACTGCATCGATCGACACATATAGTGCATCGGTCGATGCACACACGATTTGTGATTTACCGATTCAATTGCGGTTCAGACACCGGTTATCTCAATAACCGCGAGCATATTCGCCTTGCATCGATCGACACCCTTGTGGCATCGATCGACACAGGGCGACGACAGGTAAGTGTTCTGCAACTTTTCGGATTGTTTCAAATTTGATTATTATTCTCACCGAGCTCATGCCTTGATTACACTGGGGACAGTGTAGTTTAAGTGTGGGGGAGGAAGCTACTGACGCACGCTTTTGTTTTCTTAGTTTTTCAAAAATTTGTTTTATTGAGTCAAAATTTTTATGAAACTATGATTTTTCGAGGAAAATTTTCGCTTGAACAGGAACTAAGTGGCCATTGGGCAGACCTGCAGAGCCTCTATGACTGTTAGAAAACCCAACACGGATCAGCCTACTGAGAACACCCACATCACTTCAGGTATCAGAGGATCCTTTTACTGACTTCACCTTAATACTGACTTAATTTTCTCACCTAAGGGCTTGGAATACCTTGAGTCGGATTCCTTTGTTAGTTCTGACACAGCCTGTAAACCTATCATATTTGGTTCCCTTCTCCCCTTCCATAAAGTAAAAAAAAAGAGTAATAAACTGAGGATGAGTTAGTAACTCCGAAGTGGTCTCTGGGAGTGGTAGCTACAACTATTACCTCCTGTGCATCCATGGAATGTGTCCAAAGTACACCCCAAAACGGGAAGAACACTGATAAAAAAAATAAAATGATACCCAATGGGGAAAAATCAGTTGTTAAGGAAGGGAAAAGAGAAGAAAGGGACCAGAGAAAGATAGTATGGTGGTCTAGAGCTGACAAGGTAAGAGTCCATGTGCCCTTTGATCGATACTCCTTAGGTGAGACCGCACTTAAATACTCGCAGAAGTCAGTAGGGTGAATTTGAATGCATGAATGTGATAGTGGAGTTTACTTAGGACAGTTGCTAAGTGTGGGGGAAGTATATTGTGGTCTTGAGTTCTGTAGGAAAGTTTTCAGTTGATTACTAAGTCAATGTGAATGCGAAAGTTCCTAAGACGAAATGAGTTTCTGTGTTTTCAAACTTCTTTTCTTATGCTTTGGTTCTTTACTTGCTTGAGGACAAGCAAGAGCTAAGTGTGGGGGAGTTGATATACCATGGATTTTAGGGTTTTTAACCATGGTATATGTGTTATTTATCGAGTCTTTTACTATGTTTTGGAGTCTTTTAGTTATGTTTACAGGTCTAGACACGTTTGGAGCGGAATTGGAGTTGTTGGAGCATTCTGGAGCATTTTGGAGATTTAACCCGAGAGATGGACTTCACTGTCGAATTCACAGACCTGCATCGATCGATACACTTGTGGCAACGATCGATGCAAGGTCGACGCAGACATTCTCGCGAGCGTTTAATGAGAAGAATTGGATATTGCAACTTTGCCCAAAAGTTTCCATAATTACAAAGAAGCCCCAGCTGACTTTAGACCATTATATAAGAGTTTTTAAGCCATTGTTTAGGCTACGCTTTACTTTAGTTTTATTTTATTTCAGAGAGCCTTAGGGGCTGATCTTGTTCTCGAAAGAGACTTGATTTTGAACCCCTGTTGATTATTCTGTTTAATGATATTTGGTTTTCTACTTATGATATTTTCTGTCTCAATGAACATGTCTGAGTAGTTTACCTGTTAGGTTGAAGGATTCTCATTAGGGATTTCATGGAACTATAGTTTAAATCAATCTGTAGGGATTCATATCTGCTAGTTCTTTGTTTAGGTTGTTCTTAATGCTTAATCTGAAGTAGCTAATCAGAATTATGATGTTAGGCTGATTAATGCAGCGAAAGTTGGTTAATTTAGCTAGAAAGAACCTAGATGAGCAATTAAACTTCTCGCAAATGAAAGTTTGGTTTAGGTTAATTGTGAACATATCAAACTTGGAATTTAATGCTGGTTTAATCTGTTAGTTCTCGCAAACGAAAGTTTGGTTTGCTACACTTAGACTTAGAGAATTCTCGCAAAGAAATTTGGTTAATTCTATATCCGTGTTTTGAGTTCTAGAACAGTTTCTGATTAGATCCAGACTGATTGATTGCTTGTGTTCCTGATTTCCTGAGAACTCCTGAAACCTAACGCTTCGCCTCCTTGCTCACAAACCACTCCTGCTACTGATTTACTTTTCTGCTCTGCTTTTAGTTTAATCACCTTTGCTTTCTCCTAGTTTAATCTTTTCTGTTCTTATCTCTCGTTGACCGGAGTCCCTGTGGATTCGATACCCTAAGTACTACAACTACATCACTGTTCACTTGCAGTTAGTATAGGGATAAAACTACACCTATCATTACTTATCGGAAAAAGACACATAAATTTCCTGATTGGGTACTAAAGATAGTGCATGGACCCGTGCATAAGGCTAAAACCTGGCCCATCTATTATACAAGAGGATATTTGTTTCAAATAGAGAATCACGGCGTGGGACGGAAGACATGTAACTATGGCGTACGTGTTAAAGGAGAGAATTATGATGCATCTGATGAGGCTGATTTCTACAGGATTTTAACTAATATCATATAGCTCGAGTATGAGGGAAATGTGAATTTTAGAATCACACTATCTAAGTGTAACTGGTACACCCTATGATCGGTAGAGGCACTCGGAAGAGTAATGTTGGCGTTGTAGACGTTCTTTCAGCAAGAACGTATAGTAAAGACAAACCATTTGTTCTAGGTACGTTAGTTCCATACATGTAAATCTTAATGCCTTTAAATATATGTACGCATATAACTTCATTCAGTACATACAAATTCCACAGCCTCACAAGCAGATCAACTTTGTTATATCCCGTATCCATACACGAAGAAACCAAAGAGGGAGTGGCTAAGTGTTGTACAAGTCAACCCGAGGGGAAATATTTCAGGAGATCATGGCGACACTGAACCGATTATTTTGCAACAAGAAAATGATGATCTTGTGATAATGACTAGAATCGAAGATCTCGTTATTGAGAACTTGGTGCAAGGAGGAAACAAAATAGATCTTTATTACGAGGTCGGAGATGCGGTTTCGTCATCGGTTTTGCGAATTGAAACCTCCCTAAGACGCAACCCTAAAAATCCTTTCTTTAAATACTCGATGACCCCATAACCATCAAGCACAGAGAGAATTTGAGATTCCAAAAAACCGACGAAAAACAAAGAGAAGAACCCATAACCATCAAACACAGAAAGCATGGACAACAGGAGATCGATTATCTCTCTACAACAACTCCTTATCGAAGTCCTCACCAAGATCATCCAAAAAATCGGCCAAGCTTCCTCCGCCAATTACTGAAACCTTAGAGCAACCTGAAAAATAATGAAAGAAGCCTCAAACAGTCTTGAAGCCCTCCATTCTCTCTATCTCTCACCGTTGGTGAAGAGGCCTCTATGTGCGCTTCAGCACTCGTCGGTTCTGTAAAAATGCTTAGAGCATGAGAACTACACCGCATTCTTCGTTCGAGGTATTATCTGTTACTTCGAAGAAAATGATGAGGACAACGGGATACCTTGCCGCGATTGGGGAGGGCGACGATTTGATTTTGGAAACGGTGTTTTGCGCTTCCTCCACGACAATCCTCTAAGGGGTCTCTTTGAGGAACTTGCCTTGAAGAACTGACGGGAAGATGAGGAGGATTTGGTGGCCCGAGTTTGGAAGAACTTGAGGAAGACACTGCATGGAATCACTGTCCGGAAGAAGTAGATTTATGTACAATCGATGGAGAACAGAAAGCCTGATAGATCATGCCATGTTCTCGATGTGGAAATCGACTGTCCCAACTAATTTATGTACAAACAGAGTTTGAAGTTCTTCTAAATGAATTCAACTGTTTAATTTCTTTTCTCGTACTCTGTTTTTGTTTTTAATTTCTCGACTATGTAGTACTCTTTTTTTGAAGAAAATCTCAGAAGTACTCTTTTATATATAAAAGATCGTCTTTTGTATCTCTGGAATGTTACGTGGAGTGTGTATCTTCGCGACACCAATCAAATCAATTAATCATGGTTAAATATCCTGATTATATCATGGTTAAAATTATACAAACCGTACATGGGTTTTGTCCAGTGTAGCCCGTGAGCCCTTGAACTGTATACTGGTTTGTCGTTTGCTTTGGTGTAGCCTCAGAGACATAAAACCGTGCACTGGTTTTTGTCTTTTGTTCTCCAATCTTGTTTCGAACATTTCTTTTGGTAGGCTTGTGCTTATTGATTACACATTAAACGAGAGACAAGGAGAATATCCAATGTTCCTTTCAACCGATATTATTAAATTTTCTTAATATGATAAGTTCGTATATAATCCAAAAAATCACATATATCTAGAAAGATTCACAAAATCATAATTTAATTTCTCTACCACTTCATCTCGCTATATATGTTTGATTAAGATCATTCGATGTAAAAGAAAAGACGAAACCTCAAATTTTAGGTTTTAGCATCCCCAAAAGAAACCTCAAAACCTCGAATTTGTGGTTTCATCTTTTCTTTTGCAACGTAGTGATCTGTAATTAAATATTTCTTTAGTTTTGACCATTAAACAATTTTTAACTTAAATCATATATATATTTATCAGTCTTAAGATAAAAAATAAAGAAGCACATTTATCACTTCGAAATGCATTGATTGATCATATTTGAGAGTATAACAAAAATACGTTTATTGAATAATTTTAGTTGTAATATCAAGTGTAGTTTGTATGTTTTCCAAACTTCAAATTTGAGGTTTAACTATTCAAAACCTAATAATTTGAGTTTTTGCGGGTGGGTTGGAGATGCCCTACAATGAAACCTCATAATGAGGTTTTACGGTTCTTTTTTAGGGTATAAGGTTTTATTCATTACAAAAGAAACCCTAAACCTTAAAAATCTAAGGTTTCGTTTATGCTTTAACATTCTTTCCGAAAGCTATTTCTTAAATTTTGTTGTGTACTATTTTTAATTTGAGTGTTACCAAAATTGCAAAAATATTTCAAAGAATTTAAAACACAAATTTGCTTTCTTAAAACTTGTCTGCAATCGTTTTTTATATTCTGAGCAAACTTGTTCTGGTTTTAATAAAGTAAAATAGACTAGTTAAATTTTTAAAACAGAGTCAATAAAAAAAAGAATATATTACGACCACGTTACGCCTATAAGTGGGCAAAAATTCAAAATATTTTCCAAAATTAATCCCGGAAACCCAAACCCAATTTTAACCCCCAAAACATTTCTATTACCCGCCTATACCCAATAATTTTTTGACAAAGTGCCGATAAATCATCAGATACATCAAACCCCTTTTCAGAATCTCCTTCAAATCATCTCTCTAATCTCTCCATGAATCATCTCCCTAATCTCTACACGAATCCTTTTCTACTCCCACCCATCTCAAACTGATATCTCTTTTTATACTCTCTTATTTGAAGCCTTCCATTTCATAGCTAACTTTGGCCGAAACCCTATCGACTCTCTCACATTCTTCCTCGAATATCTCAATAACGAAACCCTTTGTGAATCGATGCCTATGGGTACATGTAGCTATATCGTTAGTTTCCTTCTGCTTTGCTTTGCTTTTGAAACGTGACATGCTCTGAATCTGATTATTTGTTTACAATTACTTTTGGTTCTACAAGTTGTAAACGACGCCTATATTCCACAGTCTGGGTAAGTTGGTTGTTTTTTTAATAAGTGTTTGAGGAGTTAGGGTTTGATGGTTAGGATGTTAATCTTATAGTTAGCACACAATTGAGACACCAATCTCTGCTTAACTCATTAATGTGTTCTGCTAAGTTCGAGTGTCTGAGCGCTTACAAGATAGTTTTTGTATCATTATAGGCGTTCCAAACCTCACATAACTTTATTCTGTAACATTATTTGAGGAGATCTATCAACGACGTATGAAAAACATGGTTAGCAGCACAAAGGACTGCAGAAGCATTGCAAAGAACTGCGACTGAGAAGGATGGACGAGTAAAAATTTATGTTTATAAAGTCATCTCACGATCTTTATTTAAATGTTTGTTCTCTTACTGTCTGTAATTGTCACATGCCACTGAGAAGGATGGACGAGTAAAAATCCTCATGGAGTCGAAAGGCTGGCAACAAATCTCTTAATGCGCAAGCACAAGCAGCCCAGACACTTTTCAGCGTTGTCGCCTGATAGGTATAAGTTTTAATCCTATTATACTGCAAGTGCACAGGTAATGCAATTATAGTATAAAAGGTATCGAATCCCACAGAGACTCTCGGTCACACGATATATTATAGAACGATAAAGTTAAACTAGGAGAAATCAATTAGAAACTAAATAGCAAGCATAAAAGTAAATCAGATAGCAGGAGTGGTTTGTAAGAAATCAACTAAAAGCGCTAAGTCTAGGGAGTTCTCAGGAAATCAGACAAGCGGATCAGATAATCAGTCAGGATCAAATTAAGTTCGGTTCTAGAACTCAAACACAGATATAGATCTAACCAACTTTCGTTACGAGAATTCTCTAAATCTAATAGCAGAAATCCAAATTTCTTTGCAATTCCTAACAGATTCAACTAGCCTTAAGTGCAAGTTTGATATTTTCACAATTCAATTAAACCAAATTTCTTTGCGAGTAATTCAATTGCTCAACCTAAATATTTCAGATTCTAAATCACACTTTCGTGTCAATTTAATAACCTAGAGTCTAGATTCTAAGTGATCAGGTTAGAAACTAGTGTTAAGCACAATTCAGGTTGAAGAACAAATATGATATGAATCCTTAACTGAATAAACAAATCTAGCAAGTCATGAAATCCCTAACGAGAATCCCTAAACCTAACTATGAATCTACTTAGACATGATTAATGAAAACATAATCAATGAATAAATAAATTGCATTAAAGAGAGTAAAGAAATAAAGGGGTTCGAAATCTTCTCCAAAAGCACGAAGCAATACAGGTTCAGACCAGCCCCAAAAAGCTCTAAAAACTCTCAGCTCAAAGTATGAAAGTGTAACCTAAAACTGTTTGTAAAAACCTAATTATATTAGCCTAATCACGTCTTGGGGCTTCTTTGTAAATACTGAAACTTCTGGGAAAAAGTGCAATCCACATTCTTCATTAAACTCGTCGAGGAAGGCCCATCTCGCTCGTGTGTCGATCGACGCACATGTTGTGTCGATCGATGCAATCCTCTGTTTTGGACAGTGAACTCTATCTCTCGGGTTAAATCTCCAAAATGCTCCAAAATGCTCCATAATCTCCAATTCCGCTCCAAACGTGCCTAGACCTAATAACACCTGTAAATGACTCCAAAACATAACAAAAGAGTCGATAAATAAGACATATACCATGGTTAAAAGCCCTAAAATCCATGGTATATCAACCCCCCCCCCCCACACTTAGCCTTTGTTTGCCCTCAAGCAAAACAGAGAACTAGAATTTAGTGAAGAGGTTTGAAAACTTTCAGAAACTCTTTTCATCTTAGAAGCAACATCACTCAGATTCCCCTTAGTAAGCCACTGAAAGAATCACCTGCAAGACATCAAGACCAACATAGACTTCCCCCACACTTAGCAATTGTCCTGAGTAAACTCCACAATCTCATTCATGCATTCAAATTCACCCTACTGACTTCTATAAGCTATTTAAGTGTGGTCTAACCTAAGGATTATCGATCAAAGGGCACATGGATTCTTACTCTGTTAGCTCTAGACCACCGTACTATCTTTTTCTGGTTCCTTTCTTCTCTTTTCCTTCCTTAGCAACTGATTTTTCCCCATTGGGTATCATTTTTTTTTTATCAGTGCTCTTCCCGTTATGGGGTGTACTTTGGACACATTCCACGGATACACAGGAGGTAATAGTGGTAGCTACCACTCCCGCGACCACTTCGGAGCTACTAGCTCATCCTCAGTTTATTATTCTTTTTTTTTATTTTACTTTAGAGAAGGGGAGAAGGGAACCTTACTCGGACAGGTTTACAAGCTGTGTCAGAACTAACAGAGGAATCCGACTCAAGGTATACCAAGCCCTTAGGTGAGAAAATTAAGTCAAAATTAATGGTGAAGTCTCCTGCAGCTAATGCTCATGAAAACAAGATGGAAGCCATGATAGAGCAGTTGCTAGAAGGACAAACTAAGACTGCTGTGGATTTCAACAGGAAGTTAGATGCTGTGTATGAGGACCTTAATGGTAAGTTTGAGTCCTTGAGTACACATGTGAAGCAATTGGACACACATGTGAGCCAAATTTCAAGCTCGGTTAAAGGGAAGAATGTCATGGACACCCACATCAAAGCTTGGTCAGTCTATATTGATGATGGATCACACCAAGGGGAGAAGTTTGAGTTAAATACAGCTGAACTGGTGGAAGAAGCTGAAAAATCCGAAACTGAAGTAAAACTCTCGGCTGGAATCTGTGAAGAATTGACTGCATTGATCGATGCACATAGTGCGACGATCGTTGCAAGTCGTGGACATAAATATTCACTTGTTTCTCAAGGCATTGATGAAGAGACAGATCAAGAGCTTATTAGACTATTCCCTGGGGTGTCTGAGATAACTCAATAAGAGATTGATGAGGTTAGACAGCTGGAAGAGATGGATGAGAAGTTGGAAGAAGTTCCAAAATCTGATGATCCACCATATCACCCTTGTGTGCAGAGATACTTGGAGAGGATGTTGCCAATGGACGAAATGTTGAAAGATTGGGTGATAGTGGTCCCTAAACAGATCAGTGATGTGCTGCTAACTCAGATCCCTAAAGCTACCTGATCATGTTATATTTGTGCTGAGTTGTTCTATTTTTGAGAATGGTTTCAAGCGTTCTTTGTGTGACTTAGGAGCTGCTGGTAGTCTCATGCCATACTCTGTGGCAGAGAAGCTGGGGATGACAGATTTTTCACCCACTAGGACCTCTCTTGTCCTAGCTGATTAGTCAATAAGGATTCCGGAAGGAGTTCTTGAGGACGTCCCGGTGAGAGTTGGAAACTACTTAGTTCCGACAGACTTCTTGGTGCTTAAGTACGACAGTGAACAGGATGATGCTCTAATACTGGGAAGACCATTCTTAGCCACGGCTGGAGCAGTGATCGATGTAAGGAACAGTCTGATTGATCTCTATCTGGGAGATGAGCCTCTACACTTTGAGATGGATATGCTGCGCAGGCCACATATTGATGGTTAAACATTTAGGATTGAGGATGGACAAGGAGAGCAGACGAGTAAAACTTTGGTTTAAGATCCTGGAGAACATTACATTCCTTATTTTCTTGGACGAGCTCACACCGACACAGCTTACTCTCCACCTTGGATGAGGAGACTTTCGCAGAGGCATTCACGGTCTCTGTTGAAACCTCCAGGAGTCTGATCTTGTTCGTCCGGTCAAGCTAATGACCTTAAACAAGCGCTGAGTGGGAGGCAACCCACTGTCTGGTTTGTACATATTATTTTTGGTGTTTTTCCTAGGATTTTACGTTTTGGTTTTGTTTTTGGTGCTTTTTCACTGCAGAATACGAGTCCGGAGTTCTGCGTCGATCGTTGCACTTGTTGTGACGATCGTTGCAGAGGGATATGACGAAGAGATGAAATCGCCTTGTGACGATCGTTGCTTATCAGCAACGGTCGTTGCATCTGGTTCACAATTGCAAATTAAAGGTACACATGCGCTAAACCGGAATCGAATCGGTTCACTAGCAACGATCGTTGCTTATCTGCAACGGTCGTTGCATTCGCGAAACAGGTAAGCGCCTTTAACCTTTTCTCCTTTCTCTTCTTCCCCATTTCAACCTTCCGTACACCCGAATTGCCTCTCGCCTAAATCACTCATTTCTTCATCATTTTCATTGATTCAAAGCTTATTCTTCTTGATTTTACACGCTCTATCTATTTCTATAACCTAACCGAAGCAATTCCGAGGTAAGGGCTCTCAAATTCATCATTTTCGGATTCAGTTTTAGGGTTTTGAAATTAGAGGTTTTTAGCTTTAGGATGATGATACCGTACTGTTATAGGCTTGATTTAGGTTGATTGGTGATGAGATTACACTACTGTTGTGATTGTGGATTGATTCTTATACGATTTGAGGAGTCTGTGAAAATCGCCTTGCATCGATCGATGCATCTGATGCAACGATCGTTGCACTGCGATTTCACAGAGCATTCTACGGAGCATCTGGGACTTCATGCGTGGCTGCACTTGCAGAAGACAACCACAGATTCATCAGCCCGTTCCTGCTCGTCGTCGTCGACAGCGCTCTCCGACTCCCGGTGATTTGAGCGGTTCTGATCGCTATGCTGACATAGATGACGAGTGATAGTAGTGGCATTTTCAGACTATCGGTTTTGTATTTCTTTTTCCCTTTTTCTTTTGCACTTTTCCTTTGATTTTTCTCTTTGATACTTATGTTTGGGATGATACGCTTGCTTTTAGACTATCTGTTGCTTTGATTTTTCTTGTTTGCGATGTTTTCTAGCTTTCAGGTTTGAGATTTGAGATTTTCTCATGGACTAACTTGCTGACTGCTGACTGATCCGACGAAATCGCAATGCAACGATCGACACGGTCCTGTGTGTCGATCGTCACAACACGAAAATCGCATTGCAGCGATCGTTGCGGACCTGGGAAACGATCGACATGTGTCGCAATCGCCTTGCAACGATCGTCGCATTTATGCGTAACGATCGATGCATGAGCGAGACAGGTAAAAACAGACAGAACATTAACTCATCCCTTAACATTTTTAGTTTCTTTTACCAATCCTTAGCTTGACACTACTGGGGACAGTGTGTTTCAAGTGTGGGGGAGGTGGTACTGACTTTTATCTTTCTGTTTTCTTAGAGTCAGTCCTGTTTTCAAAAATTTATTTTATTGAGTCAAAACGGTTTAAGTAAAAAACAGTGAATTTTTGAGAAGTTAACAACACTTGAAGGAACTTAAGTGACCATTGGGATGAGCTTGCAAATGCATCTATGACTATTAGAAAACCCCAACACAGATCAGCCAACTGAGAACACCCACATCACTTCAGGTATCAGAGGATCCTTTACTGACTTCACCATTAATTTTGACTTAATTTTCTCACCTAAGGGCTTGGACACGAAAGTGTGGTTTAGAATCTGAACTATTTAGGTTGAGCAATTGAATTACTTGCAAAGAAATTTGGTTTAATTGAATTGTGAACATATCGAACTTGCACTTAAGGCTAGTTTAATCTGTTAGAAATTACAAAGAAATTTGGATTTCTGCTATTAGACTTAGCGAATTCTCGCAACGAAAGTTGGTTAGTTCTATATCCGTGTTTGAGTTCTAGAACCAAACTTAATTTGATCCTGACTGATTATCTGATCTGCTTGTCTGATTTCCTGAGAATTCCCTAGACTTAGTGCTTTTAGTTGATTGCTTACAAACCACTCCTGCTACCTGATTTACTTTTCTGCTTGCTTTTTAGTTTCTCATTACTTTCTCCTAGTTTAACTTGACCGTTCTATAATCTATCGTGTGACCGAGAGTCTCTGTGGGATTCGATACCTTTTACACTATAATTGCATTACATGTGCACTTGCAGTAGAATAGGATTAAAACTTACACCCTATCAATAAGTCAAATATACAAGATATCCATGTGAACACAATAATGGAGCCAAGGAACGTTTCCTTCTTCGAAAATATGTTTCCATGTAAAGATAAGGGAAATCCTAAACGAACTCGTGATGAACGAGATGCTAGCGATGAGGCAGGCACTCCTGGTACTTCTACAAACAAAGTAGAAGAAGTTGAACTTAGACGAAGCAAGAGAGCTCATAAAGGAAAGACATTCGGCTCAAAGTTCATAACGGCATTTCTTGCAGAAAGTGGGCCTAGAACTTTCAGTGAAGCCATGTCTACACTTGATGCGCCTTCATGGAAAGAGGCTGCAAACATTAAAATCAATTCCATTATGAAAAATCATACATGGGAGGTGGTTGATTTACCGCAAGGATGCAAACCACTTGGGTGCAAATGGATTTTCACTACGAAGTTAAAAATAGATGGATCCATAGAAAATTACAAGGCTAGATTTATGGTGCAAGGATTCCGACAACAAGAAGGGATGGATTACTTTGACACCTATTCTCCGGTAACGAGAATAACTTTGATTTGTATGCTGATTGGAATTGCAGCATTAAGAAATCTTGAAATTCATCAAATGGATGTAAAAACTGCCTTCTTAAATGGAGATTTAGAAGAAGCAATCTTCATGCATCAACCTGAGGGTTATGTCGCTCCTGGGCAAGAGAAGAAAGTGTGTAGACTTGTGAAGTCATTATACTGACTTAAACAAGCGGCAAAACAATGAAAAGAAAAGTTTGACAATGTAATGATGTCAAATGGCATTCAAACAAATGAATGTGATGAGTGCATATACATCAAAACTACTCCTCACAGATATGTTTTGCTATGTTTGTACGTCGATGACATGCTCATCATGGGAAGCAACAAGGATATAATCCAACAAACTAAGAATATGCTTAGTGGAAAGTTTTATATGAAAGACTTGCGATTAGCAGATGTAATTCTGGGAATTAAGATCACTCGAAATTCCGAAGGAATAATCCTGTCTCAAGATCATTATGATGTAAAGATCCTAGAATGGTTTAAGAACTACTCAAACGGGATAGCAAAAACTCAGTTGACCCTCAAATTTATTTGACAAAGAATTCAGGTGAACCTCTGTCACATGTGGAGTATGCAAGAGTGATCGGGAGTCTAATGAACTTGATGAATTGTACTAAACCCGATTTAGCGCGCTCAGTAAATGTACTAAATCGCTACACGAGTAATCCATGTCATACTCACTGGAAGGCCATAACTAGAGTATTCAATTATCTGAGAAATACTAAGAGTTATGAGCTTCATTGTGAAAAAGAACCAGCAGTACTAGAAGGGTATATTGATGCTAATTGGATTTCAGATTTAAGAAACTCCAAATCTACAAGTGGATATGTATTCACTCTTTCTGGTGGAGCAGTATCCTGAAAATCTTCTAAGCAAACACTCCTTGCCCGATCAACCATGGAGTCAGAGTTCATAGCTTTAGAAAAAGCTGCAGAGGAAGCAGAATGGCTTCGAAACTTCTTGGAAGATATCCTGATGTGGGAAAACCAGTCCCAACTCTACGCGTACACAGTGATAGTCAGTCAGCTATCTCATGGGAACTGAGTAATCTATACAATGGCAAATCTCGTCATATACGAAGAAGTCATAAGACGATTTGACATTTGATCTCAAGTGGTGTACTTACAATAAATTACATCAAGTCGGCTGATTATTTAGCGGATCCGTTCACAAAAAGCTTTTCGCTCGATCAAATTTTGAAATTGTCAAAATGAATGGGTTTAAAGCCTATGAAAAATATGATGTTTGATGGATACCCCACCTATGTGACTGGAGATCCCAAGATCTAGGTTCAAAGGGAAAACAAAATTGCCCTGATTCAGGATTGAGCACTATAACTCTGCCCAGTTCCTAGGATGATAAATAGTGTTATATGTGTGTAATGAGGTTAAGCGTTGATTTTTGATGATCCATAGCTTTGTAATAGTGAAGTACAGACGGATACTTCTTGAAAGAAAGTTGATGGCAGATCACCTAGTGAGTGTGAAATGGGGTCGTTTCTAGGAGAATGAATGTAAGGCTATACTCTTCAACTTCACTCACGAATACCAGACATGTTCAAGACATCATGTTCACCTCCTAGACGAGTAAACCCGACAGATATTAAAAATGATTGGTTCAAAGCTGAAAAATGCTACCTCTCAGATACATCTACATTTTCGTATACTCTCGAAAGTCTGTCTAGTCTAGTCTTATCGAGTGTATCTAGTAAGTTTAGTCTGTCTAGATAGTTGCATCTGCATACGTTTAGAGTCATTTCTATTCATGTGGGGGATTGTTGAAACAATTTTTTAATAAAGACATGTTAAAGACATGGGCTTTCGTTAAAAATGTGCTTGTGTTAAAAGAAATGAGTAAAGCCCATAAAGACATGAGCTTTACTGAGAAGGGAAAGTTTCCAATTTGTGAGTACTTGGCGGACAAGTTTGTGTGTGGGCCAAGTCGAAAAACTTGGTAGACAAGTATGCGGACTTGCTGCACAAGTCGGTTTATTTCCTAAACCTAGCCTTCTCTAAACCTATATAACGGACCCCTAAGCCTCTCTTGTAGAGCATGCACAATAGAAGACGACCCAGAGAAAAACACAAAAGAATTTCCTTCAATTCCCTTATGTTTTACGTTTGTGTCTAATTCGAGAGTATCGTAGTTCACATGTTCGACAGAACCGATATCGAGTGTTGTGATACGGTTTCATATGGTTGTATCCTGAGATTCATGAATCTTGATTTGACTTGTCACACTACGGGTGATTCTTTGTGTTAAGGAAAGAGATCAAATCTCGCCTCCATATATTCTGATTTGTACTCCTTCTGTTAAATCGCTTTTATCGTAGTGTACTAAATTTTGGTTCTAGAATATCATGCAATGGAAGAGGGAGAGTGTCTCCATGAGCTGGATTCAAAGGGTATGGTGGGCTCAGACGAGTTTGGCGATGCCATGGAATTTGTTAATGACCAAGAGGACCCGACATCAGAGAATGAAATGGCAGTGGAGGTACATGAGCATGAATAGAAGGAAGACCTCAAGGGGAAAATGCATAAGGGATAACCTAACAATGAAACAAGCACTACAAGAAAACAGGCTTTTAGCGACTGCATGTTGTGACTAATTTTGTAGTCGCAAAATGTAGCTACTGAAGTACGACCTTTTTGCTACGTATTTGCGACCAAATAAAAATCGTCTCAAATCCGTTGCGAATTCACGACTGATAGATGTATTCGCCAAAACGTAGCTGTTTTGCGACGGTTTGGCGACAGAAAATATAATTGCTATTTTGTAGTCGCTAAATAGTCGCGTAAAAGTCGCTAATATGCGACCAGTTTACGACTGAGAATTGGATTATCAAAGTTTTTGACATTATACGTTTAGATTGAAAGGAAATATGAAACCTTCATTCCCACAGTTTTGAGATTTTGATGATTTATTGAATATAAGGTTGAATAGTATACACATATAAAACATTTAGATGTGTGGGTTGATATAATTGAGATCGAGGACGATATCGCCGAGGACAATGAAAAAATAAAATTTAATTTGAACAAAATGTGTTTGAGGGATTTCATATGATCGACATGTATAGAATCTAATATGTTCTTATTATGTTTAATGGTTCACGAGAAGTTAAATTAAAGGTATTGAATAAATTTTTTGTTTTTGAATTTCTATATGCATATGTGAAGGATTATTGATGTTTTTCCAAGGTTCAATTCCAAATTGCAACCTAACACAAATCCTTAAACAGATCTAGGTTCTTGCAAAACGAATCATAAAACAAACCTGATCTTTACCTTTGCAGCGGAAATTGGTGGTAATGACAAGATCAGATGAGAGCTGATGAGAATCGGCTCCTCCTCGAGTATCCACACTCTTACAAGCAAGGGACGGCTGCTAGACCAAAGAGCTGGAAGAATCAGAGAGAGATGAAGAGAGAGAGAGAGTTTTCACGCCAGAAGGAAAAACAAACGCAGGAGGATTAATTTCCTTTAGGGCTTTCTAACTCTCTTATATCTCATTAATGGGCCCAAGTCATTAGAATAATGACTCATTAATCTTTTGGGCCCAAAATACAAATCAGACAAAAACCTGTATTTGTCTGGCCCAAAACTCTGATCCAATACAGTAAATGCCATTGCATCTTACCGTATTAATTCCATTTAACTTTCCCGTTAGCTATGGTGTGTGACCCTTTGGGATCATACAATACTGGTAATAAGTCTTAAACTTATAGATCAAGAGCGGACTCTAGCAAGCCATCATGATCACCCAGTATTTATGACTTATGTCTGATCTCGACACTTATCATACTTTCTAGAGATAGTACGGTAGATTTCAGGACATTCCCAACAATCTCCCACTTGTACTGGAATCCTACAAAGGACATTCCCAACAATCTTCCGATTGTACTGGAATCCTACATTCCCTAATCCTTTTGTCTTAATATCTCGATCTGGCATAAGGCAAGATGCGTGTCATCCTTATATAGCCAGACCATGTTTATCGGACCAGATTTGATACTGACTATTCAAACGACTTGGGCAAGTCCGTTTGGGAATGGCCATTCTCTTACCAGCTATCAAATCTCCGATTGGCCTAGAGATATTACCTCCGTTAAACGGCAGGGACAAATCCCGTCTTGTTCCATCACTATGAACTACACAATTCATAATACACCCAACCAAGGTCCGTATAGCTCCCAGTTACGAAACAGCGTTAGACAATGATCAAAGCGCATTACTCCATGTGCAGCCACATGCATGCGAACTCAGGTCTAAGGACTATACTCTATAGTCGTATATGAGAACTTCTTATGACACAGATATTAATATCTTGCAGAGTTCTCATTAGCGGGCCATGTCCGGTCATATGCTCCCCTACATATACCTATGTGTCGACTTTGATGCCGCGCATCTATGACCCCTCGAAACTTGGTCATAAGTCTCAACACAATCTAGTCTCAACAGGTTGTTGGTGTTCCAATTTCAACAACCTTCGACTATGGACACTATGATTTATGTCACTTCGTTAAATATGGGGTTTCAGGATCAAGTCTACTCATGTACTTCGATGGCCCATATATAGTGACATGAATCATTTTGGAACGATTATTTTATATCACAGTTAAAATAATCCAGAAATCATTAGATTTCATAAACATAAAATATTATGTTTACATGAACCTTTCAAAACAACTAAGTAAAGCCCTTTACAAACTCCCACTGAAATTAAGACTACACCTTAATTTCACTCATCCTACAGCTACAGTCCGCGACTCGTGCTTAGGCATAAGGAGTGGCTTCGTTAATAGATTAGCAACGTTCTCATTCGATGAAACTTGCTTATCTACTTAACACCTCTGTCATTTATCTCACGAAATAGGTTATACCTATCCTCAAGGTGTTTGGACCTCTGATGTGCAGCTAGCCTCATCTATGCTGTGAATCACATCAAGTTCAGTGATGAACTTTTCTATCCAAACAACCTCTTTCGCCGCTTCTCAAGCTGCGAAATGTTCAGCTTAAGTCATGGAGTCAGCAACAGTGCCTTGCACCGCCAGTTAGACACAAGATATAGCCGGACTGTGACCAGGAATTATCTTTGTCTATTGGAAAATTGCCTTTCAGACTCTATCGACTTGTAGCACCTCACTTTCTCCGTAAATCAAGAACTTATCCTTAGTATTCCTCAAATACTTTAGGATATTCTTTACGGCAATCCAGTGATTCTTAGCTGGATTTGACTGGTCTTTACTTGTCTGGCTTAATCATTAAAGCAACATCAAAACAAGTACGTGTCATGGCATACATGATAGATCCAATTGCCGTCGCATATGGAATCCTATCCATGCTTTCAAGCTCAGCTGATATCGTAGGACACTGTATCTTGCTTAACGAATTGCCATGTGACATTGGCATAAAGCCCTTCTTGGATTGCTGATTACGTGTAGGACTTTGTCAATTTAAGAATCCTGACTTTGTCCTACCAGCTCTTTTGGATCTCTATCTTTAGATCCAAAATCCAAAAACTACGTGGCTTTACCTATGTCAATCATACAATAACTCCCAAGCCAGTCCTTTACCGACTGCAGCATTGGAACGTTATTTCCGAGAATCAGTATGTCATCGACATACACTATGAGAAATGCAATATTGCTCCCACTTATCTTTTAGTAAACGCACAGTTCCACTTCGTTCCTGTTCAAGTCAAAACCTTGACTACTTTAACAGAACGAAGATTCCAACTCCGATATGTTTGCTTCCATCCATGAATGGATCGATGAAGCTAACTTATGTACAGTATAATTTTTCGGAGTCCGGGTTAACTTTCGCTTCTTTGAATTTCGCAGATTCGTCGCTTTCAATGATCATCAGATCATGCGAACTTTCAATGATCATCAGGTTCAACTAATGACGAGAAATCACTCTCGAATTAGTGACTGATTCATTCATATCTGCGAACTTCAGGCTCTACAGGTGTAGATTCTACAGAAATCTGTAAATCCATCCGTTGCTCTCCCTCAACAGGTTGAGCAGCCTCCTGTATTTCTCGAATTTCTTCGAGTTATACTTTTACTCCTACTGTTCTTCTTGGAAAGTAACTTCCCTTCTTAGAAAACAGATTGGACGTAAAAGTAACAAGCCTTGGTTTCCCTAGGACAACCAGCGAAGTAGCACAACTACAAATACTCAGTAAAGACGAATTTGGATCGATTCCAATCCACATTTACGTGGTGTCTTTCAACTGATATTGGTGGAACTATTTCAGCGTAAACTTAGATATTTCTAGAGCGTCATTCTTAGAGAATGTCATGGAAGATTCGTGTGACTCATCTTTAATCATTTCTAATAAGATCTGATTCATTCTCACAGAAACACCTCTAGGTTTTCAGGAGAAATGAGCTGTGAAACGACTTCACACTCATTCAGATGATCACACAATCAATAACTTAAGTATTCTCACTCGTGATCTAATCCAGAGTCTTAATACTTCTGTCATTCAGTTTCTATACTTCATTCTAGAACTCTTTCGACCATGTCAAAGAATTCCAACTTGTGTCTCATCATATGAACACATTCACTCTCACTAAAGTAATCAGTAGAGACAATGAAGTACAGGAAATTTTCTCTGGCATTATTGCTCATCGGACCACATACATTTGTATGTTTAATCTCCAATAAGCCTTTGGGCTTTTCTCTAGCTCGGCTAAGATGGGCCCTTTGTCTTTTGGTCTAGTAAGCAGAATTCAAGTCTCATAAGATATCCATTCAAATGAACCCAAAAGTCCATAACTATGGGGTTTCTGAATCTGACTTACTCTATGTGACCAA
Source organism: Orychophragmus violaceus (assembly GCA_030180135.1). Lineage (NCBI taxonomy): Eukaryota > Viridiplantae > Streptophyta > Magnoliopsida > Brassicales > Brassicaceae > Orychophragmus > Orychophragmus violaceus. The sequence continues at coordinate 62,130,090 of CM058235.1, forward strand.
AACATTTATGCCAAGAAAAATCAGGTTTAATTCATCAGATTTAAACCAATTGCGGTATTTATGTTATATTTTAGGCACTCTATGGTTTAAGATATAAAACCCATTCCTTGAATAGGGTGCTACAATTAACATTTCATTAAGATCAAAAGAACAAAACTTGTCTTTTATCAAAACGAAAAATATTCAAATTCTTACAAGAAATTGAAAGACAACTCTGCTTAAAGCAGGTACATTGTAGCAATTACTTAATAAACCAAGCCTCAAAGGCATCTACAAGTGAAAACCCTATGGCTGAGGCAGCATCCCAAGCTCCTTCCAGACACGCAGTTCCACTTGCCCTTCCTTCAACGTTCTACTGTTGCTCAGGCTCTGCATATTATAACAAATATCAGTGCCACAACCAGTATCCAATACCTATGAGGTATAACTTGAAGTAATAACATGAATACCTGAGGAAGTAGTTTCATACATCAACTTCAACTCCTCATAATCCTCCATGAATTTAATGCAATCTCTCTTCCAATGCCCAGTCTCTTTACAGTAGCAGCACTTACCAACGTAAGAGGTATCTGACTCGGGCTCAGAAGACACACGCTTGCCATGATTCGAAATCTGGACAACTTTGTCTTCACCCTTGTCAGCTTTAGGTTTAGTAAACCTACCCTTCTCGTTCATGAGATTGTACAGGGTACTCTTCACGTTTGGCTCAACTGTCTTGAGCATGTCATGCAGTTCAGTCAATGTCTTCGTTAAGCCTTTCTTGATATAGTCCCTTACGAACTTATCATAGCTTGACGGCAGTGACTGCAGAATGATATCAGTTGCCAATTCATGGCTAACTGGACAATCCAGTTTCCTCAGGTTATCAATGTAACCCATCATTTTACTGATATGAGGACTTACTGGATGATCAATCGGTAGCTTGCAGCTAGTGAGAGATTTAACCAACTGGTATCTCTCCACTCTTACCTGCTCCTGAAATCTCAATTTCAGGCTGCTGATCATCTCTATTGGCGACTCCATGCTCTCATATTGCTTCCGCAAATCTGAGTCCATGGTAGCCAATATCAGACCACGCACATCTACCGCATCATCATAATGCTTATTCCAAGCATTATATACTGCATGACTGGCTTTGGATCCGATCCTCTCGGGGAGAGCTTTCTCAAGGACATAGTCCTTTCTCTCATGCCTGAGAACTAGCCTCAGGTTCCGCGACCAAGTCAAGAAATTTGATCCGTTCAGTTTGTCCATCTCAAGGACATACCGGATCGAGAAAGTGTTTTGATTGTTTGTGCTTGTCATAGCTGAAATTTAGAGATAAATAGAGTTTTAGTTATTAAGTTCATAAAAGAGTAATCTTAACAACTTATAAGAAGACTCGCATTGCATTCAAAATTTCTTTGTTTAACCTCATAAGAATGCAATGATTCCGAGACCCATGTTCAGCTAAATCCAAAGTGGGCCACTGGCCGTCACCCAGAATTAGCTTTACTTGGTAAGCATACACACAGCTAGTTATAACCAATAACTCTCGGTTGTGAATTGGACCCGAGGCCCAAATTCACCAGATGTCTCAAGGCCCGGGACTCCCGATGGCCCAGTCAAGAAAACCAATCTCTTACAGCCAAATAATCACTAAAATCTGGGACTCCCAATGAAATTAGTGACTATATACTACTTTACTTACGCGAAAACAGACACCTCACACTGTAAGCCATATCTGTAATCAAATAAGCGTTAAGTAGCTGACAAGATTGGGCAAGACATCCAAGCTTGATATTGTTTTGAGGATTTTCAGTTTTATTTCCAAAAATAGAAAATTACTATTTTGGGAAACTTTCTTGTTTTAGAAACTTTCTAAATTTAGAAACATTCTAAAAGTAGAAATTTCTAATTTAATATTTTATTAATATTTTCAGGTTGGGTCACAAATTATAGGCCCAATTCTTGGCCAAGACCATAGAATTCCAGCTGGCCCAATAATTTGACATAACCGATCCGGTTTATTAATTCTGGTCCAAGACCAAATTAACTATCAAAACCATCGGTTATTTACTAAACCAGACCAACTCTAAATTATTTGGTCCAACCAAATCAAACTTAGACCAGCCTTCGGTTTAGGTTAAAATTCAATTTTATGAATTTCAATCCGGTTTAACCAGAAATTAAATAATACCATGTATTAAATAATTTCTAGCAAAACGCGATTCGGGTTAACCGCTTGAACCACCAATTAAATTGGATCGGTTCAGTTAAATCCAAAACCGGGAAGAAACACCTAGTGTTTTAGCCAATTTGATTTAACTTGCGGTTTTAGGCTTTAAACACACAATTAACCGCCAATTTAATGGACCGGTTTAATCGGTGTGGTTTTGGGCAACGAACCGCGAAGCTCGGTTTAACCGATTGACTATTCGCGGGACGTAAAAATTTTAATGGGCCAAACAATCGGATCCTAGATCCAACTCTGCCCATTAACGCAATTGTGGGCCCATGATTATCCAAGGCCCATGATCCAACTCGCGCATCATGCGCATGCTCACGATCAATTATGATCGATCATCGCATGTGATCACCCTTGGTACATGGCACACACATCACGCATTGGCTCGCGCACGATCCCATGTTAGCCTCACAATCAAATGATTGGTCTCGGCATTACACGATCGTAACTCACGATAAGCAAGCCCTATTGATAATCAGCCGATTATATTATTAATAATTGAATAATATAATAATATTGATAATCAATTCCTCACGATCAATGTACTCACGATCACCCTTGTTTGATAATATTGATAATCAAGCCCTCACGATCGTAACACGATCCCATGTTAGGGTTTAATAATTGGCTCACTTTTTGCACACGCCCACATTATTAATAACATTAGTTCTCATTCGATTATTGCTTGTTCACATAAGACAAAATGTCAATCAAGCGAATCATTCACAAGCGTGAAGAATTCAATTAACAATCATGCGTGAAGAATTTCAACTATTAATTATTCCTTCAATCAATAGCATGATTTCCAATTCGTTTCACGACTTTCAACAACAAAGTCAAAAGCGATTTCTACCAAGTCAGACAATCAAAACACATGCGATTATCACCATTATAATCCAAATTACAAGATACCTAATGACCTAGGCTCTGATACCACTGAAGGATTATTGATGTTTTTCCAAGGTTCAATTCCAAATTGCAACCTAACACAAATCCTTAAACAGATCTAGGTTCTTGCAAAACGAATCATAAAACAAACCTGATCTTTACCTTTGCAGCGGAAATTGGTGGTAATGACAAGATCAGATGAGAGCTGATGAGAATCGGCTCCTCCTCGAGTATCCACACTCTTACAAGCAAGGGACGGCTGCTAGACCAAAGAGCTGGAAGAATCAGAGAGAGATGAAGAGAGAGAGAGAGTTTTCACGCCAGAAGGAAAAACAAACGCAGGAGGATTAATTTCCTTTAGGGCTTTCTAACTCTCTTATATCTCATTAATGGGCCCAAGTCATTAGAATAATGACTCATTAATCTTTTGGGCCCAAAATACAAATCAGACAAAAACCTGTATTTGTCTGGCCCAAAACTCTGATCCAATACAGTAAACGCCATTGCATCTTACCGTATTAATTCCATTTAACTTTCCCGTTAGCTATGGTGTGTGACCCTTTGGGATCATACAATACTGGTAATAAGTCTTAAACTTATAGATCAAGAGCGGACTCTAGCAAGCCATCATGATCACCCAGTATTTATGACTTATGTCTGATCTCGACACTTATCATACTTTCTAGAGATAGTACGGTAGATTTCAGGACATTCCCAACAATATGTTACTTGTGTTTAAGGATATAGATATAAAATAAGAATGAGCGTTCGATTATTCGGGTTTAGATCGGGTTTTTGGGTTTTTTGTGTGCTCATCAGATTTAGAATTTAGGGTTAAGGGTTAAGGGTTTAGAGTTAATGGTTTTGTGTGTTCTTGTGTTTTGTAGAATCGTTTCGAATCCGGATCTGTTTTCTATATCGGGTTTTTTGGTTTGTGTTTTCAGATTGAAAGTTTAAGGGTTTGTGCTTTAGGTTTTATGGTTTAGGGTTTAGGGTTTAGGGATTAGGGCTTAGGGTTTAGGTATTTTCAAAAAAATAAACATGTTCGAATCCGAATCGGTTTTCTATATCGGGTTCAAGTCAGGTTTCTTTTTTGTGTTTTCATCAGATTTAAGATTTAGGGTTAAGGGTCAAGTGTTTAGAGTTAAGGGTTTTGAGTTAAGTGTTTATGGTTTTGTGTTTTGTAGAATCGTTTTGAATCCGGATCGGTTTTCTATATCGGGTTTTTGGGTTTGGTGTTTTCAGATTTAGTTTGTAGGGTTTGTGATTTAGGGTATATGGTTTAGGGTTTGGTGTTTATAGTTAAGGGTTTAAAGTTAAGGGTTCACGGTTTTTGTGTTTTGTGTTTTGTAGAATCGTTTCGAATCCGGATCGGTTTTCTATATCGGGTTTTTGGGTTTTGTGTTTTAAGATTAATTTTTAGGGTTTGTGATTTAGGGTATATGGTTTAGGTTTTGGTGTATAGGCTTGGGATTATGATTTAGGGTTTAGGGTTTTAAAAAACCTAATTTATTTGTAATCAAGAACTTTATATAAAAAACTAATTTATTTAATCACTAATTTTTAAAAAACTAATTTTATTCATGAATTTTAAAAACATGAAAGTATTTTATTTTATATACATTTTTATGGTTTTTTAAATATAAGAAAAACAAAAACAAAAGAAGAAAATGTTTTTTTTGGTTGGTTTTTGATATTAAGATGGAATGAGAAAGAAAACAAAAAAAAACTTAAAAAATAAAAAATAGATAGATAAGATATTCGGCTCTGATACCAAATGATATAAGTTTCGCGGGAAGCTCACAATGAATCGATCTGACCGAGACCCAAGGCTGGACTGAGGTCGCTCTCCTTGGTGACACGAACAAATAGAGGGATGGAACACGAGCAGCTGGACTGAAGTCGCTCTATGTTGATGCTAGAAGATGCATTCAATGGCGGATTGAAGCTATAACCCACACAAGTTGTGAAAGACTTGTGATATAGAAAAAATCATAGTCTCAAGGATTCCACCAAGAGACATAGATGATAGAGTCAAATTATATCCCTATTCTACTGCAAGTGCACAGTTATGCGAATGTAGTATTCAGGGTATCGTCGTATCCACAAGGACTCAAGATTCACGCGATAGATTATGAGTAGTCGAATTAAGCTAAGCGAAGCAGATTGTAAGGCAGTAAACAAGGAGCAAGTAAACGAGTGCAATGAGGCGTGTGTAGGCAATTAGCGAAGCGTCAGGTTTCGGGAAGTTCTCAGGAAATCAAAATATCAGATAACAAACAATCAGGATTCAATCTATTAGCGTTCTTGAACTAGAATCACATAAGTAAAACTAACCAGCTCTCGCTGCGATAATTATCTATGTCTGACAACCTAGCAAGCCAACTCTCGTTGCGAGTCCAAGAGTTCTTAACATGCATTAGTTCCAAGTTCGTTCGTTCACAATTCCTCTAGACCAAATCTCTTTGCGAATAGATAAATTGCTCACCTAAATCCTTTCTAGATATAATTAACCAACTCTCGTTGTGAAAATCAACCTAATATTAGTAATCTAAATGGCCAGTTCAGATTAAGCATTAAGAACGATTTAGATAAAGAACTAGATGATGAATCCAAATTAATCAATTACTCTAACATTCCTAGAAATCCTTAACGAGAATCCCTAACCTAACAAGAGATCTACTCAGACATATCAATCATCACAAAAGACATATTCGAAATAGATATCATATATAAAACCAAAAGAGTAAGAACAGGGGTTCGAAATCAAGTCTCTCTCGAGAACAAGACCAGCCCCAAATCTCCTAATCTAATAGAATAGTGTATAGAATAAAACTTAGCCTAAACAATGGCTCAAAAACCTAATTAATAGTCTAAAACATGATTTGGGTCTTTCTGTAAATATGGGAAAATTCTGGGTAAATCTTGCAAATCTCCAAAAGCTGTATTTTTGATGCGCAGGAATTTCGTCCTTTAGTGGTGTCGACCGACACCAAGTGCAAACGCACCCAGTGAACTCTGTGAAATCCATGTATGCTGCCAAATCACTCCAAAAGCTCTCAGGATCTCCAAATAAGCTCCAAACGTGCTAAAACTTGTAAAACACCTAAAGGACTCAAAAGACTCTATAAAAGACTCGATTATGTACATATATCATGGCTCAAAACACCTAAAAACAATGATATATCAACTCTCCCACACTTAGCCTTTGCTTGCCCTCAAGCAAATAAATAACCAAAGCAATGAGAAAGAGTTTTGAAAACACAGAAACTCATTTCGTCTTAGGAACATTCGCATTCACATTCACTTAGTAACACACATGAAAACAGTCATGCAGAGATCAAGACCACAATGTACTTCCTCCACACTTAGCAATTGTCCCAAGTAAACTCCACAATCAAGACAGAGCTTCCAAATTCACCATACTAACCTCTGTATATATTTAAGTGCGGTCTCACAGAGGGAGTATCGATCAGAGGACACATGGACTCAACCCCGTCAGTACCTGACCACCAAACTATCGGTTTCTGGTTCCTTTCTTCTCCCTTTCTCCCTTAGCAACTGATTTTTCCCCACTGGGTATCATTTTATTTTTTTTCTCTATCAGTGCTCTTCCCTTTTTATTCGGGGTGTTACTTTGGACATGTTTCCATGGATACACAGGAGATAATAGGGGTCTCTACCACTCCCGTGACCACTTCGAAGCTACTAGCTTATCCACAGTTTATTTCTTTTTACTTTCAAAGGAGGGTAGAAGGGAACCATACTCAGACAGGATTATAAGCTGTGACAGGCACATCAGAGGAATCCGATCCAGAGATACCAAGCCCCTGGGTGAGAAGATTAAGTCAAGATTAGAGGTGAAGTTAGTAGTGGATCCTCTTAATACCTGAGAAGATATGGGTGTCCCTGGTAGGTTGATCCGTGTGTTGTTTTCTAACAGTCATAGAGCTACTGCAGGTCTGTCCAGTGGTCACTTATTTCCTATTCCAGCGAAAAATCTCCTCGGAAAATCATGGTTTCATACCAATTTTGACTCAATAAAACAATTTTGAAAACAAAGGACTGCCACTAAGATTTGAAAACAAACGGTGGTCAGTAACTACCTCCCCCACACTTAAAAAACACTGTCCCCAATGTTATCTCAGCTTGGGTTGGGGAGAACAAGGTATAACCAGCGAAAAGCTCAGAAAATCAGAAACCTTACCTGCAGTCGCGGTTGGTGTTGACCGACACACAGTCAATATCGAACGACACAAGGCTTTGGTCGACACAGATCTGATCCGAATCGAGCGTCCTCGATTATGGTCCGTGTTTTCGAGCTTGGTGTCGACCGACACTAAAGGCGTATCGACCGACACTGCTGTCTGCAAACCTGTTCATCACGCTCTGAAACACCAAAAAGCAAAAAAAACAAAGAAACAAAATCCTAAAACCAAAAAGAAAAGAAAAACTGACCCAACAGTGGGTTGCCTCCCACCCATCGCTTGTTTTTAGTCATAAGCTTGACTATGTAGGAGATCAGGCTCCTGGGGGTGTCGACAGAGGCTGTGAGTGCCTCTGTGAAAGTCTTATCATCCATGGCAGTGTGTAAGCGGTTGCAGCATGAGACCGTCCAAGGGACGAGGGAATAGAGTCAGGGCGGGAGCGTAGCTTGGGTGGGATAGAGCGTTTCCCTGCATTCACATCAATGCGGTTAGGAGGATTGAGTTTAGAGGATGCATACCTTCGCTTTGGTGGATGTTTGATGTTTGGAGCTTTCTTCTTATGAGTAGTTGCAGGCTTTGAAGATGTTAGAGTAGATTCCTGAGGAACCACCATCTTCTCTTCTCCAATATCAGACATTGTAGCCTCATAAATCTGAGCTTCTTGTTCTAGCTGAACACTGAAGGCTTGACTATCAATTGTGGGTTTTCGCAGCTTATCCATCTTGAAATGTAGAGGCTTATCTCCCATGTGGAGATCAATAAGTCCATGCTTCACATCAATCACTGCTCCAGCCGTAGCTAAGAAGGGTCTGCCAAGTAGCAAAGGATCATCCGGTTCCATATCGTATTTCAGCACCACGATGTCTGTTGGAATCAAGTATTTTCCAACTCTGATAGGGATGTCCTCAAGAACTCCCTCTGGGATCCTCTTCGATCGATCAACTAGGATTAGAGAGATCCTAGTTTGTTTGAAGTCCAGCAACCCCAACCTCACAGCCACAGAGTATGGCATGAGATTCACACCATATCCCAAATCACATAGAGAGTGTTTGAAGTTGTCCTCGAAGAATGATCAGTCTAGCGCAAAGACTCCTGGATCTGAAAGCTTCTCTTGAATCTGATTCAGCAGCACAAAACTGACTCGCTTAGATACAATCATCACCCCTTCTTTAAAATCTCCATCAGTAGAGATCATCTTCTTTGCATATCTCTGCACACAAGGGTGAACTCGCGAGGCATCAGCTGGTGGAGTTTCATTCAGCTCCTTATCCATCACCACCATGCATTTGACCACATTCTGCTCATGTTTAGACCTCATAGGAACTATGGGGAACGGTATAGGAGGTTTGTAGACCTTCTCCTGAGCAAAAACATCAGATTTGGACGAAACTGGGTCTGCCCGACCGTAGCGTCGACCGACACAGAAGTGGTGTCGGTCGACACAAAGTGAAGTCGACCCTTCAATGTCGGGTATGGTCGATTTCTGTTCGTCATGAGAACTCGAAATTGCCGTCAGAACTGCGTGTCGACCGACACTAAGAGGGTGTCGATCGACACCGAGAGCTATAGTCAAAATATCAATGTCGATTTTGGTCCATCAAAACCCTCGAACTCTGGGCTTTCAAGGGGTGTCTACCGACACTGAGGTGGAGTGTCGGGCGATGCTGAGTCTGCAGCTACGGATTCTCGACTGTTATCCACGATTTTCACAGTCTTAACCTCAAATTCTTCTTCCTGAATCAGCTTATATTCAACTTGAACTGAGATAGCATTGACGTGGGCATTCTGAGTATACTTCCCGTTGATTGAGCTTGAAATCTGACCCACTTGTGTATCCAGCTGCCTCATATGAGTGTTCAAGAAATCAAACTTCCCATTCAGATCACTGTAGAGTGCATCCATCTTCTTGTTGAAGTCCACATTAGTCTCTGTCTGCCCCTCAAGTATCAGCTCCAACATAGCTTCCAATCTACTCTCATGAGCATTAGTAACAGGAGGCGTCTGATAAAGGGAAGATCCATGGTTCCTTGTGAAGGAATTGTTTTACTGTTGGAAAGACTTCTGGAATGCAGACTTTTGAGTGAAAGAAGCAGGATTTTGAGAACCATACTTCTGAAATCCATACCCTCCAATGTAATTCACAGCTTCTTGTGCACACTCTCCAGCTTCAGATGCCTCATGGGGCTGCTTCTTCCCAAGCAGAATGCTGTGGACAGAATCGATCTTGTCATTCAACTCAGCTATCTGTGAGCTATCAGCCTTACCACCATTCTTCTGTCTCTCCACATCAGCATTCTTGACACTATTGCTAGTTACCAAGTTATCAATAAGCTCCTTGGATCCTTCTGAGGACTTAGTATAGAAGTTTCCATTACTTGCTGCGTCCATAGCCATCTGATACCACAAATCAACTCCTCTGAAGAAGATACACAACAACTGCACCTCAGAGAAACCATGGTGTGGACAATCTCTTTGGTACCTCTTGAATCTCACCCAAGCTGTCTTAAAAGGCTCTGTAGATCCCTGTTTGAAGGTCAGAAGGTCCTGTCTGAGTTGATCGGAGCGAGCATCATCATAAAAGTGTCTCAGGAATTCCCTATTGGCTGCATCCCAAGTGGTCAAAGATCCTGGTGGTAGCTGTTTCAACCAGTGAGCTACTTCTCCATTAAGAGAGAATGGGAAGAGCTTGCAGAAAAGATAATCAGAAGAGACTCCCTCAGCCTTGATACTACCAGCCAATTCCTCAAAGGTATCTATGTGATCCATAGGATGCTCGCTAGAGAGACCATGAAACTGATGCTGCCCAACCAATGCGTAGTACTCTGGCTTCAGCTCAATTTCAGCTCTGGTAAATGGAGGTGGTCGAATCGCAGACCGATTGACATAGAACTGATCTGGTCTGTTATAGTCAGTAAGTGTCTTCTTGCGACCAGCCTCCTCTTGTGCATGTTCCGCACCCACGGCAACATCTGGCACAATGGGTTTTCCTTCTCCATCTAGTTTCTAACCTTCGCGTTGCGTATATGACCCTCTTGGTCTCATAAAGTGCCGTCCTCACCGCGAATCAGAATCACAGGAACCATAGAGAGAATCCTGCTAAGTGCTCAAGCTCTCGATATCTGTGGTCGCGCCAGGTGTCGATCGACTCCCAATGTGAGTCGATCGACACTAAGCGATTCATGCAACACCAAAGAAGCAAAGAACGTGAATAAACAAGAAAAATAAAAATACTTGGTCTAAATTCTAATACAAAATCTATCGGCGAACTCAAAGAGTCCCCGACAACGGCGCCAAAAACTTGATAGAGTCAAATTATATCACTATTCTACTGCAAGTGCACAGTTATGCGAATGTAGTATTCAGGGTATCGTATCCACAAGGACTCAAGATTCACGCAATAGATTATGAGTAGTCGAATTAAGCTAAGCGAAGCAGATTGTAAGGCAGTAAACAAGGAGCAAGTAAACGAGTGCAATGAGGCGTGTGTAGGCAATTAGCGAAGCGTCATGTTTCAGAAAGTTCTCAGGAAATCAAGATATCAGATAACAAACAATCAGGATTCAATCTATTAGCGTTCTTGAACTAGAATCACATAAGTAAAACTAACCAGCTCTCTCTGCGATAATTATCTATGTCTAACAACCTAGCAAGTCAACTCTCGTTGCGAATCCTAGAGTTCTAAACATCCATTAGTTCCAAGTTCGTTCGTTCACAATTCCTCTAGACCAAATCTCTTTGCGAATAGATAAATTGCTCACCTAAATCCTTTCTAGATAATTAACCAACTCTCGTTGTGAAAATCAACCTAATATCAGTAATCTAAATGGCCAGTTCAGATTAAGCATTAAGAACGATTTAGATGAAGAACTAGATGATGAATTCAAATTAATCAATTACTCTAACATTCCTAGAAATCCTTAACGAGAATCCCTAACCTAACAAGAGATCTACTCAGACATATCAATCATCACAAAAGACATAGTCGAAATAGATATCATATATAAAACCAAAAAAGTAAGAACAGGGGTTCGAAATCAAGTCTCTCTCGAGAACAAGACCAGCCCCAAATCTCTTAATCTAATAGAATAGTGTGTATAATAAAACTTAGCCTAAACAATGGCTCAAAAACCTAATTAATAGTTTAAAACACGATTTGGGTCTTTCTGTAAATATGGGAAACTTCTGGATAAATCTTGCAAATCTCCAAAAGCTGTATTTTGATGCGTAGGAATTTCGTCCTTTAGTGGTGTCGACCGACACCAAGTGCAGACGCACCCAGTGAACTCTGTGAAATCCATGTATGCTGCCAAATCACTCCAAAAGCTCCCAGAATCTACAGATAAGCTCCAAACGTGCTAAAACCTGTAAAATACCTAAAGGACTCGAAAGACTCTATAAAAGACTCGATTATGTACATATATCATGGCTCAAAACACCTAAAAACCATGATATATCAATAGATCCAAAAATAATCAAGAACACATTCTTGAAAATAAAGAGAAATTCTCTAGACTTTTTATTTGATTGAAAGTTGTCTTGTAATTACAACAGGATGTGAGCATTATAGGCTTTTGGCATAAGCCTTACATGGAAACAAAATAACTTACAAATAAATTAATTAAATCACAAAGTAAATCATGTAAACAAATCATGGAATGATTATGGACGTTGGTGAAAATGAGTGATATGTTAATAAGGATATCTTGGCCAATCATAATAATCTTATAAACATCCTGATTTGTTGACTTTCTTCTTTTGTTTCCTTCAATCTTTGATCCAATAAAAGTCTTCATAATCTGATTCCTTCCGTAAAAGCCTTGAATAATTGATATTGCAACATTCTCTCATTCTTTCAAAATGTTGTCCTCAAAACTTTTTTTTTAAGAAATAAAACGAAAATAGTTTTCTTCAAGAGAAAAAACATAAAGAGAATTTTTATTTTTTAAAACAAAACAAAAATAAAACTAGAACAATATATTTTTATAATGAAAGACGAAAACGAATTATTTTTTAAAGAAACAAATCGAAAGTAATTTTTTTTAAGAAACAAAATAAAAACGGTTTTTTTTTAGTTTTTATGGATGAACTTTTATTTTGGAAAATGAATAATTTAAAAACAAAATTATTAAACTGAAAAATCAAAAATAAATGGAATTATTTTTTTTATTTTAATGAGAAAATAAAACTTTAGGAAAAATAAAGAAAAAACATTTTTATGGTTTTTTAAATATAATAAAAACAAAAACAAAAACAGAAAATGTTTTTTTTTGGTTGGTTTTTGATATTAAGATGGAATGAGAAAGAAAACAGAAAAAAAAAACTTAAAAAATAAAAAATAGATAGATAGAATATTCGGCTCTGATACCAAATGATATAAGTTTCGCGGGAAGCCCACAATGAATCGATCTGACCGAGACTCCAAGGCTCGACTGAGGTCGCTCTCCTTGGTGACACGAACAGATAGAGAGATGGAACACGAGCAGCTGGACTGAAATCGCTCTATGCTGATGCTAGAAGATGCATTCAATGGCGGATTGAAGCTATAACCCACACAAGTTGTGAAAGACTTGTGATATAGAACAAATCATAGTCTCAAGGATTCCACCAAGAGACATAGATCTAAAAATAATCAAGAACACATTCTTGAAAATAAAGATAAGTTCTCTACACTTTTTATTTGATTGAAAGTTGTCTTGTAGTTACAATAGGATGTGAGCTTAATAGCCTTTTGGCATAAGCCTTACAAGGAAACATAATAACTTACATATAAATAAATTAAATCACAAAATAAATCATGTAAACAAATCATTGAATGATTATGGACGTTGGTGAAAAGAAGTGATATGTCAGTAAGGATATCTTGGCCAATCATAATAATCTTATAAACATCCTGATTTGTTAACTTTCTTCTTTTATTTCCTTCAATCTTTTATCCAATAAAAGTCTTCATAATCTGATTCCTTCCGTAAAGGCCTTGAATAATTGATATAAGCTTCGCGGGCAGCCCACAATGAATAGATCTGACTGAGACACCAAGGCTGGACTGAGGTCGCTTTCCTAGGTGACACGACCGAATAGAGAGATTGAACACGAGCAGCTGGACTGAAGTCGCTCTCTGCTGATGCTAGAAGATGGATTCAATGGCGGATTGAAGCTCTAACCCACACAAGTTGTGAAAGACTTCACTACAAGAAAACATATGATATTCCAACGAATATTTCCAATAATCGTATTTTGTTGTAAATTTCCAATAAATATCCCATAAAATTTTGTATGTTAAGCTATTTATTAGAAATCGTTGTAAATTTTCGACAATTTTAGTTGTGGCAATTACGTCGCATAATTTATAGGAATATCATTGGTATTTTCCAACAAATATTATATCGTTGGAAATTAGCAATAATTTTAGGTTGTTGGAAATTATTAACAAAAATATTTGTTACAAACTAGTTAGATTGGACACACTTATAGATTATTTATTTCTCACGAATTTGTAACACAAAAGTTGTTGGCAATTTTCAAAAAAAAAAAGGAAAAATATACATAAATATTTTATGTAGTCATCTACATCAAAATAATGGAAATTTTCCTTAAAAAGAAAAAAAAGAATAAAACTCTACCTTAACCACTATATATATTGTCCCTTAAGTTTTGACAAAAACACATTCTCTGAAGAGAACAACATATTCGTGGTCATTAATGAGTAAGTGGTTAATGTTTTTTTTTTTTCTGGCCGAGCGAGCCAACCCTATGTGGTTAGGAAGAAATTATGTCGGCCATATATGTCTTGATTATATATGCCATAACGCAGTCACTCTTTTAATCTCCTGGCTGAGCGTGGTATAATAGCCATCCGACACTTTTTAATTGTAAGTGCTTAATGTTAAATCCCTGGAAATTGTGTTATGTAAGGTTCATAATTTTTTTAACACAAAAACTGCAAAATTACTAATGGCTTTGTCTTTCGTGTAACGTTTTAGGACAAGATTATCATTCTCGCCTCCGATACCAAGAGCTACTTGAGATTCAAGTAAGTAGTCATCATCGTTTATTAAGATTCTACCATTCCATAGAATAACAATTAAAAAAAACAATGTTTGTTTTTAGGACAAGAAGCATGATTTTCATTCTCTGAGTATATCAATAACAAATAAAACGATATTAATTTTATCAAAATTTTTATGTCTAATTGATTTTGGTGTTTTTAAATTTGGTAGATCAATGATAAATGAAAAAATGAAAAAATCGTGAGTGGATATACAATCATATTGATAAAGATACCGGAGAACCAACAAAACAATATAAAGAAGGTCTTGTTGACTTTATGTGTTTTGCTGCAAATCAAGATTTTGCATTGAATTGTGGCAAGATGTTTTGTCCTTGTTCTTCGTGTGGTAATGAGAAATTCCTTTTGGTAAATACTATTTGCACGCATTTGTATAAAAAGGGATTTACGTCTGGATATTACATATGGTTTTCTCATGGGGAAAACTTTGAAACTTTAGCAAGTAGTAGTACTCAAAATAATGGAGAGGATGAAAGTCATGTACAGTTGGAAGATACTAATCACAATAGGAACGAAGAGCAAGATAATACACTTAGGGATCCAATCGGTGTTATACAGATGGTGTCAGACGTATTTCGTGAAACAGCTGAAACCGAAAGTGTTGCTGAAGAACCAAACTTAGAAGCGAGGAAGTTTTTTGATATGCTAGATGCAGCGAAGAAACCAATTTATGATGGTTGTAAGGAGGGTCATTCGCGTTTATCAGCTGCCACACGGATGATGAATATAAAAACAGATTATAATTTGTCTAAGGATTGTGTTGATGCAATAGCTACTTTTGTGAAGGAATTGTTGCCATAACCGAATTTGGCACCCGGTTCGTACTATGAAATAAAAAAGTTGGTATCTTCACTTGGGTTACCATTCCAGATGATAGATGTGTGTATTGAAAACTGCATGATATTTTGGAGAGAAGATGAAAATTTGGATGCCTGTAAATTTTGTCAGAAGCCACGGTTTCAGGTTACAAGTGGGAAAAGTCGAGTACCGTACAAGCGTATGTGGTATTTTCCAATAACAGATAGATTGAAGAGGTTATACCAGTCTGAACGCACGGGAGGTCCTATGAGATGCCATGCTGAGCATTCATCCGATGGGAACATTTCACATCCTTCTGATGCTGAAGCATGGAAGCATTTTAACTCGTTGTATGCAGACTTTGCAAAAGAGCATAGGAACGTGTACTTGGGATTATGCACGAATGGATTTAATCCATTTGGCAAGGCTGGTCGTAAATACTCATTATGGCCAGTAATCCTAACACCTTACAACCTTCCTCCTTCTCTTTGTATGAAACAAGAGTTTTTGTTCCTAGCCATTCTTGTCCCTGAACCTGAACATCCTAGACGATCACTTGATGTATTCTTACAGCCGTTGATTCATGAGTTACAAGCATTGTGGTATCAAGGTGTAGTTACATATGATGTTTCACTAAGGAACAATTTTTTAATGCATGCTGTTCTGCTATGGACGATTAGTGATTTTCCAGCGTATGGGATGTTATCCGGGTGGACAACGCATGGAAGATTATCTTGTCCATATTGTCAGGATAATACTGATGTGTTTCAGCTTAAGCATGGGAAAAAAACTTGTTGGTTCGATTGTCACCGACGGTTCTTACCACATAATCATCCATATAGAAAAAGTAGGAAGATGTTCAGAAAACAGAAAGTGGTGCGTGATGACTCGCCTCCAAAGTTATCAGGACATAGTTCAGAGATTTTGGTGTATATAAGACAACCGATGTTGGCGGTAATGGACATATTCCTATTGATGGGTATGGTCTTAACCATAATTGGCACAAAAAGTATCTTCTGGGATTTACCATATTGGAAGAATCATATGCTAAGGCATAACCTAGATGTGATTCATATTGAGAAGAAATTTTTTGACAATATCATGAATACAATCTTGGATGTGCAAGGCAAGACGAAAGACAGTTTGAAATCAAGATTGGACCTCCCTGATATATGTGAGCGTCCTGAGCTATATGTAATGAACAATGGAAAAGGCCCAGTTCCAATCTTCAGATTAAGTGAAAATGCAAAGAAAGCGTTCTTCGAATGGATAATCCATAGCATTAAGTTTCCTGATGGTTATGCATCTAACCTCTCGCGATGCGTGGATGATAAAAGCGGTAGACTGTCTGGAATGAAGAGTCATGATTGTCATGTTTTTATGCAGCGTTTGCTTCCTTTCGCACTTGCAGAACTTTGACCAAAAAATGTTCATCACACAATATTTGGTATGTATAGCTAACTTAATTATTATTTCACTATATTCATATTTTATTAATTATCATGAAAACATATTTGTAGATTAACTAATAATTTTTTGAAATTACAGGGATAAGTGCCTATTTTAGATACCTTTGCTCAAGATCCCTCACTGCCAATGGCAATAGCTCTTTTGAAGGAGAACATTCCTTTGATATTATGCAACTTAGAAAAAATATTTCCACCATCTTTTTTTTTTGTTATGGAACATCTACCGATTCATCTTCCTCGAGAAGTAGCGCTTGGTGGTCCTGTTCAGTATAGGTGGATGTATCCATTTGAAAGGTTCATGTTTCATCTAAAAAAGAAAGTGAAAAATATGAGTAAGGTCGAGGGTTCTATTGTGGGGCAAAGTAAAAACGAAGAGACATCATATTTCTCTTCGTACTACTTCGCACCTACAGTTCAAACAAAAGCTAGAAAACAAGGCCGCTATGATGATGGTAGGGAGAAATCTTCATACCACACTGATATACCAAAAATATTTGTTGAAGTTGGGCGGCTTAGATGAAAACGAGAGTCAGTTTGGTTGACAGACAAAGAGTACAACCATGTACATAATTACATACTTCGTAACTGCGACGAACTATTGCCATATGAGAGGTATATTCATTCTCTTTGTAAATTCATTTTGAGAATTTTTGTTATGGTTGGTGTATGTTACAGTGATTAACGTGATTGGTAAACTTTTCAGCATATTTGTCCAAAATATCAAGAACTCGTACCCACAGAAAAGTGACGATGAAATAGAAATCATGAAAGAAGAAGAATTTGCAAAGTGGCTAAAATTCTATGTGAGTTGAATTTTTAACCATTTTATTCTATTAACAGTAATTGGATAATGTTATTAGGTGGTTAAACTGTTAATTCATTTTGTAGGTTAAATCAGCATCTTCTAGTGGTGAACCAATTCCAACGTGGCTTCGAGAGTTAGTTGGTGGACCACTTTCGGAGACGATTTCAGCACCAACATATTGCACCTGTGGATATGTATTTAAGAGAAGAACCGCCTCAAACAATAGACAGACTGTAAACCATGGAGTTGGTGTGCGTACGATGGATGTAGAATACTATTTTATAATAGAAGACATTTTAGAGGTTGAATATCCTGGATTCATAAAGTGTGTGCTATTCAAGTGTCAGTGGTACGATCCTACAAGTGAACGTGGTGTCCGGCTTACCAAATTTGGCGTTACACAGATTAATTCGTCCAAAAAACTGAACAAGTATGATCCATTTGTTTTTGCATCACAAGCCGATCAAGTGTGCTACATTCCATATCCTAGAGTTAAAAGAATCAATGATCCGTGGATCACAGCTGCACAAATTAATCCAAGGGTAAGAGTAGATGGAATGAAGGACTATGATCCAATGCAACAAAAAGATGTAGGCTTCGTTGGTGTGGTTGAACATTCTCTTGAGCACACAATATTGGTGGATGTTGAAAATCATCTGATTGATGATATAGGTTTGGATGGCAATGATAATGAAGGGGAATTTGATGACTCAGATGATTCAAGTTGTTCAGGTCACTCATCAGATTCAGAATCTGACGATCATGAATAGAAAAGCTATTGTTTTCGGTTGCAATAATAGCTTCACTGTTTTTTTTTTTTTTTTTGTAAACAACTTAATTGCAATAATGGGATGGAAGTTTTTTTGTTTATTTTTTTAAGAATTTTGCAACAATCTTCTTTTCTAGACTCTTCTTCGACAGCTCTTCTTCCAGTTGACTTTTCCTTGCATGTTGGATGGGATTCTGGAAATGGTCTTCGGAGGCAAAGTGACGGAGCTCCGGTCACTTCTTCCTCTAGATCTCTGCTCTCCGGTTTGTTAATTTCTTGACTCTGTTTATTGGGTTTCACGCTGTTCGTTTTGATCTATCTTCATCTTTAAGCTCCAAAGATTTCAATTGCTGGTTATCTGATTTGAAATTGTGGGTTCCATTTCCTTGGTATGCACTTTGTTGATCCGATGGGTGTAACCTGGGAAGCTATGGTGTCGTCTTGGTATGCGCTTTGTTCATTTGTTGATCCGATGGGCGTCGTTTTGGTATGCGCTTTGTTCGTTTGCAAGCGAATTGTGTTTGAAGTCTTTGTGTGCCCCATGGTCACTAACCAACCTTTTTACTCTCGTTTACAGGACTGGCGCAAACTGGACTAGGAGGTGCAAGCTGGTCCAGTTTACGGGTTTGGAAAGAGGCTTACTTCTATTCCCAGTTCTTGCTTATCAGAGTAAGCACATCGATTTAATAGTGTTTACTAGCTTTTAAGTTTCGTATCGATCTCCTTCTTGAATGTCTGTTAATATGATTATAACACTTCTCAGTGAGGTCTCTGTGTTGATACTTGTATGTATGCTTGCGATGAACAAATAGTTGTTTGGTATACCAATCCTAATTTGCAGCTTCACCCCCGATTGATGCCCTCACTTATCTTCTTGTTGCTGTTTCTAGTGGTATTTGGTTGCAAAGATTCTGTCTTGAAGATACAAGGTAACTTTGCGCCATTTCCAGTTTCACTTTAAAAGTTGGATATCTGTTTAAAAATCAGAGTACCTTACTGTTGTTCTATAATCTGTAGGAAAAGTTAACAACATCACCATTGACAAATGCACAAAAATGGGTGTTGTATTCAAGGTGAGTGGAATAATACCGTCTCCTCTTACATTCCTACTTAATACATTTATGTGATGTACAATGTCAGGTATGTTATGATATCATCTATAGCTTTCCTAATGGCCGAAAAATATATCTTATATATTAAGGACAATCTCTTTTGCTTCCCAATCGTATGATGTCGCTCTAATGTCTGCAGTTTGTTTGTTTTTTCGAGACACTCATGCTCTTGCTTTGTCTTGATCCATTCCATAGTAGCCAATAAGGTTTCACGAGATTAGAAAAAGCGGATTATACTTTCTTAGTTACCAATCAATTTAACGACTTATAGGAGAAACTGAATGTCGTTGTCTTAACTTATGGTCTTTGCTCAACTTGTATTCGTGGTTTCTGAATCTGTTTTTGTCAACAGCACGGTGTGATTGGATGAAAAGATTTGCTTTGAGATGATTGTGATTTTATTAACCTAGATACATTCTATTATTGTAGGCTGCACCTTGGTCTTGTTCTTGGGATTGCAACAGTTCTCACCATATTTATGTTGGACTACAGGTTAAATCATTTTATTTAATTTGCTCATTCCTTGTTAAATTCTTTTGTTTAATTTGCTCATGCCCGTTGTCTGTACAGGCCATTGCTATGACCACATGCCTCAAGAATATTGGCCATTTCTGATTCTTGCTCCATCTTCGTTACGGTAAGTTCATGATCTTCGTATTAATCAAACTTGTTGTAGCTTTGTAGCATTGTAGTGTTTTAGCGTAGTAGGCTAGTTGAGTTGTAGTGCTGTAGCATACCATTTTTATTGGTTTTTATTGATTTTTAATGATTTTTGGAAAATGACTAATTTTTCCTAGGCGCCAAAATTTTTGTAGAAATAATCCCGCCGCTTACCAAATCCGAGAGATATAGGTGGTCCCATTTATTATAACCCTAATCTTCTATTACCAGTCTCCATCTCCCTTTTATAACAAAGCCGCTTTTTTCTAATCTCCAACTTCTCAACCCTGCCGTAACTCACCTCTGCAGGTAAATATAATCTCCACACTTTTTACTTATTTTTTCTGTTTCAGTTCTGTAATTTGTCTGTTAAACAATTAAAGATATGGTGGGGACTTGGGATGACTATATGGCCTATAACGAATGGTGGACCAAAACCGCTTCGGAGATAGTCAACAATCGAGTAATTCCCCTCTGGAACCGTCTCAAGTACCAGAGACACTCACAAATGGTCAAGGCTCAACAGATCAGGCGGATTTAATGACTCTAGACCAACTGCTTCGAAGTTCTGGTCGTGCAAGCCTAAAGAAACTTGATCCGAGAAGAATGAATGGTGATGGATGGTAAATTTCTTTTAAATATTATGTTTCTGTTTTATAATCCATTTTCTGTTTTTCTATTTTGTTTTATGGGAATGTGTTCATACTTGTACTACTCATATACAAGGTTTGCATACACAAAGGGGATCACCAAAGCAGTGAAAAAAATAGTGGAGAGCGATTTCACAGAACCAGCTCCTAATTGGTCAACTCTCTCAAGTGATAGCAAGTTATGTTGGTTCAAAGCGTTTGCGGTATGGTTTTAGTTATTAGTTTATTGGATACAGATTCTATATGTTTGCTCACAAAACAAATTATGTCTGATTTCAGGCTATGGATTTTTAGACTGAGTTCCATTTGTACCATAATCCTCACAACATTCATAACACTTTTGTTCATAACATTACATTGATTTGAGAAGTTTTTGTTAGTCAATCTTAGATATGTTAGACGTCATCGAAGCTACTGTTTTTCTCCTTGATTTGGATTTTTTTATAGTCAATGTTAGAACGTTAGTTATCAACGTGAATTGGTTAAAGAAATGTTAGTTATCAACGTGAATTGGTTAATGAAATTAATTATTGCTTCGTAGTAAAGAATGCATATTTGCTTATTGAATTGTATGGTTTTAGTAATTAGTTTATTTGATACACATTTTAATTATTTGATTTTTACTCCTATTTGGTATTGTAGCAAAAATATAATTGGAGGTATGAGCTAACTACACTTGTTCATCATGAGTTTGAGTCTTTGTGTGCATCTCGTTTGTTGGAATATGTTTATGAATGGAAAAAGGCATGGAAGGAAGACAAGGGGAAGCCAAAATGGATTCGGAACTCCGTTTGGCTTGGACTTATTGCTTTTTGGAAAAATGAGAAAAGCGTCGAGAGTGTTGGAATTGTGTCCAGTAATCTCGGTACTGTCTCTAGAAAGTAAGAGTATGTCAATGATCAGACATAAGTCATATAATGCTGGGGGTCATGATGGCTTGCTAGAGTCCGCTCATGATCTATAAGTCTTGGACTTATTGCCTTTATTATATGATCCCATATGGGTCACACGCCTAAGCTAACGGGAAAATACGAAGGAACGGTTTAGCAGAGGTACGGTAAAAGTGCTAGGCATTTACGGTACTTGGAGAGACTAAAGGGCCTGATTAAATCCAAGGGATTTAATCAGAACTGAGAATTGGGCCCAAAAGCCCATGAGAACTAAAGGGAGTTTTAATGAATAAAACTTGACCTAAAAGCTCTCTAATTCTTCAGCTGATTTGCGCCACCCACAGCCTCTCTCTGCGCCTCCTCTCCTGCTCGGTCTAGCAGCCATTTCCTTGTGAAGCGTGTGTGAGCCTTTGGAGGATTCATCCCTCGGTGTATCTCTCTGATCTGACCTGTTCTATTCCTTCCGCTGCAACAAACAGGTAAAAGGTGAGATCATCTAATGTTTCTAATCAAGAGAACCTAGATCCGTATGTTTAGGTTGGTATGAATCTGTAAATTGAATCAGGATCAACTAAACAGTTCCTACAGTGGTATCAGAGCCATTGGTTCTTAGGATTTCTTGTTTTAGATTCATGTTTAGGTTGTTTAATCTGTTTAGAAGTGTTCTGAATCAACTACTGATAAGAAAAAACACTTAAGAAACTGAATTAAATCCTGAACAAACATATGAATCGCAAAACCGAGCTATATGACTCGTGTTCTTGCGATCGGCCGGGTAGAAATCCGATCGGCTTGGCCGGTTGGATCGCACGTCTGAGAGAGAGGATCGCACGGCGATCGCGTCCGGATCGATCGGACCGATCGATCGCGTCTCGGCTGTGCGTCGTCCCGATCGCGTCCCGGTCGCGTGCGTCGCGTCCCGATCGCTCGGCGATCGTGGAAGCGTCCGTCCGAGCAACCCGTCCGCGTCCCGTGCACCGTCTCGTCCCGTCCTTCGCGCCGTCTTGATCTCGGATCATCACGTGCGGCTGGTCGAGAGTGATGGAGTAGCTAGGTCACGATCGTGACCAATTCGGTTCGGTTCGGTTTAAAATTTTAATTAAAATTGATACGTTCTGGTTTAATAAACAGATTTTAATAATTTTATTAAATCTGGTTAAACCGGGATAAGAAATCCAATGTCGAAAGAAATATTGGATTTAGTGCCTAAACCAGGAATTTCTAATTTGATTTGGTTGGACCAAATAAATTGAGAAATTCCGGTTTAGTAAATAACCGGTTGACAATTGTGGTCATCGTAGTAATTGAAACTTGGTTAGACCAGTTTTAATGAACCAGACCGGTTATGTCAAATAATTGGACAATTGGGTCATGTCTTGGACATGGACCAATTCTTGGGCCTCGGGCCAAGAAGTTAAAACAATTGGGCCAATTATTTGAGTCTTTCTTCAGATTAATTTAAAATTTATTTTAAGAAATTATAAAGTCGATTTTAAATTAAAGTTTCCGAAATTTTGAAATTAGAAAGTTTCTTAAAATAGAAGTTTCTGGATTTGCGGGTTTTGGATTTTAAGAAATTTCTAAAGTTAGAAGGTTTCCGTTTTTAGAAAGTTTCCAATTTTAGAAAGTTTCCAAAAATAGTAGGTTTCCAAAAAAAATGGAAAGTTTCCGAAATAGTAATCTTCTATTTTGGAAATGAATTTTTAATAAACCTACAAACCTCAAATAATATCAAGCGTTGGATGTCTTGTCCAGGCTATGTCAGCTGTCGAAGCCCATTCAATTGTATTCATGGCCTTACAGTGTGAGGGTGTCTGCTTTTGCGTGGGTAAGACGGTTTGTGATTCATAAATGTCATTGGGAGTCCCAGACATTGATGATTACATGACTGTATAGTCTGGTTTTCTTGACTAGGCCATCGGGAGTCCCGGGCCTTGAGACATCAGAGTGGATTGGGCCTCGGGCCCAGATTCACAACCAAGAGTTATATCACGGATATAATTAGCCGATATAGGGCTTACCGATATAAGCTAAGGTTGGGTGACGGCCAGTGGCCCACTTTAATCTTAGTTATATGTGGATCTTGGAATCATTATATTCTATTGAGGGTAACTGATGTTATTGAATATAATGCGTGATTAATCATATTAAATTTTTAATACGAGATTAGTCATTTTGAACATAATAACTAAAATCCTTTTATCTTATATTTCAGTTATGACTAGCACAAACAATCAAAACACTTTCTCGATCCGGTCTGTTCTTGAGAAGGACAAACTGAACGGATCAAATTTCTTGACTTGGTCGCGGAACCTGAGGCTAGTCCTCAGGCAGGAGAGAAAGAACTATGTTCTTGAGAGAGCTCTCCCCGTGAGGATCGGGTCCAATGCCTCCCATGCAGTATATAATGCTTGGAATAAGCATTATAATGATGCGGTAGATGTGCGTGATCTGATATTGGCTACCATGGACTCAGACTTGCGGGAGCAATATGAGAACATAGAGTCGCCAATAGAGATGATCAGCAGCCTGAAATTGAAATTTCAGGAGCAGATAAGAGTGGAGAGATACCGGTTGGTTAAGTCTCTCACTAGCTGCAAGCTACCAAATGATAATCCAGTGAGTCCTCATGTCAGTAAAATGATGGGTTACATTGATAACCTGAGGAAACTGGATTATCCAGTTAGCCAAGAGTTGGCAACTGAGATCATTCTGCAGTCACTGCCGTCAAGCTATGATAAGTTCAGAAGGAACTATATCAAGAAAGGCTTAACGAAGACGCTGACTGAACTGCATGATATGCTCAAGACAGTTGAGCCAAACGTGAAGAGTACCCTGTACAATCTCATGAATGAGAAGGGTAGGTTTACTGCTGACAAGGGTGAAGACAAAGTTGTCCAGATTTTGAATCATGGCAAGCGTGTGTCTTCTGAGCCCAAGTCAGATACCTCTTGCGTTGGTAAGTGCTTCTACTGTAAGGAGACAGGGCATTGGAAGAGAAATTGCATTAAATTCATGGAAGATGATGAGGAGTTACAGTCGATGTATGAGACTACTTCCTCAGGTATTCATGTTATTACTTCAAGTTCTACCTTAAAGGTATTGAATACTGGTTGTGGCACTGATATTTGTGATAATATGCAGAGCCTGAGCAACAGTAGAACGTTGAAGGAAGGGCAAGTGAAACTACATGTCTGGAAGGAGCTTGGGATGCTGCCTCAGCCGTAGGGTTTTCACTTATAGATCCCTTTTAGGCTTGGTTTTGTATTAAGTAATTGCTACAATGTACCTGCTTTAAGCAGAATTGTCTTTCATTTTCTTGTAAGAATTTGAATGTTTTTCATTTTGATAAAAGACAAGTTTTGTTCTTTTGATCTTAATGAAATATTAATTGTAGCACCCTATTCATGGAATGGGTTTTATATCTTAAACCAAAGAGTGCCTAAAAATAACATAAATACCGAATTGGTTTAAATCTAATGAATTAAACCTGATTTTTCTTGGCATAAAAGTCTTTGGTCACATAGAGTAAGTCGGATTCAGAAATCCCATAGTCATGGACTGTTGGGCTCATTTGATAAGATATCTTATGAGACTTGAATTCTGTTTACTGGACCAAAAGGAAAAAGGGCCTATCTTAGCCGAGCTAGAGAAAGGCCCAAAGGCTTATTGGACCTAGAACATACTGATGTATGTGGCCCAATGAGCAGTAATGCCAGAGAAAATTTCCTGTACTTCATTGTCTCTACTGATTACTTCAGTGAGTGTGACTGTGTTCATTTGATGAGACACAAGTCGGAATTCTTTGACATGGTCGAAAGAGTTCCAGAATGAAGTATAGGATCTGAATGACAAAAGTATTAAGACTCTGGATTAAATCACGAGTGAGAATACTTAAGTCATTGATTGTGTGATCATCTTAATGAGTGTGAAATCGTTTCACAGCTCATTTCTCCTGAAAACCTGAAGGTGTTTCTGTGAGAAAGAATCAGATCTTATTAGAAATGATTAAAGATGAGTCACACGAATCTTCCATGATATTATTTAAGAATAACGCTCTAAAATATCTAAGTTTACGCTGAAATAGTTCCACAAATATCAGTTGAAAGACACCACGTTAATGTGGATTGGAATCGATCCAAATTTGTCTTTACCGAGTATTTGTAGTTGTGCTACTTCGCTGGTTGTCCTAGAGAAACTAAGGCTTGTTACTTTTACGTCCAATCTGTTTTCTAAGAAGGGAAGTTATTTTCCAAGAAGAACAGTGGGAGTAAAAGTATAACTCGAAGTTTTCTCAGGGAAACCAAGGCTCGGTACTTTTACGACCATTCTGTTTTCTAAGAAGGAAATTACTTTCCAAGAAGAACAGTGGGAGTAAAAAGTATTTTTACGACCATTCTGTTTTCTAAGAAGGGAAGTTACTTTCCAAGAAGAACAGTGGGAGTAAAAGTACAACTCGAAGAAATTCGAGAAATACAGGAGGCTGCTTAACCTATTGAGGGAGAGCAGCGGAAGGATTTACAGATTTCTGTAGAATCTACACCTGTGGAGCCTGAAGTTCGCAGATATGAAAGAATCAGTCACTAATCCGAGAGTGAATTCTCGTCATTAGTTCAGCCTGATGATCATTGAATGTTCGCATGATCTGATGATCATTGAAAGCGACAAATCTGCGAAATCCTAGGAAGCGAAAGTGAGCCCAGACTCCGAAGAATTACATTTTGTGTAAGTTGGCTTCATCGATCCATTCATGGATGGAAGCAAACATATCGGAGTTGGAATCTTCGTTCTGTTGAAGTAGTCAAGGTTTTGACTTGAACAGGAACGAAGCGGAACTGTGTGTTTACTAATAGATTAGTGGGAGCGATATTGCATTTCTCATAGTGTATGTCGATGACATACTGATTCTCGGATATAACGTCCCAACGCTGTAGTCGGTAAAGGACTAGCTTGGGAGTTGTTTTAATGAATGACATGGGTAAAGCCACGTAGTTTTTGGATTTTGGATCCAGAGATAGAGATCCAAAAGGAGCTGGTAGGATAAAGTCAGGATTCTTAAATTGACAAAGTCCTACACGTTTTGAGCAATCCAAGAAGGGTTTTATGCCAATGTCACATGGCATTAAGTTAAGCAAGATACAGTATCCAACGATAACTGCTGAGCTTAAATGCATGGATGAGATTCCATATGCGTCGGCAATTGGATCTATCATGTATGCCATAAAACGTACTTGTTTGATGTTGCTTTAATGTTAAGCAAGACAAGTAAAGACCAGTCAAATCCAGCAAAGAATCACTGGATTGCCGTAAAGAATATCCTAAAGTATTTTAGGAATACTAAGGATAAATTCTAGAGTTACGGAGAAAGTGAGGTGCTACGAGTCGGTAGAGTTTGAAAGGCAAGTTTCCAATAGACAAAGATGATTTCCGATCACAGTCCGGTTATATCTTGTGTCTATCTGGCGGTGCAAGGCACTGTTGTTGACTCAATGACTTAAGCTGAACATTTCGCAGCTTGGGAAGTGGCGAAAGAGGTTGTTTGGAAAGAAGAGTTCGTCACTGAACTTGATGTGATTCCCAGCATAGATGAGACTAGCTGCACTTCAGAGGTCCAAACACCTTGAGGATAGGTATAACCTATTCCGTAAGATAAATGACAGAGATGTTAAGTAGATCAGCAAGTTTCAACGAATGAGAACGTTGCTAATCTATTAACGAAGCCACTCCTTAGGCCTAAGCACGAGTCGCGGACTGTTGCTGTAGGATAAGTGAAATTAAGATGTAGTCTTAATTTCAGTGGGAGTTAGTAAAGGGCCTTATTTAGTTATTTGATATGTTCTTGTAAAACATTGTTTTATGTTTTAATGAAATTATTATTTCAAGATTATTTTAACTGTGATGAAATAATCGTTCCAAAATGATATGAACCATTTTATAGGTCATCGAAGTAAATGACTTGATCTTGAGTCATCGAAGTCATTTAGCTTGATCATGAGACCCTATATTTGATAGATGTTTTATATCACCCTGTCCCTAGTCGAAGGTTGTTGAAATTGGAACACCAACAACCGTGTGAGACTGGATTGGTACGTGACTTATGACAAAGTCCCAGTGTGTCATAGATGCGCGGCATCAAAGTCAGTACATAGGTGTATGTTTGGGAACATACGACCGGACAAGACCCGCTTATAAGAACTCTTCAGGATATTTATATCTGTGTCATAAGAGATTCTTACTACGACTATAGAGTATAGTCCTTAGACCTGAGTTCACATGCATGTGACTGCCCATGGACTGATGTACTTTGATCATTGTCTAACGCTATCGTTCTGCGATAGTTATAAGGACCTTGTTTGGGTACATTATGAAATGAGTAGTTTACAGTGATGGAACAAGACGGGATTTGTCCCTCCAATATAAATGGAGTGAATATCTCTAGGCCAATCGGAGATTTGAATACTGGAAAATGCATGGCCATGCTCAAACGGACTTTCCCGAGTCGTTTGGATTGTCAGTATCAAATCAGAGTCCGATGAACAAGATTAGGCTTTATAAGGATGACACCAATCTTGCCTTATGACTAATCGAGATATTGAGACAAAAGGATTATGAATACAGAGATTCCAGTACAAGTGGGAGATTGTTGGAATTGTGTCCAGTAATCTCGGTACTGTCTCTAGAAAGTAAGAGTATGTCAATGATCAGACATAAGTCATATAATGCTGGGGGTCATGATGGCTTGCTAGAGTCCGCTCATGATCTATAAGTCTTGGACTTATTGCCTTTATTATATGATCCCATATGGGTCACACGCCTAAGCTAACGGGAAAATACGAAGGAACGGTTTAGCAGAGGTACGGTAAAAGTGCTAGGCATTTACGGTACTTGGAGAGACTAAAGGGCCTGATTAAATCCAAGGGATTTAATCAGAACTGAGAATTGCAAAAGCCCATGAGAACTAAAGGGAGTTTTAATGAATAAAACTTGACCTAAAAGCTCTCTAATTCTTCAGCTGATTTGCGCCACCCACAGCCTCTCTCTGCGCCTCCTCTCCTGCTCGGTCTAGCAGCCATTTCCTTGTGAAGCGTGTGTGAGCCTTTGGAGGATTCATCCCTCGGTGTATCTCTCTGATCTGACCTGTTCTATTCCTTCCGCTGCAACAAACAGGTAAAAGGTGAGATCATCTAATGTTTCTAATCAAGAGAACCTAGATCCGTATGTTTAGGTTGGTATGAATCTGTAAATTGAATCAGGATCAACTAAACAGTTCCTACAGAGAGAAGTAAAACAAATTCCAAAAATAAGAAGAGCAATCGCGGTGGCTTAGGGATAGCTAAACACACATGTGGTTCAATGCCGTATCTCCGAAAAAGAGAAGAAATGGTAACTTCTATTATCTCTATATAATTACCTCAGTTTTTTTTATTTTCCTTCCAAATTTTCTAAAATGAGTTCTTTGTATTTTTAAAAATGATTAGCGTGATGAGAAGATAGGAGAACTCCCGGATATGGTTACCTTTATGGAAGCAACACATAAGAGAAAGTCTGATGGTGTGTTTGTGTGTAAAAAAGCTGAGTTGATCGCAAAAAAGTGTCGGAACATGGAGCAGCAAATTCTCAGTCAAAGAACTCAAGACAATGACGACGATGAAACTTTGGAGACCAACCATCTTACACAAGAAGAAATTGAAGCCATATACAAAGGGGTAAAACGTTTAACTTATTTTTTTAATCATACTTTACATGTCTAATAGTATCAATTTTCGAACTTGTAGGAAGTTCAAGTGAATAAAGGGAAACAATTTGGTTATGGCTCAATTCCGATAGTTGATCCTACAATTGATGCATCTACGAATTTTGAAGAAATGTATCTTGAGACTCAAGAAAAACTCAAGAAAAACTCAAGAACTCGGACAAAGTGATCGAGGGGATGCTACTGATGTTTAAAGATGTGGAATTTTGAACTACTATGATGCAGACCAATTTTCCAGATAAAGTTCCACCTTCCAGGAGACCAACAATGAACACTAATGATGAAGGTCTTTAAAGAACTTAATTAGTTATATTAATTTTTATGCATTTTGGATTTTATATTATTATCAAATTTGGATGTTTAAGTGTTTTGGATATTTTAAATTGTTTAATTTTTATGATTTTAGTTAATATTTCGTTTTTCATTTTTATTTATAATTTTTGGTATTTTTAATATTTATACATGTTAATTAAAAGATTTTCTGAAAAATATTCCAACAAAATTCGATAAATTATTCATGGGAGAATTTGTTGGTAATCTAAAATAACATATCAACAATTTCCAACAATTAAAGCATCATACATTTCTAATGATATTTTAAAAATTAAAGTGTTGGAAATTACCTACAAATTATCAAGAAAACGAATCAACAAATTTCCAACGAACATGTTATCAGAAATTTCCCATGAAATGACGATCAAGTTTGTTGAATATTCATCATAAACTACCAATGATTTCCGAACAAAATATTTGACGGAAATTTTGATAACAAATTCGTTGGAAATTTATTGATACATTTTCTTGATAATTTGTGGAAAATTCGTCACAAATTCCTAACGATTTTAGAACAAAATACTTGACGGAAATTTTTGATAAAGAATTCGTTGGAAATTTGTTGATACATTTTCTTGATAATTTGTGAGAAATTCCAAGGTAGGTTCTCAAACATTTCCAATAAATAACCTATTAGAAAATTCCAACGAATTGCCGATAAAATATATTTGTCGGAACCGTTCCCAACAAATTTCCAATAAATAAAGGTTTCCAACGATCATATTCCAACAAATGAATGTTCTGTTGGAAATTTGTTGAGAACATATATTTTCCACAAATTACTAACTAATTTGTCTGTTGGAATACTATTTTTTTCTTGTAGTGCTTGTGATATAGAACAAATCATAGTCTCAAGATTCCACCAATAGACATAGATCCAAAAATAATCAAGAACACATTCTTGAAAATAAAGAGAAATTCTCTAGACTTTTTATTTGATTGAAAGTTGTCTTGTAATTACAATAGGATGTGAGCTTTATAGCCTTTTGGCATAAGTCTTACAAGAAAACAAAATAACTTACAAATAAATAAATTAAATCACAAAATAAATCGTGTAAACAAATCATGGAATGATTATGGACGTTGGTGAAAAGAAGTGATATGTTAAATAAGGATATTTTGGCCAATCATAATAATCTTATGAACATCCTGATTTGTTGACTTTCTTCTTTTATTTCCTTCAATCTTTGATCCAATAAAATTCTTCATAATCTGACTCATTCCGTAAAGGCCTTGAATAATTGATATCGCATCATTCTCTCATTCTTCAAAAGGTTTTGTCCTCAAAATTTTTTTTTTAAGAAATAAAAAGAAAATAGTTTTTCTTCAAGAGAAACAACATAAAAAGAATATTTATTTTTTGAAACAAAACAAAAATAAAACTAGAACAATATTTTTTTAATGAAAAGAAGAAAAATGAATTATTTTTTTAAGAAACAAAACGAAAGTAGTTTTTTTTTAAAAGTTTTTATGGATGAACTTTTATTTTGGAAAATGAATAGTTTAAAAAAAAAAATTTGGTAAACTCAAAAATTAAAATTATGAAGACTTTACGGAAGGAATCAGATTATGAAGACTTTTGTTGGATCAAAGATTGAAGGAAATAAAAGAAGAAAGTTAACAAATCATGATGTTTATAAGATTATTATGATTGCCCAAGATATCCTTATATCACTTCTTTTCACCAACGTCCATAATCATTCCATGATTTGTTTACATGATTTATTTTGCGATTTAATTTATTTATTTGTAAGTTATTTTTTTTCCTTGTAAGGCTTATGCCAAAAGGCTATAAAGTTCACATCCTATTGTAATTACAAGAAAACTTTCAATCAAATAAAAAGTGTAGAGAATTTCTTTTTATTTTCAAGAATGTGTTCTTGATTATTTTTGGATTTATGTCTCTTGGTGGAATCCTTGAGACTATGATTTGTTCTATATCACAAGTCTTTCATAACTTGTGTGGGTTATAGCTTCAATCCGCCATTGAATGCATCTTCTAGCATCAGTATAGAGCGACTTCAGTCCACCTGCTCGTGTTCCATCTCTCTAGATGTTCGTGTCACCAAGGAGAGCGACCTCAGTCCAGCCTTGGAGTCTCGGTCAGATCGATTCATTGTGGGCTTCCCGCGAAACTTATATCATTTGGTATCAGAGCCGAATATCCTATCTATCTATTTTTTATTTTTAAAGTTTTTTTTTGTTTTCTTTCTCATTCCATCTTAATATCAAAAACCAAAAAAAAAACATTTTTGTTTTTGTTTTTATTATATTTAAAAAACCATAAAAATGCAACCTTTGGATTGTCTAGGCTGTATTAATTATGTATATGTCGTATCACTAAGTCCCAACTAATAGCCTTCATAATCATGATCATGGTGTTAATGGGTAAAACTAAGTATTTTTCCTTTTCCATTTTTGGTTTTAATTTTTTTATTAGGTCTATGAGATTTATCTATTTGATAATGGCTTAAACTATATATGTTATTTAATAGTTCAACTTAGTCATCTATTTATATACAATAATAATACCGAGTCACATATCTTATTTTGAAACAGGGGAAGAATGGATGTGTTAAAGGTTGTGATGAACATTTAATATTCTTCTTGTCTTCTTATCTTTCGTCTATGGTTAGGGTTTAGGGTTTAATGGGCGTGTCAAAGGTTTAGAGTTTAGGGTTCAGTATTTAGGGTTTAGGGTTTAATGTTTGGGTTTATAGTTTAGGATTTAGAGTTATATGCAGTTATAGTCCGTGATATTGTCGAAAAGTATTAATTAATGCTATTCCAATATTACTTAATAAAATATTTTATTAATATATAATAATAAAACACAAAATTTTACAGCGTTACATATAAAATAACAATTTACTTAAGCATCACAACCGACTACTCGTGAGAAAAATTTCAAATATTTCGCATAATTAAACTGGGAAACCAAACATAATTTTTTAGCCCAAAACTTTTCAATTACCCGCCTTAAGTGTCGAGAAACCATCATTTACCGCTAACATAAACCCTGATTTTATTTTGTTCTTTCCCTTCTCGAAAATCCCCTTCGAATCATTTCGCATATTTTTCTCCAGATCCTCCTCCTTACCGACTAATCTCTAACTTGCTTCTCATTTGAATCTCTTATTCGAGGTTCTAGGTTTCATTGCTAATTTATGCAGATACACTATCGACCCACTTAATTTCTTCTTTGAAACTTTCTGTGAAACGATTCCTCAAAAGGAAAAGAGAGGAGGAGCTCGTAAGATACTAACCACTCCAAACGTCACCCAGAGAGCCGTTGGGTCCAAACCCAGTGGTCTGAAAAAACACCGAGACCTCTCCCAAAACAATACACCTTCACCTCGCATCCCATTGTTCCTCCGACTCAGACCACTCAACTTCCAGAAAAAATCTAGTTATCCCCCAAACGTCAGCGTTAGTACCCCCATGTATTGGACTATCCACCGCCTAGAAAACTATTCCAGAACTAGACTACTAATCAACCTGAAGTCGAAGCTTCGCCGGTGTCAGAATAAGTCCAGAACAACCAGAATCCTGTTGAGGACGCCCCACCTTCACCACTTTACCGATCTCAGGCTCAGAATCATCCATCTTCTGAAGGTCACAACTTCCTTGACGAATCCCTTCAGGTTTTTCCGGTCCTCGAGGAGGACACACTGTGGGCTCTCAGTGCTTTTCTTTGGGTGCCAGACAGGGAAACCTTTACCACTATACTCTCTCCTGCACCGATGCCAAACACGACTTGGTATGGCTATTGTCATGTACTGTTTCCTTAGTTGTTGATATTCTCTTTAAATCCTCTAGTTTGTTTACTAATCTGATTGTTGGTTTGCTTATGAGTAATGATGATCTGATGAGTTCGAGTCTCTGATGGTTAGGATGCTAATCTTGTATACATATTTCAGGTTTACTCATGACATGGGATCGAAATTGGTTCGAAAGATTACAAAAAATACAAACAAATTCGATAAACCATATTGTAGCTGGTCACATGTGCCTCATGATAAAGCAGAAAGATTTTTCCTAGAGTTCGCTGTACAGTTTTCTATCATACACCTTTCATATATATCTTGCCTGTGTTTTTTTCACTAATGCTATGCTTTTTCTATCAATATTCTAACCCACCATTGGGATCCCTTGATAACAAGGACAGTTCAACAGTATTTCGAGGAGATCTGTCAACGACGGTTAAAAGACATGGTTAGCACTGCGAGGACTAAACGAGAGCGACCTAAGTGGATAGGCGAGACTCTCTGGAAAGCGATGACCGACTATTGGGAAACTGAAGAAGAAAAGATAAAAAGACTTATGACAGTTGTCGTTTGTCTGACCGTGGAGGTCTCGGTTGTCACGTCTATTTATCAGGGCCCAAGTCGTACCAAGAAATTAGGCTTGAAAGGGCAAGTAACCTTTATAGTATATATGTTGTTTATGTTTGTTACAGCATTGCAACTAGAAATTTCTGTAATAATCCTTGTTTAAGGTGTAAAACTGTAGGAAGAGGAAAATGGAAGACCAGTTAATATTCGTGAGGTATTCATCATGACACATACAAAGGCAGACGGTATATATGTTGATCGGAAGGTAGAGAAAATCGCTTCAACATTCCAAAAGATCGTAGACGAGAAGTTGTTAGATCTCGATAGAGACTTCAGAAGTTTCCGACGGTGATTCGAGACATTGTGAACTCTCACTAGATGAATATGAGCACATCTTCCATGAGGTAAAGTAATATTTTCACAATTCACATTTATAAATTCATGTCATGTTGTTTATTTAATTGTGTTTCGCGGACTGTCTTTAATTATGACAGGCCAATGAGAAGGATAGACGAGGAAATCCTTACGGAGTTGGAAGCCTCAAAGATTCTCTTTTGAGGGGCAAGCACAAGCAGCTGGGAGACTCTTCAGGGTTTGTGGCCATGCAAGAGAAATTTAAGGAAGCTCAACGAAAAATCGAAGAGCAGGCTGCCCGTGAAGCAGATCACGCCCGAGTTGCGAATGAGCAGAAGGAAAAGATCGAGTGCCTTTCCTTGGTAGAAACGTATATGCGGGAAAGTGATCCGCATTTTCATGACTTCCTTCAGACTCATAAGTCATCAGCCAACAAAGACTGTCGTCCCCCAACAGGTACAACTTAACTCCATATGTTGCATAGGTTACTTGTCGCTCTGCCTACCAAACTTCTTTTTTGTGTATGAATTCGAAACTACTTAATATTGGAGTTTACATATGTAGATAATCTTTTGTGTGTATATTCAACACAAAAATATTAAAGTTTTCAATGTTTTCTTGAAGCAAATGTCTTTTTACATTTCTTGTATCATTTAAATTGAAATATCACCAATTACCAAATCGTTAATTTTACAAATGGAATAATACCAAATTCTTATTTTCACTCAAACGTAATAGTCGTCAATTAATGGTATATGGATGTCCCGCGTAGTCGTTGCGTAGTCGTTAGATTAGTCGTTAATCAGTCGTAAAGTGTCCCTGTCTCCGAAACGTCACTATAGTCTACGACTAAATCGTGACTATAATAGTCAGTCACATAACAGTCGCCACATAGTGGCAAAATCATTACCAAAATCGTATATGGATGTTCAGATTAGTCGCGGGATGGTAGTTAAAATGGTCGTTACGCAGCCACTATGCTAATATTTACGACTATTATATGATTATACTATACAGTCACATATTAATCGCCTAGTCGTCATCTAGTTTAACGACTATTTGATGACAACTTTTCTCCGACGGAATCTGGACTCCCTCTATAGTCGCACAAATGTCGTTATCATAGTCAAAATTAGTCCTTCTATCTTTTGATAACGCTACGTCTATTTTATGATTACCTATGTTAGTCGTATAAATAGTCGTAACTCGCCGACTAATAATACGACTATGCGGTTTAGCGATTATGGATTTACAACTACCACATTTAGTTGTAATTTTGTCGTAAAACCCCGATTAAGGACTATTCTGAGATTAAAAGTGCAGTCCTGAAAACGCTTATTTCTTGTAGTGATTATTGGTATGTCTGTTATTCTCCTTGTCGAATTGTCTTGGCCGGCCTAGTAGCAGATGGCCTACTTGCATGGGCACGACATCAGACACCACTGGTCACTGTACTTTCCCAAACTGAATAGCACAATGACTTGATGAGCTATATGTATCTATATGTCATCTTTGATCCACCATATTTTGTAGGGACGAGATGCTTTGTGACTTTGAGACCTAGCTTATCAACCATGTACCTACTAGTCACGTTCGCACAAGAGCCTCCATGTATAATGAGACCTTGATGTTCACGGTGCATCTGGTATGGAAGATATTTTCCTGTTGAATTATCTCTGGATTTACTAGTGCACTTAGGGCTCTCTGGATCACTAGCATCTCTCCAACGTTTGGGTACTCAATGGAGGTATCTGTCTCAGACATCTCTTCTTCTTTCTGATCGTTTTGAGACTCGTACTCTTTAGTTGCGTTGATGATCATGACCCGTCGGTTGGGGTATTATCGAGCCATATGTCCTTTCCCTGACATTTGAAACAAGTAATGGCTCTTGCTCTAGAAGCACTATGAAACTTACATGTCTCAGGACGGTGGAATTTAGGAGCCTCGGCGTTTGGCATTTTGACCACGACTCATTCTCAACGGCCTTGACTTTTTCCACGGACTTAGGCACCTTAGACATCCGAGTTGAGTTACTTCTTGCTCGGCTCGTATAGGATGCCTTCCGCTTGATATGCTGATCATACTTAATGCACATATGCAGAGGCTCCGACATGTCGTGGTACGGCTGTATGTCGACCTTATGTGCAACAGGTTATACAAGCCATCGCTAAATCGGGACATAAGAGTCTCCTCCGAGCCATCTAGCTCGAGCCGGTTCTATAGTTAATTAGATTCCTTGAAATACTTTTATACGGACCTGCTTCCCTACAAAAGCTTTCGAAACTTTTTCTGTAAATCTCTATGTAAGTGTGGAGGTATGTACCTTTGTCATACACCATATTTCATGGCGGCTCAGATAGTGATCTACTCATATATGTGCCTTCTTCTCTCCAAAACATCTTTGTCCCACCAAGAGAGTGCATGATCCGTGATATGAGTTGCTGTTAAGGCCACCTTCTTCTTGTCAATCGTAGGCATAGTATTCGAAGATGTATTCCATCCAAATTTCCCATTCCAAATAAGCCTCAGGATTGACCATTCCTGAAAAAGTAGGTGAGCTAAGTTTGATATCATTATGGACAAGCCTTTGTACCTCTTCATCTCGCATCCGACCTCAGTGGACAGGGTCTCTCGGCATGTTGAATGGCCGATGATTCGGGTTGGGCGGATCATCCTATAGCTCAGGCATGTCTTCATCCGTGTCCTCTGTCTGGTTGACTCGTACGTGTTGTCCTCTCCTACCTTGGATTTGCGGTGATGGTGGTCTAGGATGTTGTGGAGGCGCGGGTGGTGGATGAGGTGCCAGTTGTTCCAGCCGGTTCATCCGCTTGCTAAGAGCTAGGATCGCTCTGAGAAGCTGAGCTAAATTCACCGATGCGTTGGATTCTCCCATGCCATTTTTTCCTGTAGAAGAAAAGAATAAACAGGAAATCAAACGCAAAGGAACTCAAACAAGTGCAATTAAATAAGATGCAAATCGCAGAAAAGTAAAAAGGCAAAGATGCAAAGAAATGGAAAATATGAAATTCTAGCTAGATAAGAACACTAATTCAGATGCAAAATTATGTCATAACAGAGACAAGATGAAAATATGTTCAATATGCTTTTCTTTTTGGATTCTTTGTAAAATTAGATGATAGCTAATGCAAAACTAACTAATTGTGAGTGAATAGGACATCATGTCATCATCTTCCAAGCATCCTAGAGGAGAGTGCTTCTAGAAGTTCCATGTCTTTGGAGAGAAGCAACTTGAGTGTACTAGAGACATATAGGCATGTTTTGGAGCGTATCTACCCAACCAGGAGGATTTAAACTACAAATAAACTTGTTCCAGAAATTTAATTCATCAAGGGATCATCACGAAGTGTGCTTCAATATATTTTCCTTTGAGGAAGTTATGCAAGTTACAATACTGAAGATTTCCAAGGAACCCGCTGAAGACCAATTAACTGCCACTTATTGGAAAGCTAAGAATGGACCAGGACGAATCAAGCAACAAAGTAACTTTTCAAGATTATTGAATCATCAGGGACATCAGGATATTTGAAATCAGGCTAATCGCAGTTCGGATGGAAAAGTTATTCAATTTCTAATCCAATGATTTATAGACTTTCCTTATTTGGAAGCTCACGTATTTGATGCACTTAAAACTTATACATGGCGACCAGGAGGGATATTTCAACACTCTTTGGGCCTAGACTATACTTGTTTTCCCTTAGTATGGTTTTATCCAAAGTGGTTTTTCATACTAAGTTTTTTAATAAGGTATCTCTTAAGGCTCACACCACCAAAAGAGTCTTATGGTCCAGTCTTCTTCCTTTTTCTTCAAACAAATTTTCCTTTATTTTTACCTTGTTTTGAGAAATCACTATGTATATCAACCTTTTATTCATTTGTAAAAGTTAAGAAATTTATACAAATAATTTTCAGACAAAGTTGTCTAAACCTAACGGCCTCCGTTTCTTGTTAGAACTTGAGTGACTTCCCCTTGTTCATGTGAGACCCTTGTGTTACTGATCTATCACCTTCTTCCATCCAACAGCCCACACATTAAGCGTCCCTAGACCAGATTCTAAGCCCCACAGTCCATCCACTTACCCAATATCCCAAGGGGAGAGCATCCATTGACTCACTACAAGAAAACTGTGATTTTACGACTGTGATGTGCGACTACAGGTGTAGTCGCAACATTTCCCGACTAACATGCCACTGTTTTAAGACTATCTAGCGACCGATGTTTATTAGTCGCAGATAGGTCACAAATATGTGACAGCGTTAATGTAGTCGTACATTAGTCGCTATTTTACAACCGATGAACGACTACATAGTTGTTGTAAAATGGTAGCGACCGTTTTCGGCGGGTTGCAACTCAAACGCAGTTTGGTGGTACATATCCACACGTTTTAATTATTTCGGTTAGGTGTACTGACTCTTTGCGACTCTATGTTAGTCATAAAATGGTCGCACTACAATCGCATATCAGTCGCAATATTGTCTATATAACACACCTTCTACCTCTCTTCTCCTCATTTGCACATATACTCACATACTCACTCGTCTACGAATAAAAAAAATCATTTACCTTTTGTTTTATATAATGTCGGGATTCTATAATGCTCGGGAATAAATGTATAAGAGGATAAATCTAGAGACGCAAAATTTCATGGCGGAGTTCAAAATGGGGGTCGACCAATTCATGGCTTTAACTTTTTCTGCCCTTGCACTTTCTCCAAAAACGAGAAAGTTATCCCGGGGAAAAAAATTTGGAATCATGTATTAGGTAGAGGATTTATGGAAGATTATTATATTTGGTATAAGCATGGAGAAGAAAGTGATGTGGCTTTAGGACAGAGTTATGTTGATATGACGCATTTGGATAATGTCGTAGAAGATAGATATGTAGATATGCTGAATGATGCGCTTCGTGATAGCGTGAATTTGGATAGTTATCAAAATGTTGATGAAGACCGGGACGTAACCATTCCAAAAATTATATGACTTGTTAGAAGGATCGAGAAATCCGTTATATGATGGTTGTCGTTGATGCGGGATAATTTTAGATTCCTAATCAATTACCCAAATGCACATGCCATTGTAGCATTTGAGATATCAATCCAAGGAGGCAAGAAGAGTAGCCAATCAAGAATACAAGATACTACTAGAGCTAATCAAAATCTAGAAGGGGTTTCAACTAACAACCTAAAGACAAATCAAAACAAGAAACCAAACAAAGCAAGAAAGAACAAAGCAAAACACTAAACAAGAAAACAAATAAGCTAAAACAAGGGTCCTAGGATGAGGCTATAAAGACTAGGTGATCTAGAGACAATCAATGATTCTTCAATCAATCAAACAATGCTAAACAAGGCTAGTGATCATAATTAAGCTAATCATATTCTCATGTTCATAACTCTTATGCTAATCATGCAATCATTCAATTCTCATTTGAAAATTACAAGACAAGCAAGCATTAATATCCATCAAACGCCTTTTAGCAAAGCTAATCCTTAGGCTAAGAACACTAATCATTAGACTAATCCAATCTCTTGGCACTAATCCCTTTGTCTAATCCCTAATCAAGATCAAATTATCATTTGTGATTAAGAGATAAACAAGCAATGCAAACAAGTTCTCCTTACCCATAATCATCTTAGACAACTAATCTCTTAGGCTAAGAGTGAAAATTCTCTAAAGAGTTCATTCAAGCATTTCATCGAACACCTTTCGGGCATGAAAAGCCTAGCATCTAGATTCAACAATTCCTTGCAACCTAGCATAGATATCAACTAATTAAAGAAGGATCATTCATAAATAAGTCCTAAGCATCATTAATCATCACATAAACCATCTAAATCAACCTCATCCACAAAACCCAAAAACTCTACTCCCTAATCATAAAAGAGATGTGAGAAATCATAAATAGAAAGAGAGATTAAGAGAAACAAGAGAAACACTTAATTAAACTTAAAATCAAAGGTTTACAAGCTCTAAAATCATAAACAAAAGTTTAAGACAAAAGAAATCTAAGGCTTAGGTAGCTTAGGGTTTTTAATCCCACAAAATGAGTATTTATAGTTGGGAGCCACACAGTGGCATTTTCGTAAATAAAGTTGTCTGGAAATGGTCTTCACAGGAATCTGTATCGACCTGCCAGGCCGATACGCTGCCCGATACGAATATTGTATCGGCCTGTTAGGCCGATACGCTGGCCGATACGAACTCCCTGTTTTTAATCCGAGAGTCCGTATCGACCTGGCAACCCGATACGTAGGCCGATACGAGCTGTCTGATTTCTCCTTTTCATCCTTTGAGCTCCAATCTTGCTCCTTAGCCACACCCAAACTCCATAGCACCTGAAAAACACAAAGAACACTCCAAAAACAACCTAAAGAAGCTAATTCCTATACTAAATGCTAATATACTCTAAATGCAACAAAGGACAACATAATGATGCAAATGAATGAACAAAGAGAGTGAAACAAGATCTTATTTAAAGCTCAAATGCATGAATATGCATGAATATCAATTCCCCCAAACTTAAACATTGCTTGTCCACAAGAAAGCATCAACAACTCAAAGGCAAGTTAGGGAGAAGGGTTTGAAAATGGGAGATGAAATCCGAGAATGTCAACAAAGGAATTCAATTCAATGCCCTTCAAAGTAGTTGCAAATGGTGCTTTGTTGGGCTGTTCCATTCCCATTGACAAGGAGGACCTTCAGGATTTGTGGTTTATGATAGCCACTGAGCCGTACAAGGCTGGAGGTATGAAGGCTGCTAGGCTCCGGCACCCGGCCATTAGGTACGTGCATAAGGCACTGGCCCATACTCTGTTTGCCAGAAAGGAAGCGAACCAAGTCACAGAGATGGAGATGAAGCTTCTCTACATTGGTTTACAGCCTCTCCTGCTCACATATCCCAACGGTCGGCCAATACCACCAGTTGAGCGCCTTCCGAGCTACACTTCCATTTTGGTAGAGCAGTTTGCAGTTCACCGAGATTGGGGAACTTCTGTTAAGGATGCTGAGCCCAAGTTCAACATGGGCGGGTTGATCACACCTATCCTTAGTTCAAAGAAGGTTAAACTCGAAGGCAGTCTGAGGGATAAGACATTTGGCCAGCCTACACCGGTGGCGTGGTTGGACGAGCCCCATCTGATCAGGACCAATTATCTAGGCTCCAAATCACCTCCGGGGTGTCACCTCTATAGGATGTGTTCAGACACAGAATATGAGGAGAAGTTTCTGCTTCCAAACCCCGCGATCACGAGCTTCGCCGACAGGGCCAACATCAGGTTTATGCCGGGAATGGCACATCAGTTCGAGCCTCACATACCGAGGAGAGCACCTACAGCCACATCAGATTCTCCCGACGCACCTGCTGGGGTGTATGGGCTGCATAGGTACTACATAGAGCCATTGGATGACCCGATCGAGAACAAGACGGTCAATGCACTGAGGGAACAGAACCGAGACCTCCAGAGTCAGAGTAAATGGCACGGGAGGAACATCAAGAAGATGGCTACCTGCTTGAAGAAAGTGACAAAGGTTCTGAAGATGTTCGTGGGGAAGAAGGAAAAGAGTGGTGCTACGGGACAGACTTCCACATCCCGAGAGGCTCAGGCTGGTGTAGACGAGGAACTTCGGGCAGCAACTGAGGAAGTGATAGCTGAAGCCGATGAGCTAGTTGAGCATACAGAGTTATAGCAGGGAAGGTACTCGGTTGCTGGACACGAGACCGGAGGATCTGCGCGCATGGCTCACGACTCCTACTATGAGGATCCTCACCGCCACTCCACTCGCGAGGACAGAAGGCGAAAGAGGAGAGCCATGAGGACACCGTCCTGCTCTTCCTCCAACCCGACATACTCCATGGGGGATTCATCACCTCCACACCTCCACTACTAGCCAGGTTACACTCCATCTTTGTACATAGTTTTCTTCTTTTTTTTGTTTGCTTTTTGCTTGTTTTCGGTCTTTCTTCCTCGCTTAGATCACACAAGGGACCGTGTGATTTAAGTTTGGGGGAGAGACCATTTGCTAATCTTGAGTCTCATGCATTCATCTAAGGCATAGAAAAATCCAAAAAATTGAAAAATTTCAAAAAAAATTCAAAAAGAAAGCATGTAGTTGCAATAGCATATTAGGATCGAGTCTAGTTGCATCATATAGGACGCATGCATTGGGAACAATGATTTGATTTCCTCGTAAGGTTCAATTGGGTTAAACTTGTTTCACATGCTAGCTTTATGCTAGATAGACCACGCTAAAGTTGTAACTCGAGAATTGCATTGAAAGCTAGAACGAACCATACTTGGATAACTTGCTTTGAAACTTGATTTGATGCTGAAACTTGTTGTGATTTGAAGCTAGCTCCATCTAAGTGAGAACTTTAATTGAATCATCTAATTATCCTTGTTCTTGCTTTGTGTGATAAACTCATGGGTACCCCAAAATATTTGAGCAAGCTTATCCTTTCTACCCCTCTCTACTTGCTCAAATAGATTTACGCACCTTTCACCACCCTTAATTCAAGCCCCAAACACTATCTTGAGTGGTAGGCCTATTTGGAACAAGCTCGGTAACAAGTGTTGAGTATGAGGCGACTAGGAGAAATTTCCATTATAGATGCAAGCTCATCATCTTTGGCTTTGCAATGGGCTAGAGTTTAAGTTTGGGGAAGATTTGGGAAAGGAAAAAAAGAGGGTAAAGAAAAGAAAGAAGTTTGAATGGGATCAAAGTTGTTTGGTAACCAAGAATGAAAGCTCTTAAGTATTTTGAAAAAAAAAAAAAAGTGTCTCATTGTTTTGAAGTGAAAAGAAGCCAATTGGCTCACCAAAAAGAAAAGTTTTGAGCTAAGTTGAAAAGAGTGAAGTTACCAAAGTTTTCAAAATGTTTTTAATGATCCTTGGGGGTTTCTTGGGAAGATTCGAATTGTGAAAGAAAGATAAGGCAAGAATGGCCTTGAAAAAAGGTAGTTCTCAATTAGGAGGGTTTAGACTAGGAGTTGAAGTTCTTGGGGTTTGGGTAGATGGGAATCTATCCTAGTATGCACCAATTGCCTCTAACTCTTAGCATTTTACTATAGCTTGTTCGTATTTCCTCCGAGAGAACCTAAATGATTGTGGAGAAGCCTTTCTTTCAGTTGAGACCATTTTTGTCTCAAGACCTTGTCCCTTAAGCCAAATTAGTTTGATCACATTGCTTTAAATAAGGATTCACTTGAAAAATCTAATGAATGTCAAGGAGCCAGTGGATTTGAATGCTTGTGTAGGTTGAAGGTTAAGCTAGAAGTTTTGTTTTGATGAGTATGGCTATATCCTTGGAGTAGGCTTTTCTCGGTTGCACTTTGGTTGTATAGACTTGAAACTTGTTGAAACTTGATTGAACCTTTGGATATGAGTTCCCACCTTCAA
The DNA here is from genome assembly GCA_030180135.1 of Orychophragmus violaceus. NCBI lineage: Eukaryota > Viridiplantae > Streptophyta > Magnoliopsida > Brassicales > Brassicaceae > Orychophragmus > Orychophragmus violaceus. Next base: position 62,173,819 of record CM058235.1, read on the forward strand.
ACCTTTTCCCCAACCTGTTTTGATTGACTTATGCTTGCTTGTGGACAAGCAAGATTCAAGTTTGGGGGAATTGATAACAAGGATTTTGCAATCCTTTGAGGTACCAATTCCTCAAGCTTATCGATGTAGCTTTGAGGTATCGAACCTATTCTGGGATGGATAAAACCAATAAGCAAACACTAAACCTTCAGAGTCAAATCAAACAATTTGGTTTTAGTTTCTAACAATCCTAACGAAAGCAAATCAAACCGAAGTAGACAAAAGCAAATAAACAAACGATTCAATCAATGACAAGAATAAGGCCCAAGGGTTAAGGTCAACGGATAGGTGACTCGGGATGATCAAGGAATCCTAATTTAAACTTCTAAAAGCTGATCTCCTAGCAAGGAACACACCAAGTAAATCAGTTTAATCTCTTAATACCAATTCTTCACTTAATCTTAACTCAAGAACAAATCATCATTTGTGAATTAAAATCAAACGAGCATTCAAACCGGTTCCAAATAGCAAACAATCACTCTAGACATACATTTTCATGCGCTAGAATGTGAAAGTCCTAACAAAGCTAGATACTGGAATTTCATCGAACATGTTGTGAACAAGAAATTCTAAACATCCTAATCAATGTGATCAAGATCAATTAGGCATTAAGCATACTTTGCTAGATGAGATTTTAAATAATTAACCACTAGAAATCTATTGATCACCCCTAATCAACCTAATCCTACCTAACCCATAAGCCTATGGAGAACTACTCGCTAATCATAACTAGATCAACAAAACTCATAGAAATAGAGTTGATCATGGAGATTAGTGATGGATTGAGAGATTTGTTGAAGGAATAACAAGAGAAGTGCTAGATTAATCAAAAGAATCAAATTTGTTCTTACAAAAGAGTTTAGAACATCAAAAACAGCTTAAGAAACAAATAGAGATAGGTTTTTGGCTTAAATAGTCAATAGGGTGCGAGCCGGGTCAACCCGGAACAAACCGGGTGTTAACCCGGATCCAAGTGAAAATCTGGGGACGGTATCGGCTGGCTGGACCAAAATGGTAGCCGATATTGGTCTTCTGGGATTCTGTATCGGCTTGGTTGGCCGATATGGAAGCCGATATGGATTCTCGTCGAAGGCTCGTATCGGCCCGCCTGGCCGATATGGAAGCCGGTACAAACTCTCGGTTTTTCTGTTGAATGAACGTATCGGCCTGGTAGGCCGATATGGAAGCCGATATGGACTTCCCGAAATTAATCTTAGAGTTTGTATCGGCCCTCCTGGCCGATACTCAGGCCGATATGCTCTCCTGCTGCTTTCTCCTTGGTTCTTTGAGCTTTAGACTCCTCATCCAACTCCAAATCATCTGCAAAACACAAGAAACACTCCAAATGCAAGCCTAAAGTGCCTACTCCTAGTCCTAAACAACTCTAGACTCTAGATGCGACAATGACTCGACAAAATGGTATGAATGATGGAGAAAAGAAGTCAAAACAAGAACTATATACAAGCCTAAATGCATGAAAATGTATGAATACCAGTCGTGAAGGTCAATCTCAGTTATCCTTAGCCGCGCGGGTCCTACAAAATAAGACGACTACAATATGACATAGAAGTGTGTGGATGCCGTTTGCGAGATGCTGACAGATTATTTACCAGAAGGAAACCAGTCAACCGGATCCCACTATGAGACAAAAAAGTTGATGCGCAACTTAGTTTTCCCGTATACAGTTGATGTTTGTATTCATAATTGTATGATCTTCTGGAAAGAAGATGAAAAGTGGGATAAGTGTCAATTTTGTGGTTTGCCAAGATGGAAGCCCAACGACAGAAACCGTAGAACCAAAATACCATATAGTCGTATGTGGTATCTACCTATCGCTAACAGACTGCAGAGAATGTATCAGAGCGAGAAGACTGCAGCGGCAATGAGATGGCATGCTGAGCACCGAGCAAAGGACAGAGAAATGTGTCATCCTTCTGATGCTGCAGAGTGGAAATATTTTCAAGACCTACATCCTCGATTTGCCGAAGAACCTCGTAACGATTATTTGGGATCATGTACAGATGGGTTCAATCAATTTGGCTTGTCTCGTAATCATTCATTTTGGCCCGTGATCTTGACTCAATATAACTTGCCTCCTTGGATGTGCATGAACACATAATACTTGTTCCTTACAATTCTGAATTCAGGGCCAAATCATCCGTGAGCAAGTCTTGATATTTTCATGCGTCCTCTTATTGAGGAATTAAAAGAATTGTGGTCTACCGGAGTCGATGCGTACGATGTATCCTTGCATCAAAATTTTAATCTGAAAGCAGTGTTGATGAGGACTATAAGTGACTTTCCGGCGTATGGTATTTTATCAGGATGGACGACACATGGTAAATTGTCTTATCCAATTTGCATGGAAGATACAAAGTCATTTTATCTGCCGAATGGGAGGAAGACATGCTGGTTTGATTTTCACCGAAGATTTCTTCCTCGTAGTCATCCACTAAGGAAGAATATAAAAGACTTCTTGAAAGGAAAACACGTTGTGAATGAGTATCCACCTCAGTTTTACACTGGGCAGCAACTTTATTTCGAGCTGTTGTATAGTGTCAAACCGCCGAAATCAAAGAATTGCGGTAGAAACGGTCATGAAAAGAAGACTGGTTATGGTACCTTACACAATTGGCACAAGGAAAGCATATTCTGGGAGCTACCGTATTGGACAGAACTTAATCTCCGACATAATCTTGATGTGATGCATATGAATTTTTTCGACAACATCATGAATACTCTTATGAATGTAAAGGGTAAAAAAAAAGACACCGTCATGTCACGAAGGGATATAGAAATATTTTGTGCTCGACCACACTTACATCTTGATAGTGATGGTAAAGCTCCTTTCCCCGCCTACACACTAACGGTAGAAGCAAAGGAAAAGTTTATGGAATGTGCGAAACATGCGGTGAAATTTCCAGATGGTTATGCATCAGACTTAGCTAGTTGTGTTGATATGGTTAATGGAAAGTTCTCAGGCATGAAAAGTAATGACTGCCATGTTTTTATGGAGCGGTTACTTCCATTTATCTTCGCAGAACTCCTAGACCGAAACGTCCACCTTGTGTTATCAGGTACTAATACTTTTAGTTATATGATAAGTGAGATACACACCAAAGATTATACTATTTTATAATAAATTTGTTCATTAATAATGTTTTTATGCGTTGGAGGATTTTTCCGTGACTTATGTGCAAGAACTTTGAAGAAAAGTCGCGTCCAAATTCTAAAACAAAACATAGTCTTACTCATATGCAATTTGGAAAAGATCTTTCCACCTTTCGACGTTATGGAGCACCTGCCTATACATATCCCATACGAAGCTGAATTAAGAGGCCCTGTGCAATATATGTGGATTTGAAAGGGTTTTCAAAAAGTTGAAAGGGAAAGCGAAGAACAAAATATATGCAGCAGGATCGATTGTTCAATCGTATCTCAATGAAAAAATATATTACTTCTCAAAGCACCCCTTTGACGCAAATATACAAACAAAATCAAGGTAAACAACTATTCGTTTGTAGACATATGTTATAGATAAATATATATTCTAATGTGAATTATTTTTTACCGTGTAGGTTAACATGATTCGATGAAGGTGATGTCCCCTAATATTATGTTGATGGAATACCTGATATATTTTATCGAGTAGGTCGTCCAAGTGGAGAAATGCACCAAATATGGCTTTCGGAAAGGACTATCAATGTGCACATTCATATGTTCTCCGAAATTGTGATTATTTCAGCCGTTTGAGAGGTAAATTGGCATATATTTAATTTTTTTTAATATGAATTTGTTTTGGGTTCTCATCTATGTCTTCGTCTTATATATTATGTTCGAAGATTATCTTTCTGAAAAATATTCAGAACTCTCCGAGGAAGAAGTTTTCGTGAAAAGAGCTGAAGAATATTCTACATGGGTGAAAAATTATGTATGCCTAAAAACACCTCTTTGCATAATAGTGTGTATTACATATATGTAGACCCGTGAATAATGATAGCTATATGCAGGTTATTTACTGGAACGATACAAATCCTTTTCCTCCTTGGGTTAAAGAGATTACGAATGGACCCGTGAATAAGGCCAAAACATGGCTGATGTATTTCACATGAGGATATTTTGTTCCATACACAGAATCACGACGAGCGACGAAAGACATGTAACTATGGGGTATGTGTAGGAGAGAATCATTCAATTACATCAGATGAAGCAGATTTCTACGGGATCTTACTGATATCATACAACTTTAGTATGAGGGGATGATTGATCTGAAAATCACACTTTTTATGTGTAAGTGGTATGACCCTGTTATTGGAAGAGGCACTCGGAAAAGCAATGGAGGTGTTGTTGACGTTCTTTCATCGAGGAAATACAACAAATATGAACCATTTTATTCTAGGTACGTGTATATATATATAAATGTTGCAATCATATATATATATATATATATATATATATATATATATATATATATATATATATATATAAATGTTGCCATCATATATTGTTTTTTTACAACATCGCAAGCGGAACAAGTTTGCTATATTCTGTACCCGTACACAAAGAAACCAAAATATTCATGAGTCAATGTTGTAAAGATAAATCCGAGGAGTTATATATCTCAAGAGAATACGAAATTCAGGAATCAACTCTTTTGAAACAATAAAATGACGATGCCGTACTTTTGACTACAATTGACGATGTCAAAGTCAGAAATTTGGTTCAATATGTAAACCAAATACACCTCGTTTACGATGTTGGAGATACAGAACGAGAAAATGAATTTCAGTGTAATGTTTCATCGTCAATAAATTAAGTTTTCTTAGATTTGGATAATAAATTTGCAAGTTTCTTGAATATTAATAAGTTTGGTTTAAATGTTTTGGATGTTTCTTAGATCAGTTTCCTGAATATTATTTTTTGAATATTATTAAGTTTTTTACATATTGAAAGTTTCTTAGATCAGTTTGGTTTAATTATTTTTGTATAATTATTTTGGTTTAAATGTTATGGTATAGTTATTTTGTTTTAATTACCCAATTGGTAACTAACCAATTGATTTATGAAAACCAATTGACTGTCGGTTAAACCAATCTGATTTTTGTTAAAAACAATCAATTTTTGTGTTAAACCAATCTAATTATTTTGTTTTAATTAACCATTGATAATTAACTAATTAATTTAATAAAAACCAATTGATTTTCGGTTCAACCAATACGATTTTTGGTGAAAACGATTCGATTTTTGATTAAACCAATCTAATTGTTTTGTTATTTCCTAATTTTACTAAACTAATTTCCTAATTAAGTAATTAGTTAATTTTATTAAACCAATACAGTAAACCAATTTCAATAGTTAAAATTGATTTCCTTACACGATTGGTTTAAGGAAATCGATGTTATACCAAAATCGATTTCCCCTAATTTATTTCAATCTCACCCTAACTCTAAATCACACCATCCCCATCGACGAAATCGATTCCTCCGATGTCGAATGGCCGCGGCGGTGCTCCAGGACGAGGCGGCGGTGGTCAGAGACGGGCGACGCCGAACATAAATCAGAGGCAACCAGGAAATACATCTTCAAGAGCACCCCCACCTTTTTTACCCACCTGATATGATTTCACGCCGTTGACAAAACCTCATTCATTCGAAGCTCCGTCGCCCCAAGGGCATTCATCCTAACCATCGGTGTTAAACCCCGTCAATTCAGCACCTCATTTCCGCGACTATCCACCGCTGGTAGAGCTATTTCCTTTTTTATCTTTCAACGTTTATACATAATTAGAATATAAAATTTGTGATATGAATAATATAGACTAAAAAGATAAATAAAATTATTTTAAATTTAAATAGTAATTCTTTTAATTATAATAATATTTTTAAATACAAAATTACAATAAAATATCATTTTTAACTTAATATAAGAATGCATAAAGATATTAAAACGTTCGGTTTTTTAATGTTATCAACTTTTTCTTTAGTCCCTTCTTTAATTTAAGTAATGTTATATAATTAATATACTATACATTAATTTCTTAATTAGTGTTTCCAATCAATATTACAGCTTACCTACATATCACATAATAAGTAGAAACACAATCTTTGAGTTAATATGATCTTCGAAAAATGAAATTAAAATTAGTTTTAAATTTTAAAAAAAAAAAATCTCGTGAATGTACAGTTCCAACAACAATTGTCTTGATTGCAAAAATGCCCTCGAAATTGAAGTCAACCCTGAAACTACTATCTCCCTTTTCCTTCCTCTCTTTCACTAATATATCTCCCTAATAATTTGTGTATTCACGATAATGCCATCGTCAGACTTCATATGAAGTATGATATTTTTACAAAAAGACTAAAAAGCCTTTCAGATCTAACTTAATTACAAAACTGTCATCTTCTCCAATTCACCCAACCAACATTAACAACCAAATTTGAGCTCCTAATGCCTCACACAAAAAATTTCGAGCCATCAAAACTCCATATTAGAGCTCACACCCTTTTATTCTCCTATTTTCTCTCCAATTTCATCCAAAAAACTCTTTAATTCACGTTTTAAAAAAAATTTAAAATTTGGATCTCTTGTGATTTTGGTTATTCTTGCATTAAAATGGTTGGGTTTGTTGGGTATTGGTGTAACTAAAAGTTTTGAGCGTTTGGGGAAGGTAATGAGCTCAAGACCAGATTTATATGATTTTTCACAAGATCCTGCGATTTTCAGATCTGTTTCGCGATTTCAGACTTCCCATGAAGTCTGATGAAAAACTATGGTCAATGAGAGGGTAGTTTTGCAATTGACTTTCAATTGACAGACCTCCATAGAAGTCTGTGAAATTCCTTTGAAAAAAATATATATATATTAGACTTCACCAAGAAGTCTAAATAAGAAGAGGGTAGTTTTGCAATTGATTCAAATTTAATTTTTTAGTCAGAATTCTGATGTAGTCTGGCAAGAAACTGACCGATTCTTGACTTTTTGTCAGACGGAATCCGATGTCTGAAAATAATGGAGGGTAGAAACTGCAATTGACCCAAATTTTCAGATGTTGACCAGAATAAGCGAAAAAATCGTCAGACTTCTAAATCTGTCTGAAAATAAGGAAAAAAATATCAGACGGCTATAGACATCTGAAAAATCAAATTTTGGTCAACGCTGGATAAAAACCAAAAATGCGATGTTTTTTATCAGACTTCCCTCGCTGTCTGAAACTTTTGTCAGACAACATAAGAAGTCTGACATTTCAAAATCAATTGCAAAACTACCCTTTTTCTCAGACTTCATAAGCTGTCTGACAAAAAGTTCAAAATTTTCCAAAGCAGACTACGTACGCTGTCTTATGGATTTCAGACTGCATCCGCTGTCTGACACTTTGATTTCAATTGCAAAAATACCCTCTTTTTCAGACTGCCATAGAAGTCTGGCTTCATTACAATCAGACTTCTATAAACGTTTGAAATGTTAAAAACTTTTAAAATATATTTTATTGTATATTTGTGATTATTTTCGTTAATTTTAATTTTTTATAAATGTGTGTTAGGTTTCTATGTTCCTTCAGCGTGAGTTTTACATTCTTATATATGGTAATTATTTTTAAATCAATTTTTGAATAATATTGGCAATGTAGCTAATAGCATCAGACTTCGCAAAGAAGTCTGAATTTTTGGTAATTTAAATGCCTTAAAACTATTATATCGTAACATCGAGATAAATATAATTTAATTTATTAACATATAAAAACCAATTTTTACATGTTATAAATTTTAATTATGTGAAATATTATAAAACATAATTCAAAAAATATAGAGAAAAATATAGTTTATGATAATAGACCCGTAAAACATATATTATCTAGTTTCTTTTCAAAACTTTGACCTCTAATCTTAATATAAACCATCCGTTCTCTGATTTCCTTTTAAACATCATAGTCATAATATAAACCATTGCTTTATTTGGGACTAGAGTCCATTTGGTATCTAAATATGAGATTAAAGAGAAAAGGTCCATTGAGAGGCAACGAACAAAGAAATGTTAAGTATTGAGTCTCATATCAATATATAAATTTTGTTTTAAACTTGTTATACAAATGAAAATACAAATTATTTGTTTTAAAATCTCATATTGTTATGTTAAACATAACTACGCTGGTGATAAAGCTTTTGAGACAGAAACACAATGAGCCCATAATTCATCTCTTTTCTGTAAGTACTTGGATTCATTTCCAATTAAAGTAGGTCTATCCGCGATATATTTGATAAGTGTATCTTGTCACTCTTTTCCTTCTTTAACAAGTTCCTGGCAACACGGAAGAGAAATAGCTCCATTTCCAAAAACTTGAGCAATTATGTCTAATGCACATTTTGGACTGATTTTAACAACACATTGATCCCATAATTTTTTTGGCTCACTTTCTTCGACAGCAAACGAAGAGACATATGTACTCGACACAACTAGGAAAAAAAAAGACACAGTTGAAATGTTAAGTTTGGACATTGTTATATGCTATCTCAAGGGTTGGTGTTTAATACTTCTCAATTAATATCAGAATAATTATTCAGTTTGTATTGTTCTTAGAATGAGAGGTGTCTACTCCATTTATAGGTACAAATATTCAAAACGAAACATTCTTCTTTGATAAATTAATTGTTTTGACTGTTTTATGGTTTACTAACAAAACTTAAGTTTTATTTATATTAATGAAGTAATTTCCATTTAAGCTTTCAACGTTTATACATAATTTTAATATAAAGTGTGTGATACGAATAATATAGACTAAAAAGTTAGATAAAATTATTTAAAAATGTAAATAGTAATTCTTATAATTATTAGAATATTTTGAAATACAAAATTACAATAAAATATCATTTTAACTTAATATAAGAATGCATATAGATATTAAAACTTTCAGTTTTTTCATGTTATCAACTTTTTTTAGTCCATTCTTTAATTTTAATAATGTTATATAATTAATATACTATACATTTTATTTCTTTATTAGTGTTTTCAATCAATATTACAGCTTACCTACATATCATATAATAATTAAAAACACAATCTTTGAGTTAATATGATCTTTGAAAATGAAATTAATATTAGTTTTAATTTTTTTTAAAAATCTCGTGAACGTAAATTTCCAACAACAATTGTTTATTTTCTTTACCTTAAACTGCCCATACAACAAACTAAATACTATTCAATAAAATATCGGTTCCCAAGTACATAAAATTTTAACATTATACCTAAGCAAAACTTCATACAATATTTTTTATAGGAAAATTCTATTCTCATAATAATAAAAAAAAATAATAACTTCTATAAAACCATAAACTATAATTCATTATTTTCGTTAAAAAAATTTCCTTAAACTTTTGTTTTGACTCTAAAATGACGAAATCTAAAAACAGAAACAAAACATATTAATAGAGAATTGGTAATAGAAACTTGCATTACAAACTTAAATAAAAAGGTCAAATTGTAATTTAAAAAAAAAACAAATCAATCATAATGCATAAACCCACGACTTCTAAATAATCAACTTTATAGCTCGAAGTAAATCGATTTTTGGTAATTTAAATGCCTTGAAACTATTATATCATAACATCGAGATAAATAGAATTTAATTTATTAACATATAAAAACCAATTTTTACATGTTATAAATTTTAATTATGTGAAATATTATAAAACCTAATTAAAAAAATATAGAGAAAAATATAGTTTATGATAATAGACACGTAAAACATATATGATCTAGTTTCTTTTCAAATCTTTGACCTCTAATCTTAATATAAACCATCCGTTCTCTGATTTCCTTTTAAACATCATAGTCATAATATAAACCATTGCTTTTATTTGGGACTAGAGCCCATTTGGTATCTAAATATGAGATTGAAGAGAAAAAGTCCATTGAGAGGCAACGAACAAAGAAATGTTAAGTATTGAGTCTCATATTAATATATAAATTTTGTTTTAAACTTGTTATACAAATGAAAATACAAATTATTATTTTTAAAATCACATATTGTTATGTTAAACATAACTACGCTGGTGATAAATCTTTTGAGACAGAAACACAATGAGCCCATAATTCATCTCTTTTCTGTAAGTACTTGGATTCATTTCCAATTAAAGTAGGTCTATCCTCGATATATTTGATAAGTGTATCATGACACTCTTTTCCTTCTTTAACAAGTTCTTGGCAACACGGAAGAGAAACAGCTCCATTTCCAAAAACTTGAGCAATTATGTCCAATGCACATTTTGGACTGATTTTAACAACACATTGATCCCATAATTTCTTTGGCTCACTTTCTTCGACAGCAAACGAAGAGACATATGTACTCGACACAACTAGGAAAAAAAAAGACACAATTGAAATGTTAAGTTTGGACATTGTTATATGCTATCTTAAGGGTTGGTGTTTAATATTTCTCAAGTAATATCAGAATAATTATTCAGTTTGTATTGTTCTTAGAATGAGAGATGTCTACTCCATTTATAGGTACAAATATTCAAAACGAAACATTCCTCTTTGATAAATTAATTGTTTTGACTGTTTTATGGTTTACTAACAAAACTTAAGTTTTATTTATATTAATGAAGTAATTTCCATTTAAGCTTTCAACGTTTATACATAATTTTAATATAAAGTGTGTGATACGAATAATATAGAATAAAAAGTTAGATAAAATTATTTAAAAATGTAAATAGTAATTCTTATAATTATTAGAATATTTTGAAATACAAAATTACAATAAAATATCATTTTAACTTAATATAAGAATGCATATAGATATTAAAACTTTCAGTTTTTTCATGTTATCAACTTTTTTTAGTCCATTCTTTAATTTTAATAATGTTATATAATTAATATACTATACATTTTATTTCTTTATTAGTGTTTTTAATCAATATTACAGCTTACCTACATATCATATAATAAGTAAAAACGCAATCTTTGAGTTAATATGATCTTTGAAAATGAAATTAATATTAGTTTTAATTTTTTTTTTAAATCTCGTGAACGTAAATTTCCAACAACAATTGTTTATTTTCTTTACCTTAAACTGCCCATACAACAAACTAAATACTATTCAATAAAATATCGGTTCCCAAGTACATAAAATTTTAACAATATACCTAAGCAAAACTTCATACAATATTTTTTGTAGGAAAATTCTATTCTCATAATAATAAACAAAAAATAACTTCTAAAAAACCATAAACTATAATTCATTATATTCCATAAACTTTTGTTTTGACTCTAAAATGACCAAATCTAAAAACGGAATCAAAACATAATAATAGAGAATTGGTAATAAAAACTTGCATTACAAACGTAAATAAAAAGGCCAAATTGTAATTTTTAAAGAAACAAATCAATCATAATGCATAAACCCACGACTTCTTAATAATAAACTTTATAGCTCGAAGTAAATCGATTGTTGGTAATTTAAATGCCTTGAAACTATTATATCGTAACATCGAGATAAATAGAATTTAATTTATTAACATATAAAAACCAATTTTTACATGTTATAAATTTTAATTATGTGAAATATTATAAAACATAATTCAAAAAATATAGAGAAAAATATAGTTTATGATAATAGACACGTAAAACATATATTATCTAGTTTTTTTTTCAAATCTTTGACCTCTAATCTTAATATAAACCATACGTTCTCTGATTTCCTTTTAAACATCATAGTCATAATATAAACCATTGCTTTATTTGGGACTAGAGTCCATTTGGTATCTAAATATGAGATTAAAGAGAAAAAGTCCACTGAGAGGCAACGAACAAAGAAATGTTAAGTATTGAGTCTCATATCAATATATAAATTTTGTTTTAAACTTGTTATACAAATGAAAATACAAATTATTTGTTTTAAAATCTCATATTGTTATGTTAAACATAACTACGCTGGTGATAAAGCTTTTGAGACAGAAACACAATGAGCCCATAATTCATCTCTTTTCTGTAAGTACTTGGATTCATTTCCAATTAAAGTAGGTCTATCCGCGATATATTTGATAAGTGTATCTTGTCACTCTTTTCCTTCTTTAACAAGTTCCTGGCAACACGGAAGAGAAATAGCTCCATTTCCAAAAACTTGAGCAATTATGTCCAATGCACATTTTGGACTGATTTTAACAACACATTGATCCCATAATTTTTTTGGCTCACTTTCTTCGACAACAAACGAAGAGACATATGTACTCGACACAACTAGGAAAAAAAAAGACACAATTGAAATGTTAAGTTTGGACATTGTTATATGCTATCTCAAGGGTTGGTGTTTAATACTTCTCAAGTAATATCAGAATAATTATTCAGTTTGTATTGTTCTTAGAATGAGAGGTGTCTACTCCATTTATAGGTACAAATATTCAAAACGAAACATTCCTCTTTGATAAATTAATTGTTTTGACTGTTTTATGGTTTACTAACAAAACTTAAGTTTTATTTATATTAATGAAGTAATTTCCATTTAAGCTTTCAACGTTTATACATAATTTTAATATAAAGTGTGTGATACGAATAATATAGACTAAAAAGTTAGATAAAATTATTTAAAAATGTAAATAGTAATTCTTATAATTATTAGAATATTTTGAAATAAAAAATTACAATAAAATATCATTTTAACTTAATATAAGAATGCATATAGATATTAAAACTTTCAGTTTTTTCATGTTATCAACTTTTTTTAGTCCATTCTTTAATTTTAATAATGTTATATAATTAATATACTATACATTTTATTTCTTTATTAGTGTTTTCAATCAATATTACAGCTTACCTACATATCATATAATAAGTAAAAACACAATCTTTGAGTTAATATGATCTTTGAAAATGAAATTAATATTAGTTTTAATTTTTTTTTTAAAATCTCGTGAACGTAAATTTCCAACAACAATTGTTTATTTTCTTTACCTTAAACTGCCCATACAACAAACTAAATACTATTCAATAAAATATCGGTTCCCAAGTACATAAAATTTTAACAATATACCTAAGCAAAACTTCATACAATATTTTTTATAGGAAAATTCTATTCTCATAATAATAAAAAAATAATAACTTCTATAAAACCATAAACTATAATTCATTATTTTCGTTAAAAAAATTTCCTTAAACTTTTGTTTTGACTCTAAAATGACGAAATCTAAAAACAGAAACAAACATAATAATAGAGAATTGGTAATAGAAACTTGCATTACAAACTTAAATAAAAAGGTCAAATTGTAATTTTTAAAGAAACAAATCAATCATAATGCATAAACCCACGACTTCTAAATAATCAACTTTATAGCTCGAAGTAAATCGATTTTTGGTAATTTAAATGCCTTGAAACTATTATATCGTAACATCGAGATAAATAGAATTTAATTTATTAACATATAAAAAACAATTTTTACATGTTATAAATTTTAATTATGTGAAATATTATAAAACCTAATTAAAAAAATATAGAGAAAAATATAGTTTATGATAATAGACACGTAAAACATATATGATATAGTTTCTTTTCAAATCTTTGACCTCTAATCTTAATATAAACCATCCGTTCTCTGATTTCCTTTTAAACATCATAGTCATAATATAAACCATTGCTTTTATTTGGGACTAGAGCCCATTTGGTATCTAAATATGAGATTGAAGAGAAAAAGTCCATTGAGAGGCAACGAACAAAGAAATGTTAAGTATTGAGTCTCATATTAATATATAAATTTTGTTTTAAACTTGTTATACAAATGAAAATACAAATTATTATTTTTAAAATCACATATTGTTATGTTAAACATAACTACGCTGGTGATAAATCTTTTGAGACAGAAACACAATGAGCCCATAATTCATCTCTTTTCTGTAAGTACTTGGATTCATTTCCAATTAAAGTAGGTCTATCCGCGATATATTTGATAAGTGTATCATGACACTCTTTTCCTTCTTTAACAAGTTCTTGGCAACACGGAAGAGAAACAGCTCCATTTCCAAAAACTTGAGCAATTATGTCCAATGCACATTTTGGACTAATTTTAACAACACATTGATCCCATAATTTCTTTGGCTCACTTTCTTCGACAGCAAACGAAGAGACATATGTACTCGACACAACTAGGAAAAAAAAAGACACAATTGAAATGTTAAGTTTGGACATTGTTATATGCTATCTCAAGGGTTGGTGTTTAATATTTCTCAATTAATATCAGAATAATTATTCAGTTTGTATTGTTCTTAGAATGAGAGATGTCTACTCCATTTATAGGTACAAATATTCAAAACGAAACATTCCTCTTTGATAAATTAATTGTTTTGACTGTTTTATGGTTTACTAACAAAGCTTAAGATTTATTTATATTAATGAAGTAATTTCCGTTTAAGCTATCAACATTTATACATAATTTTAATATAAAGTGTGTGATACGAATAATATAGAATAAAAAGTTAGATAAAATTATTTAAAAATGTAAATAGTAATTCTTATAATTATTAGAATATTTTGAAATACAAAATTACAATAAAATATCATTTTAACTTAATATAAGAATGCATATAGATATTAAAACTTTCAGTTTTTTCATGTTATCAACTTTTTTTTAGTCCATTCTTTAATTTTAATAATGTTATATAATTAATATACTATACATTTTATTTCTTTATTAGTGTTTTTAATCAATATTACAGCTTACCTACATATCATACAATAAGTAAAAACGCAATCTTTGAGTTAATATGATCTTTGAAAATGAAATTAATATTAGTTTTAATTTTTTTTTAAATCTCGTGAACGTAAATTTCCAACAACAATTGTTTATTTTCTTTACCTTAAACTGCCCATACAACAAACTAAATACTATTCAATAAAATATCGGTTCCCAAGTACATAAAATTTTAACAATATACCTAAGCAAAACTTCATACAATATTTTTTGTAGGAAAATTCTATTCTCATAATAATAAACAAAAAAATAACTTCTAGAAAACCATAAACTATAATTCATTATATTCCATAAACTTTTGTTTTGACTCTAAAATGACCAAATCTAAAAACGGAAACAAAACATAATAATAGAGAATTGGTAATAAAAACTTGCATTACAAACGTAAATAAAAAGGCCAAATTGTAATTTTTAAAGAAACAAATTATAAACCCACGACTTCTTAATAATCAACTTTATAGCTCGAAGTAAATCGATTGTTGGTAATTTAAATGCCTTGAAACTATTATATCGTAACATCGAGATAAATAGAATTTAATTTATTAACATATAAAAACCAATTTTTACATGTTATAAATTTTAATTATGTGAAATATTATAAAACATAATTCAAAAAATATAGAGAAAAATATAGTTTATGATAATAGACACGTAAAACATATATTATCTAGTTTTTTTTTCAAATCTTTGACCTCTAATCTTAATATAAACCATACGTTCTCTGATTTCCTTTTAAACATCATAGTCATAATATAAACCATTGCTTTTATTTGGGACTAAAGCCCATTTGGTATCTAAATATGAGATTGAAGAGAAAAAGTCCATTGAGAGGCAACGAACAAAGAAATGTTAAGTATTGAGTCTCATATCAATATATAATTTTTTTTAAAAAACTTGTTATACAAATGAAAATACAAATTATTTGTTTTAAAATCGCATATTGTTATGTTAAATATAACTACGCTGGTGATAAAGCTTTTGAGACAGAAACACAATGAGCCCATAATTCATCTCTTTTCTGTAAGTACTTGGATTTATTTCCAATTAAAGTAGGTCTATCCGCGATATATTTGATAAGTGTATCATGACACTCTTTTCCTTCTTTAACAAGTTCCTGGCAACACGGAAGAAAAACAGCTCCATTTCCAAAAACTTGAGCAATTATGTCCAATGCACATTTTGGACTGATTTTAACAACACATTGATCCCATAATTTCTTTGGCTCACTTTCTTCGACAGCAAACGAAGAGACATATGTACTCGACACAACTAGGAAAAAAAAGACACGATTAAAATGATATGTTTGGACATTGTTATATGCTATCTCAAGGGTTGGTGTTTAATATTTCTCAAGTAATATCAGAATAATTGTTCAGTTTGTATTGTTCTTAGAATGAGAGGTGTCTACTCCATTTATAGGTACAAATATTCAAAACGAAACATTCCTCTTTGATAAATAAATTGTTTTGACTGTTTTATGGTTTACTAACAAAGCTTAAGTTTTATTTATATTAATGAAGTAATTTTCGTTTAAGCTTTCAACATTCATACATAATTTTAATATAAAGTGTGTGATACGAATAATATAGACTAAAAAGATAGATAAAATTATTTAAAATTTTAAATAGTAATTCTTATAATTATTAGAATATTTTCAACTACAAAATTACAATAAAATATCATTTTAACTTAATATAAGAATGCATATAGATATTAAAACTTTCAGTTTTTTCATGTTATAAACTTTTTCTTTAGTCCATTCTTTAATTTTAATAATGTTATATAATTAATATACTATACATTTTATTTATTTATTAGTGTTTTTAATCAATATTACAGCTTACCTACATATCATATAATAAGTAAAAACGCAATTTTTGAGTTAATATGATCTTTGTAAATGAAATTAATATTAGATTTATTTTTTTTTTCCAAAATCTCTTGAACGTAAATTACCAACAACAATTGTTTATTTTCTTTACCTTAAACTGCCCATACAGCAAACTAAATACTATTCAATAAAATATCGGTTCCCAAGTACATAAAATTTTAACCATATACCTAAGCAAAACTTCATACAATATTTTTTGTAGGAAAATTCTATTCTCATAATAATAAACAAAAAAATAACTTCTAGAAAACCATAAACTATAATTCATTATTTTCGTTAAAAAAATTTCCATAAACTTTTGTTTTGACTCTAAAATGACGAAATCTAAAAACAGAAACAAAACATAATAATAGAGAATTGGTAATAAAAACTTGCATTACTAACGTAAATAAAAAGGCCAAATTGTAATTTTTAAAGAAACAAATCAATCATAATGCATAAACCCACGACTTCTTAATAATCAACTTTATAGCTCGAAGTAAATCGATTCTTGATAATTTAAATGCCTTGAAACTATTATATCGTAACATCGAGATAAATAGAATTTAATTTATTAACATATAAAAACCAATTTTTACATGTTATAAATTTTAATTATGTGAAATATTATAAAACATAATTCAAAAATATAGAGAAAAATATAGTTTATGATAATAGACTCGTAAAACATATATTATCTAGTTTCTTTTCAAATCTGGGACCTCTAATCTTAATATAAACCATACGTTCTCTGATTTTCTTTTAAACATCATAGTCATAATATAAACCATTGCTTTTATTTGGGACTAAAGCCCATTTGGTATCTAAATATGAGATTGAAGAGAAAAAGTCCATTGAGAGACAACGAACAAATAAATGTTAAGTATTGAGTCTCATATCAATATATAAATTTTTTTTTAAACTTGTTATACAAATGAAAATACAAATTATTTGTTTTAAAATCGCATATTGTTATGTTAAATATAACTACGCTGGTGATAAAGCTTATGAGACAGAAACACAATGAGTCCATAATTCATCTCTTTTCTGTAAGTACTTGGATTCATTTCCAATTAAAGTAGGTCTATCCGCGATATATTTGATAAGTGTATCATGACACTCTTTTCCTTCTTTAACAAGTTCCTGGCAACACGGAAGAGAAACAGCTCCATTTCCAAAAACTTGAGCAATTATGTCCAATGCACATTTTGGACTGATTTTAACAACACATTGATCCCATAATTTCTTTGGCTCACTTTCTTCGACAGCAAACGAAGAGACATATGTACTCGACACAACTAGGAAAAAAAAAGACACAATTAAAATGATATGTTTGGACATTGTTATATGCTATCTCAAGGGTTGGTGTTTAATATTTCTCAAGTAATATCAGAATAATTGTTCAGTTTGTATTGTTCTTAGAATGAGAGGTGTCTACTCCATTTATAGGTACAAATATTCAAAACGAAACATTCCTCTTTGATAAATAAATTGTTTTGACTGTTTTATGGTTTACTAACAAAGCTTAAGTTTTATTTATATTAATGAAGTAATTTTCGTTTAAGCTTTCAACATTCATACATAATTTTAATATATAGTGTGTGATACGAATAATATAGACTAAAAAGATAGATAAAATTATTTAAAATTTTAAATAGTAATTCTTATAATTATTAGAATATTTTCAACTACAAAATTACAATAAAATATCATTTTAACTTAATATAAGAATGCATATAGATATTAAAACTTCCAGTTTTTTCATGTTATCAACTTTTTCTTTAGTCCATTCTTTAATTTTAATAATGTTATATAATTAATATACTATACATTATATTTATTTATTAGTGTTTTTAATCAATATTACAGCTTACCTACATATCATATAATAAGTAAAAACGCAATTTTTGAGTTAATATGATATTTGTAAATGAAATTAATATTAGATTTAATTTTTTTTTTAAAAATCTCGTGAACGTAAATTTCCAACAATAATTGTTTATTTTCTTTACCTTAAACTGCCCATACAGCAAACTAAATACTATTCAATAAAATATCGGTTCCCAAGTACATAAAATTTTAACAATATACCTAAGCAAAACTTCATACAATATTTTTTGTAGGAAAATTCTATTCTCATAATAATAAACAAAAAAATAACTTCTAGAAAACCATAAACTATAATTCATTATTTTCGTTAAAAAAATTTCCATAAACTTTTTTTTTGACTCTAAAATGACGAAATCTAAGAAACAAAACATAATAATAGAGAATTGGTAATAAAAACTTGCATTACTAACGTAAATAAAAAGGCCAAATTGTAATTTTTAAAGAAACAAATCAATCATAATGCATAAACCCACGACTTCTTAATAATCAACTTTATAGCTCGAAGTAAATCGATTTTTGATAATTTAAATGCCTTGAAACTATTATATCGTAACATCGAGATAAATAGAATTTAATTTATTAACATATAAAAACCAATTTTTACATGTTATAAATTTTAATTATGTGAAATATTATAAAACATAATTCAAAAATATAGAGAAAAATATAGTTTATGATAATAGACTCGTAAAACATATATTATCTAGTTTCTTTTCAAATCTTTGACCTCTAATCTTAATATAAACCATACGTTCTCTAATTTTCTTTTAAACATCATAGTCATAATATAAACCATTGCTTTTATTTGGGACTAAAGCCCATTTGGTATCTAAATATGAGATTGAAGAGAAAAAGTCCATTGATAGGCAACGAACAAAGAAATGTTAAGTATTGAGTCTCATATCAATATATAAATTTTTTTTTAACTTGTTATACAAATAAAAATACAAATTATTTGATTTAAAATCGCATATTGTTACGTTAAACATAACTACGCTGGTGATAAAGCTTTTGAGACAGAAACACAATGAGCCCATAATTCATCTCTTTTCTGTAAGTACTTGGATTCATTTCCAATTAAAGTAGGTCTATCCGCGATATATTTGATAAGTGTATCATGACACTCTTTTCCTTCTTTAACAAGTTCCTGGCAACACGGAAGAGAAACAGCTCCATTTCCAAAAACTTGAGCAATTATGTCCAATGCACATTTTGGACTGATGTTAACAACACATTGATCCCATAATTTCTTTGGCTCACTTTCTTCGACAGCAAACGAAGAGACATATGTACTCGACACAACTAGGAAAAAAAAAGACACAATTAAAATGATATGTTTGGACATTGTTATATGCTATCTCAAGGGTTGGTGTTTAATATTTCTCAAGTAATATCAGAATAATTGTTCAGTTTGTATTGTTCTTAGAATGAGAGGTGTCTACTCCATTTATAGGTACGAATATTCAAAACGAAACATTCCTCTTTGATAAATAAATTGTTTTGACTGTTTTATGGTTTACTAACAAAGCTTAAGTTTTATTTATATTAATGAAGTAATTTTCGTTTAAGCTTTCAATATTCATACATAATTTTAATATAAAGTGTGTGATACGAATAATATAGACTAAAAAGATAGATAAAATTATTTAAAATTTTAAATAGTAATTCTTATAATTATTAGAATATTTTCAACTACAAAATTACAATAAAATATCATTTTAACTTAATATAAGAATGCATATAGATATTAAAACTTCCAGTTTTTTCATGTTATCAACTTTTTCTTTAGTCCATTCTTTAATTTTAATAATGTTATATAATTAATATACTATACATTTTATTTATTTATTAGTCTTTTTAATCAATATTACAGCTTACCTACATATCATATAATAAGTAAAAACGCAATTTTTGAGTTAATATGATATTTGTAAATGAAATTAATATTAGATTTAATTTTTTTTAAAAAAATCTCGTGAAAGTAAATTTCCAACAACAATTGTTTATTTTCTTTACCTTAAACTGCCCATACAGCAAACTAAATACTATTCAATAAAATATCGGTTCCCAAGTACATAAAATTTTAACAATATACCTAAGCAAAACTTCATACAATATTTTTTGTAGGAAAATTCTATTCTCATAATAATAAACAAAAAAATAACTTCTAGAAAACCATAAACTATAATTCATTATTTTCGTTAAAAAAATTTCCATAAACTTTTGTTTTGACTCTAAAATGACGAAATCTAAGAAACAAAACATAATAATAGAGAATTGGTAATAAAAACTTGCATTACTAACGTAAATAAAAAGGCCAAATTGTAATTTTTAAAGAAACAAATCAATCATAATGCATAAACCCACGACTTCTTAATAATCAACTTTATAGCTCGAAGTAAATCGATTTTTGGTAATTTAAATGCCTTGAAACTATTATATCGTAACATCGAGATAAATAGAATTTAATTTATTAACATATAAAAACCAATTTTTACATGTTATAAATTTTAATTATGTGAAATATTATAAAACATAATTCAAAAATATAGAGAAAAATATAGTTTATGATAATAGACTCGTAAAACATATATTATCTAGTTTCTTTTCAAATCTTTGACCTCTAATCTTAATATAAACCATACGTTCTCTAATTTTCTTTTAAACATCATAGTCATAATATAAACCATTGCTTTTATTTGGGACTAAAGCCCATTTGGTATCTAAATATGAGATTGAAGAGAAAAAGTCCATTGATAGGCAACGAACAAAGAAATGTTAAGTATTGAGTCTCATATCAATATATAAATTTTTTTTTAACTTGTTATACAAATAAAAATACAAATTATTTGATTTAAAATCGCATATTGTTACGTTAAACATAACTACGCTGGTGATAAAGCTTTTGAGACAGAAACACAATGAGCCCATAATTCATCTCTTTTCTGTAAGTACTTGGATTCATTTCCAATTAAAGTAGGTCTATCCGCGATATATTTGATAAGTGTATCATGACACTCTTTTCCTTCTTTAACAAGTTCCTGGCAACACGGAAGAGAAACAGCTCCATTTCCAAAAACTTGAGCAATTATGTCCAATGCACATTTTGGACTGATGTTAACAACACATTGATCCCATAATTTCTTTGGCTCACTTTCTTCGACAGCAAACAAAGAGACATATGTACTCGACACAACTAGGAAAAAAAAGACACAATTAAAATGATATGTTTGGACATTGTTATATGCTATCTCAAGGGTTGGTGTTTAATATTTCTCAAGTAATATTAGAATAATTATTCAGTTTGTATTGTTCTTAGAATGAGAGGTGTCTACTCCATTTATAGGTACAAATATTCAAAACGAAACATTCCTATTTGATAAATTAATTGTTTTGACTGTTTTATGGTTTACTAACAAAGCTTAAGTTTTATTTATATTAATGAAGTAATTTTCGCTTAAGCTTTCAACATTCATACATAATTTTAATATAAAGTGTGTGATATGAATAATATAGACTAAAAAGAAAGATAAAATTATTTAAAATTTTAAATAGTAATTCTTATAATTATTATAATATTTTGAACTACAAAATTACAATAAAATATCATTTTTAACTTAATATAAGAATGCATATAGATATTAAAACTTTAAGTTTTTTCATGTTATCATCTTTTTCCTTAGTCTATTCTTTAATTTTAATAATGTTATATAATTAATATACTATACATTTTATTTCTTTATTAGTGTTTTCAATCAATATTACATCCTCCTACATATCATATAATAAGTAAAAACGCAATCTTTGAGGTAATATGATCTTTGAAAATGAACTTAATATTAGTTTTAATTTTTTTTAAAAAAAATCTCGTGAACGTAAATTTCCAAAAACAATTGTTTATTTTCTTTACCTTAAACTGCCCATACAGCAAACGAAATACTATTCAATAAAATATCGGTTCCCAAGTACATAAAATTTTAACAATATACCTAAGCAAAACTTCATACAATATTTTTTGTAGGAAAATTCTATTCTCATAATAATAAACAAAAAAATAACTTCTAGAAAACCATAAACTATAGTTCATTATTTTCGTTAAAAAAATTTCCATAAACTTTTGTTTTGACTCTAAAATGACGAAATCTAAAAACAGAAACAAAACATAATAATAGAGAATTGGTAATAAAAACTTGCATTACAAACTTAAATAAAAAGGCCAAATTGTAATTTTTAAAGAAACAAATTAATAATAATGCGTAAACCCACGACTTCTTAATAATCAACTTTATAGCTCGAAGTAATCGATTTTTGGTAATTTAAATGCCTTGAAACTATTATATCGTAACATCGAGATAAATAGAATTTAATTTATTAACATATAAAAACCAATTTTTACATGTTATAAATTTTAATTATGTGAAATATTATAAAGCATAATTCAAAAAATATAGAGAAAAATATAGTTTATGATAATAGACCCGTAAAACATATATTATCTAGTTTCTTTTCAAATCTTTGACCTCTAATCTTAATATAAACCATCCGTTCTCTGATTTCCTTTTAAACATCATAGTCATAATATAAACCATTGCTTTTATTTGGGACTAGAGCCCATTTGGTATCTAAATATTATATTGAAGAGAAAAAGTCCATTGAGAGGCAACAATCAAAGAAATGTTAAGTATTGACTCTCATATCAATATATAAATTTTGTTTTAAACTTGTTATACAAATGAAAATACAAATTATTTGTTTTAAAATCGCATATTGTTATGTTAAACATAACTACGCTGGTGATAAAGCTTTTGAGACAGAAACACAATGAGCCCATAATTCATCTCTTTTCTGTAAGTACTTGGATTCATTTCCAATTAAAGTAGGTCTATCCGCGATATATTTGATAAGTGTATCATGACACTCTTTTCCTTCTTTAACAAGTTCCTGGCAACACGGAAGAGAAACAGCTCCATTTCCAAAAACTTGAGCAATTATGTCCAATGCACATTTTGGACTGATTTTAACAACACATTGATCGCATAATTTCTTTGGCTCACTTTCTTCGACAGCAAACGAAGAGACATATGTACTCGGCACAACTCGGAAAAAAAAAAGATACAATTAAAATGTTAAGTTTGGACATTGTTATATGCTATCTCAAGGGTTGGTGTTTAATATTTCTCAAGTAATATCAGAATAATTATTCAGTTCTTATTGTTCTTAGAATGAGAGGTGTCTACTCCATTTATAGGTACAAATATTCAAAACGAAACATTCCTCTTTGATAAATTAATTGTTTTGACGGTTTTATGGTATACTAACAAAGCTTAAGTTTTATTTATATTAATGAAATAATTTTCGTTTAAGCTTTCAACGTTTATACATAATTTTAATATAAAATGTGTGATACGAATAATATAGACTAAAAAGATAGATAAAATTATTTAAAATTTTAAATAGTAATTCTTTTAATTATTAGAATATTTTGAACTACCAAATTACAATAAAATATCATTTTTAACTTAATATAAGAATGCATATAGATATTAAAACTTCCAGTTTTTTCATGTTATCAACTTTTTCTTTAGTCCATTATTTAATTTTAATAATTTTATATAATTAATATACTATACATTTTTATTTCGTTATTAGTGTTTTCAATCAATATTACAGCTTACCTACATATCATATAATAAGTAAAAACGCAATCTTTGAGTTAATATGATCTTTGAAAATGAAATTAATATTAGTTTTAATTTTTTTTTTTAAATCTCGTGAACGTAAATTTCCAACAACAATTGTTTATTTTCTTTACTTTAAACTGCCCATACAACAAACTAAATACTATTCAATAAAATATCGGTTCCCAAGTACATAAAATTTTAACAATATACCTAAGGAAAACTTCGTACAATATTTTTTGTAGGAAAATTCTATTCTCATAATAATAATAAAAAAAAATTAACTCTTAGAAAACCATAAACTATAATTCATTATTTTCGTTAAAACAATTTCCATAAACTTTTGTTTTGACTCTAAAATGACGAAATCTAAAAACAGAAACAAAACATAATAATAGAGAATTGGTAATAAAAACTTGCATTACAAACGTAAATAAAAAGGTCAAATTGTAATTTTTAAAGAAACAAATCAATCATAATGCATAAACCCACGACTTCTTAATAATCAACTTTATAGCTCGAAGTAAATCGATTTTTGGTAATTTAAATGATTTGAAACTATTATATCGTAACATCGAGATAAATAGAATTTAATTTATTAACATATAAAAACCAATTTTTACATGTTATAAATTTTAATTATGTGAAATATTATAAAAAATAATTCAAAAATATAGAGAAAAATATAGTTTATGATAATAGACACGTAAAACATATATTATCTAGTTTCTTTTCAAATCTTTGACCTCTAATCTTAATATAAACCATCCGTTCTCTGATTTCCTTTTAAACATCATAGTCATAATATAAACCATTGCTTTTATTTGGGACTAGAGCTCATTTGGTATCTAAATATGAGATTGAAGAGAAAAAGTCCATTGAGAGGCAACGAACAAAGAAATTTTAAGTATTGAGTCTCATATTAAGATATAAATTTGTATTAAACTTGTTATACAAATGAAAATACAAATTATTTGTTTTAAAATCACATATTGTTATGTTAAACATAACTACGCTGGTGATAAAGCTTTTGTGACTGAAACACAATGAGCCCATAATTCATCTCTTTTCTGTAAGTACTTGGATTCATTTCCAATTAAAGTAGGTCTATCCGCGATATATTTGATAAGTGTATCATGACACTCTTTTCCTTCTTTAACAAGTTCCTGGCAACACGGAAGAGAAACAGCTCCATTTCCAAAAACTTGAGCAATTATGTCCAATGCACATTTTGGACTGATTTTAACAACACATTGATCCCATAATTTCTTTGGCTCACTTTCTTCGACAGCAAACGAAGAGACATATGTACTCGACACAACTAGGAAAAAAAAAGACACAATTAAAATGTTAAGTTTGGACATCTTTATATGCTATCTCAAGGGTTGGTGTTTAATATTTCTCAAGTAATATCAGAATAATTATTCAGTTTGTATTATTCTTAGAATGAGAGGTGTCTACTCCATTTACAGGTACAAATATTCAAAACGAAACATTCCTCTTTGATAAATTAATTGTTTTGACGGTTTTATGGTGTACTAACAAAGCTTAAGTTTTATTTATATTAATGAAGTAATTTTCGTTTAAGCTTTCAACGTTTATACATAATTTTAATATAAAATGTGTGATACGAATAATATAGACTAAAAAGATAGATAAAAGTATTTAAAATTTTAAATAGTAATTCTTTTAATTATTAGAATATTTTGAACTACCAAATTACAATAAAATATCATTTTAACATAATATAAGAATGCATATAGATATTAAAACTTTCAGTTTTTTCATGTTATCAACTTTTTCTTTAGTCCATTTTTTAATTTTAATAATGTTATATAATTAATATAATATACATTTTATTTCTTTATTAGTGTTTTCAATCAATATTACAGCTTACCTACATATCACATAATAAGTAAAAACACAATCTTTGAGTTAATATGATCTTTGAAAATGAAATTAATATTAGTTTTAATTATTTTTTTTATAAATCTCGTGAACGTAAATATCCAACAACAATTGTTTCTTTTCTTTACCTAAACCCACGACTTCTTAATAATCAACTTTATAGCTCGAAGTAAGTCGATTTTTGATAATTTAAATGCCTTGAAACTATTATATCATAACATCGAGATAAATAAAATTTAATTTATTAACATATAAAAACTAATTTTTACATGTTATAAATTTTAATTATGTGAAATATTATAAAACATAATTCAAAAAAATAGAGAAAAAAATATTTTATGATAATAGACCCGTAAAACATATATTATCTAGTTTCTTTTCAAATCTTTGACCTCTAATCTTAATATAAACCATCCGTTCTCTGACTTCCTTTTAAACATCATAGTCATAATATAAACCATTGCTTTTATTTGGGACTAGAGCCCATTTGGTATCTAAATATGAGATTGAAGAGAAAAAGTCCATTGAGAGGCAACAAACAAAGAAATGTTAAATATTGAGGCTCATATTAATATATAATTTTTTTTTTAAACTTGTTATACAAATGAAAATACAAATTATTTGTTTTAAAATCACATATTGTTATGTTAAACATAACTACGCTGGTGATAAAGCTTTTGTGACTGAAACACAATGAGCCCATAATTCATCTCTTTTCTGTAAGTATTTAGATTCATTTCCAATTAAAGTAGGTCTATCCGCGATATATTTGATAAGTGTATCATGACACTCTTTTCCTTCTTTAACAAGTTCCTGGCAACACGAAAGAGAAACAGCTCCATTTCCAAAAACTTGAGCAATTATGTCCAATGCACATTTTGGACTGATTTTAACAACACATTAATCCCATAATTTCTTTGGCTCACTTTCTTCGACAGCAAACGAAGAGACATATGTACTCGACACAACTAGGAAAAAAAAAGACACAATTAAAATGTTAAGTTTGGACATTGTTATATGCTATCTCAAGGGTTGGTATTTAATATTTCTCAAGTAATATCAGAATAATTATTCAGAGTTTATTATTCTTAGAATGAGAGGTGTCTACTCCATTTATAGGTACAAATATTCAAAACGAAACATTCCTCTTTGATAAATTAATTGTTTTGACGGTTTTATGGTTTACTAACAAAGCTTAAGTTTTATTTATATTAATGAAGTAATTTTCGTTTAAGCTTTCAACGTTTATACATAATTTTAATATAAAGTGTGTGATACGAATAATATAGACTAAAAAGTTAGATAAATTATTTAAAAATGTAAATAGTAATTCTTATAATTATTAGAATATTTTAAAATACAAAATTACAATAAAATATCATTTTAACTTAATATAAGAATGCATATAGATATTAAAACTTTCAGTTTTTTCATGTTATCAACTTTTTTTAGTCCATTCTTTAATTTTAATAATGTTATATAATTAATATACTATACATTTTATTTCTTTATTAGTGTTTTCAATCAATATTACAGCTTACCTACATATCATATAATAAGTAAAAACGCAATCTTTGAGTTAATATGATCTTTGAAAATTAAATTAATATTAGTTTTAATTTTTTACAAAAAATCTTGTGAACGTATATTCCCAACAACAATTGTTTTTTTTCTTTACCTAAAACTGCCCACACAGTAAACTGAATACTATCCAATAAAATATTGGTTCCCAAGTATATAAAATTTTAATAATATATACCTAAGCAAAACTTCATACAATATTTTATTGTAGAAAAATTCTATTCTCATATTAACAAACAAAATAATATCTTATATAAAATCATAAACTATAATTCGTTATATTCGTTAAAAAGTTCCATAAACTTTGGTCTTGACTCTAAAATGACGAAATCTAAAAACAGAAACAAAACATAATAATAGAGAATTGGTAATAAAAACTTGCATTACAAACGTAAATAAAAAGGCCAAATTGTAGTTTTTAAAGAAACAAATCAATCATAATGCACGACTTCTTAATAATCAACTTTATAGCTCGAAGTAAATCGATTTTTGGTAATTTAAATGCCTTGAACCTATTATATTGTAACATCGAGATAAATAGAATTTAATTTATTAACTTATAAAAACCAATTTTTACATGTTATAAATTTTAATTATGTGAAATATTATAAAACATAATTCAAAAAATATAGAGAAAAAAATATTTTATGATAATAGACCCGTAAAACATATATTATCTAGTTTTTTTTCAAATCTTTGACCTCTAATCTTAATATAAACCAACCGTTCTCTGATTTCCTTTTAAACATCATAGTCATAATATAAACCATTGCTTTTATTTGGGACTAGAGCCCATTTGGTATCTAAATATGAGATTGAAGAAAAAAAGTCCATTGAGAGGCAACGAACAAAGAAATGTTAAGTATTGAGTCTCATATTAATATATAAATTTTGTTTTAAACTTGTTATACAAATGAAAATACAAATTATTTGTTTTAAAATCAAATATTGTTATGTTAAACATAAATACGCTGGTGATAAAGCTTTTGAGACATAATCACAATGAGCCCATAATTCATCTCTTTTCTGTAAATACTTGGATTCATTTCCAATTAAAGTAGGTCTATCGACGATATATTTGATAAGTGTATCATGACACTCTTTTCCTTCTTCAAAAAGTTCTTGGCAACACGGAAGAGAAACGGCTCCATTTCCAAAAACTTGAGCAATTATGTCCAATGCACATTTTGGACTGATTTTAACAACACATTGATCCCATAATTTCTTTGGCTCACTTTCTTCGACAGCAAACGAAGAGACATATGTACTCGACACAACTAGGAAAAAAAAGGCACAATTAAAATGATAAGTTGGGACATTGTTATATGCTATCTCAAGGGTTGGTGTTTAATATTTCTCAAGTAATATCAGAATAATTATTCAGTTTGTATTGTTCTTAGAATGAGAGGTGTCTACTCCATTTATAGGTACAAATATTTAAAATAAAACATTCCTCTTTGATAAATTAATTGTTTTGACTGTTTTATGGTTTACTAACAAAGCTTAAGTTTTATTTATATTAATGAAGTAATTTTCGTTTAAGCTTTCAACGTTTATACATAATTTTAATATAAAATGTGTGATACGAATAATATAGACTAAAAAGATAGATAAAATTATATAAAATTTTTAATAGTAATTCTTTTAATTATTAGAATATTTTGAACTACAAAATTACAATAAAATATCATTTTAACTTAATATAAGAATGCATATAGATATTAAAACTTTCAGTTTTTTCATGTTATCAACTTTTTCTTTAGTCCATTAATTAATTTTAATAATGTTATATAATTATTATACTATACATTTTATTTCTTTATTAGTGTTTTCAATCAATATTACAGCTTACCTACATATCACATAATAAGTAAAAACGCAATCTTTGAGTTAATATGATCTTTGAAAATGAAATTAATATTAGTTTCAATTTTTTTTTTTAAAAAAACTCGTGAACATAAATTTCCAACAACAATTGTTTATTTTCTTTACCTAAACCCACAACTTCTTAATAATCAACTTTATAGCTCGAAGTATATCGATTTTTGGTAATTTAAATGCCTTGAAACTATTATATCGTAACATCGAGATAAATAGAATTTAATTTATTATAAAAACCAATTTTTACATGTTATAAATTTTAATTATGTGAAATATTATAAAACATAATTCAAAAAATATAGAGAAAAATATATTTTATGATAATAGACCCGTAAAACATATATTATCTAGTTTCTTTTCAAATCTTTGACCTCTAATCTTAATATTAACCATCCGTTCTCTGATTTTCCATTTAAACATCATAGTCATAATATAAACCATTGCTTTTATTTGGGACTAGAGCCCATTTGGTATCTAAATATGAGATTGAAGAGAAAAAGTCCATTGAGAGGCAACGAACAAAGAAATGTTAAGTATTGAGTCTCATATTAATATATAAATTTTGTTTTAATCTTGTTATACAAATGAAAATACAAATTATTTGTTTTAAAATCACATATTGTTGTGTTAAACATAACTACGCTGGTGATAAAGCTTTTGAGATAGAAACACATTGAGCCCATAATTCATCTCTTTTCTGTAAGTACTTGGATTGATTTCCAATTAAAGTAGGTCTATCCGCGATATATTTGATAAGTGTATCATGACACTCTTTTCCTTCTTTAACAAGTTCCTGGCAACACGGAAGAGAAATAGCTCCATTTCCAAAAACTTGAGCAATTATGTCCAATGCACATTTTGGACTGATTTTAACAACACATTGATCCCATAACTTCTTTGGCTCACTTTCTTCGACAGCAAACGAAGAGACATATGTACTCGACACAACTTGGAAAAAAAAAAAGACACAATTAAAATGTTAAGCTTGGACATTGTTATATGCTATCTCAAGGGTTGGTGTTTAATATTTCTCAAGTAATATTAGAAATTATTCAGTTTGTATTGTTCTTAGAATGAGAGGTGTCTACTCCATTTATAGGTACAAATATTCAAAACGAAACATTCCTCTTTGATAAATTGATTATTTTGACTGTTTTATGGTTTACTAACAAAGCTTAATTTTTATTTATATTAATGAAGTAATTTTCGTTTAAGCTTTCAACGTTTATACATAATTTCAATATAAAGTGTGTGATACGAATAATCTAGACTAAAAAGATAGATTAAATTATTTAAAATTTTAAATAGTAATTCGTATAATTATTTGAATATTTTGAAATACAAAATTACAATAAAATATCATTTTAAACTTAATATAATAATGCATATAGATATTAAAACTTTCAGTTTTTTCATGTTATCAACTTTTTCTTTAGTCCATTCTTTAATTTTAATAATGTTATATAATTAATATACTATACATTTTATTTCTTTATTAGTGTTTTCAATCAATATTACAGCTTACCTACATATATCATATAATAAGTAAAAACGCAATCTTTGAGTTAATATGATCTTTGAAAATTAAATTAATATTAGTTTTAATTTTTTTTTAAATCTCGTGAACGTAAATTTCCAACAACAATTGTTAATTTTCTTTACCTAAAACTGCCCATACAGCATACTAAATACTATCCAATAAAATATCGGTTCCCAAGTATATAAAATTTTAACAATATACCTTAGCAAAACTTCATACAATATTTTTTTGTAGAAAAATTCTATTCTCATAATAACAAACAGAAAAATAACTTATATAAAACCATAAACTATAATTCATTATATTCGTTAAAAAAGTTCCAAACTTTTGTTTTGACTCTAAAATGACGAAATCCAAAAACATAAACAAAACATAATAATAGAGAATTGGTAATAAAAACTTGCATTACAAACGTAAATAAAAAGGCCAAATTGTAATTTTTAAAGAACAAATCAATCATAATGCATAAACCCACGATTTCTTAATAATCAACTTTATAGCTCGAAGTAAATCGATTTTTGGTAATTTAAATGCCTTGAAACTATTATATCGTGACATCGAGATAAATAGAATTTAATTTATTAACATATAAAAACAAATTTTTACATGTTATAAATTTTAATTATGTGAAATATTATAAAACATAATTCCAAAAATATAGAAAAAAATATATTTTATGATAATAGACCCGTAAAACATATATTATCTAGTTTCTTTTCAAATCTTTGACCTCTAATCTTAATATAAACCATCCGTTCTCTGATTTTCCTTTTAAACATCATAGTCATAATATAAACAATTGCTTTTATTTGGGACTAGAGCCCATTTGGTATCAAAATATGAGATTGAAGAGAAAAAGTCCATTGAGAGGCAACGAACAAAGAAATGTTAAGTATTGAGTCTCATTTAATATATATAAATTTTGTTTTAAACTTGTTATACAAATGAAAATACAAATTATTTGTTTCAAAATCACATATTGTTATGTTAAACATAACTACGCTGGTGATAAAGCTTTTGAGACATAAACACAATGAGCCCATAATTCATCTCTTTTCTGTAAGTACTTTGATTCATTTCCAATTAAAGTAGGTCTATCCGCAATATATTTGATAAGTGTATCATGACATTCTTTTCCTTCTTTAACAAGTTCCTGGCAACACGGAAGAGAAACAGCTCCATTTCCAAAAACTTGAGCAATTATGTCCAATGCACATTTTGGACTGATTTTAACAACACATTGATCCCATAATTTCTTTGGCTCACTTTCTTCAGCAAACGAAGAGACATATGTACTCGACACAACTAGGAAAAAAAAAGACACAATTAAAATGCTAAGTTTGGACATTGTTATATGCTATCTCAAGGGTTGGTTTAAATATTTCTCAAGTAATATCAGAATAATTATTCAGTTTGTATTGTTCTTAGAATGAGAGGTGTCTACTCCATTTATAGGTATAAATATTCAAAACGAAACATTCCCCTTTCATAAACTAATTGTTTTGACTGTTTTATGGTTTACTAACAAAGCTTAAGTTTTAT
Source organism: Orychophragmus violaceus (assembly GCA_030180135.1). Taxonomy (NCBI): domain Eukaryota; kingdom Viridiplantae; phylum Streptophyta; class Magnoliopsida; order Brassicales; family Brassicaceae; genus Orychophragmus; species Orychophragmus violaceus. The sequence continues at coordinate 62,206,480 of CM058235.1, forward strand.
TTATATTAATGAAGTAATTTTCGTTTAAGATTTCAACGTTTATACATAATTTTAAAATAAAATGTGTGATACGCATAATATAGACTATAAAGATAGATAAAATTATTTAAAATTTTAAATAGTAATTCTTTTAATTATTAGAATATTTTGAACTACAAAGTTACAATAAAATATCATTTAAACTTAATATAAGAATGCATATAGATATTAAAAATTTCAGTTTTTTCATGTTATCAACTTTTTCTTTAGTCCATTCTTTAATTTTAATAATGTTATATAATTAATATACTACACATTTTATTTCTTTATTAGTGTTTTCAATCAATATTAAAGCTTACCTACATATATCATATAATAAGTAAAAACGCAATCTTTGAGTTAATATGATCTTTGAAAATTAAATTAATATTAGTTTTAATTTTTTTTAAATCTCGTGAACGTAAATTTCCAACAACAATTGTTAATTTTCTTTACCTAAAACTGCCCATACAGCAAACTAAATACAATCCAATAAAATATCGGTTCCCAAGTATATAAAATTTTAACAATATACCTAAGCAAAACTTCATACAATATTTTTTTGTAGAAAAATTCTATTCTCATAATAACAAACAGAAAAATAACTTATATAAAACCATAAACTATAATTCATTATATTCGTTAAAAAAGTTCCAAAAACTTTGGTTTTGACTCTAAAATGACGAAATCGAAAAACAGAAACAAAACATAATAATAGAGAATTGGTAATAAAAACTTGCATTACAAACGTAAATAAAAAGGCCAAATTGTAATTTTTAAAGAACAAATCAATCATAATGCATAAACCCACGATTTCTTAATAATCAACTTTATAGCTCGAAGTAAATCGATTTTTGGTAATTTAAATGCCTTGAAACTATTATATCGTAACATCGAGATAAATAGAATTTAATTTATTAACATATAAAAACAAATTTTTACATGTTATAAATTTTAATTATGTGAAATATTATAAAACATAATTCAAAAAATATAGAGAAAAATATATTTTATGATAATAGACCCGTAAAACATATATTATCTAGTTTCTTTTCAAATCTTTGACCTCTAATCTTAATATAAACCATCCGTTCTCTGATTTTCCTTTTAAACATCATAGTCATAATATAAAAAATTGCTTTTATTTGGGACTAGAGCCCATTTGGTATCAAAATATGAGATTGAAGAGAAAAAGTCCATTGAGAGGCAACGAACAAAGAAATGTTAAGTATTGAGTCTCATTTAATATATATAAATTTTGTTTTAAACTTGTTATACAAATGAAAATACAAATTATTTGTTTCAAAATCACATATTGTTATGTTAAACATAACTACGCTGGTGATAAAGCTTTTGAGACATAAACACAATGAGCCCATAATTCATCTCTTTTCTGTAAGTACTTTGATTCATTTCCAATTAAAGTAGGTCTATCCGCAATATATTTGATAAGTGTATCATGACATTCTTTTCCTTCTTTAACAAGTTCCTGGCAACACGGAAGAGAAACAGCTCCATTTCCAAAAACTTGAGCAATTATGTCCAATGCACATTTTGGACTGATTTTAACAACACATTGATCCCATAATTTCTTTGGCTCACTTTCTTCGACAGCAAACGAAGAGACATATGTACTCGACACAACTAGAAAAAAAGACACAAATAAAATGTTAAGTTTGGACATTGTTATATGCTATCTCAAGGGTTGGTTTTAATATTTCTCAAGTAATATCAGAATAATTATTCAGTTTGTATTGTTCTTAGAATGAGAGGTGTCTACTCCATTTATAGGTACAAATATTCAAAACGAAACATTCCTCTTTGATAAATTAATTGTTTTGACTGTTTTATGGTTTACTAACAAAGCTTAAGTTTTATTTATATTAATGAAGTAATTTTCGTTTAAGATTTCAACGTTTATACATAATTTTAAAATAAAATGTGTGATACGCATAATATAGACTATAAAGATAGATAAAATTATTTAAAATTTTAAATAGTAATTCTTTTAATTATTAGAATATTTTGAACTACAAAGTTACAATAAAATATCATTTAAACTTAATATAAGAATGCATATAGATATTAAAAATTTCAGTTTTTTCATGTTATCAACTTTTTCTTTAGTCCATTCTTTAATTTTAATAATGTTATATAATTAATATACTACACATTTTATTTCTTTATTAGTGTTTTCAATCAATATTAAAGCTTACCTACATATATCATATAATAAGTAAAAACGCAATCTTTGAGTTAATATGATCTTTGAAAATTAAATTAATATTAGTTTTAATTTTTTTTAAATCTCGTGAACGTAAATTTCCAACAACAATTGTTAATTTTCTTTACCTAAAACTGCCCATACAGCAAACTAAATACAATCCAATAAAATATCGGTTCCCAAGTATATAAAATTTTAACAATATACCTAAGCAAAACTTCATACAATATTTTTTTGTAGAAAAATTCTATTCTCATAATAACAAACAGAAAAATAACTTATATAAAACCATAAACTATAATTCATTATATTCGTTAAAAAAGTTCCAAAAACTTTGGTTTTGACTCTAAAATGACGAAATCGAAAAACAGAAACAAAACATAATAATAGAGAATTGGTAATAAAAACTTGCATTACAAACGTAAATAAAAAGGCCAAATTGTAATTTTTAAAGAAACAAATCAATCATAATATACGACTTCTTAATAATCAATTTTATAGCTCGAAGAAAATCGATTTTTGGTAATTTAAATGCCTTGAAACTATTATATCGTAACATCGATATAAATAGAATTAATTTATTAACATATAAAAACCAATTTTTACATGTTATAAATTTTAATTATGTGAAATATTATAAAACATAATTCAAAAAATATAGAGAAAAATATATTTTATGATAATAGACCCGTAAAACATATATTATCTAGTTCTTTTCAAATCTTTGACCTCTAATCTTAATATAAATCATCCGTTCTCTGATTTTCCTTTTAAACATCATAGTCATAATATAAACCATTGGTTTTATTTGGGACTACAGCCCATTTGGTATCAAAATATGAGATTGAAGAGAGAAAAAGTCTATTGAGAGGCAACGAACAAAGAAATGTTAAGAATTGAGTCTCATTTAATATATAAATTTGGTTTTAAACTTGTTATACAAATGAAAATACAAATTATTTGTTTTAAAATCACATATTGTTATGTTAAACATAACTACGCTGGTGATAAAGCTTTTGAGACAGAAACACAATGAGCCCATAATTCATCTCTTTTCTGTAAGTACTTGGATTCATTTCCAATTAAAGTAGGTCTATCCGCAATATATTTGATAAGTGTATCATGACATTCTTTTCCTTCTTTAACAAGTTCCTGGCAACACGGAAGAGAAACAGCTCCATTTCCAAAAACTTGAGCAATTATGTCCAATGCACATTTTGGACTGATTTTAACAACACATTGATCCCATAATTTCTTTGGCTCACTTTCTTCGACAGCAAACGAAGAGACATATGTACTCGACACAACTAGGAAAAAAAAAGACACAATTAAAATGCTAAGTTTGGACATTGTTATATGCTATCTCAAGGGTTGGTTTTAATATTTCTCAAGTAATATCAGAATAATTATTCAGTTTGTATTGTTCTTAGAATGAGAGGTGTCTACTCCATTTATAGGTATAAATATTCAAAACGAAACATTCCCCTTTCATAAACTAATTGTTTTGACTGTTTTATGGTTTACTAACAAAGCTTAAGTTTTATTTATATTAATGAAGTAATTTTCGTTTAAGATTTCAACGTTTATACATAATTTTAAAATAAAATGTGTGATACGCATAATATAGACTATAAAGATAGATAAAATTATTTAAAATTTTAAATAGTAATTCTTTTAATTATTAGAATATTTTGAACTACAAAGTTACAATAAAATATCATTTAAACTTAATATAAGAATGCATATAGATATTAAAAATTTCAGTTTTTTCATGTTATCAACTTTTTCTTTAGTCCATTCTTTAATTTTAATAATGTTATATAATTAATATACTATACATTTTATTTCTTTATTAGTGTTTTCAATCAATATTACAGCTTACCTACATATATCATATAATAAGTAAAAACGCAATCTTTGAGTTAATATGATCTTTGAAAATTAAATTAATATTAGTTTTAATATTTTTTAAATCTCGTGAACGTAAATTTCCAACAACAATTGTTAATTTTCTTTACCTAAAACTGCCCATACAGCAAACTAAATACTATCCAATAAAATATCGGTTCCCAAGTATATAAAATTTTAACAATATACCTAAGCAAAACTTCATACAATATTTTTTTGTAGAAAAATTCTATTCTCATAATAACAAACAGAAAAATAACTTATATAAGACCATAAACTATAATACATTATATTCGTTAAAAAAGTTCCATAAACTTTGGTTTTGACTCTAAAATGACGAAATCGAAAAACAGAAACAAAACATAATAATAGAGAATTGGTAATAAAAACTTGCATTACAAACGTAAATAAAAAGGCCAAATTGTAATTTTTAAAGAACAAATCAATCATAATGCATAAACCCACGATTTCTTAATAATCAACTTTATAGCTCGAAGTAAATCGATTTTTGGTAATTTAAATGCCTTGAAACTATTATATCGTAACATCGAGATAAATAGAATTTAATTTATTAACATATAAAAACAAATTTTTACATGTTATAAATTTTAATTATGTGAAATATTATAAAACATAATTCAAAAAATATAGAGAAAAATATATTTTATGATAATAGACCCGTAAAACATATATTATCTAGTTTCTTTTCAAATCTTTGACCTCTAATCTTAATATAAACCATCCGTTCTCTGATTTTCCTTTTAAACATCATAGTCATAATATAAACCATTGCTTTTATTTGGGACTAGAGCCCATTTGGTATCTAAATATGAGATTGAAGAGAAAAAGTCCATTGAGAGGCAACGAACAAAGAAATGTTAAGTATTGAGTCTCATATTAATATATAAATTTTGTTTTAAACTTGTTATACAAATGAAAATACAAATTATTTGTTTTAAAATCACATATTGTTATGTTAAACATAACTACGCTGGTGATAAAGCTTTTGAGACAGAAACACAATGAGCCCATAATTCATCTCTTTTCTGTAAGTACTTGGATTCATTTCCAATTAAAGTAGGTCTATCCGCGATATATTTGATAAGTGTATCATGACACTCTTTTCCTTCTTTAACAAGTTTCTGGCAACACGGAAGAGAAACAGCTCCATTTCCAAAAACTTGAGCAATTATGTCCAATGCACATTTTGGACTGATTTTAACAACACATTGATCCCATAATTTCTTTGGCTCACTTTCTTCGACAGCAAACGAAGAGACATATGTACTCGACACAACTAGGAAAAAAAAAGACACAATTAAAATGTTAAGTTTGGACATTGTTATATGCTATCTCAAGGGTTGGTTTTAATATTTCTCAAGTAATATCAGAATAATTATTCAGTTTGTATTGTTCTTAGAATGAGAGGTGTCTACTCCATTTATAGGTACAAATATTCAAAACGAAACATTCCTCTTTGATAAATTAATTGTTTTGACTGTTTTATGGTTTACTAACAAAGCTTAAGTTTTATTTATATTAATGAAGTAATTTTCGTTTAAGCTTTCAACGTTTATACATAATTTTAATATAAAGTGTGTGATACGAATAATATAGACTAAAAAGATAGATAAAATTATTTAAAATTTTAAATAGTAATTCTTATAATTATTAGAATATTTTGAACTACAAAATTACAATAAAATATCATTTTAACTTAATATAAGAATGCATATAGATATTAAAACTTTCAGTTTTTTCATGTTATCAACTTTTTCTTTAGTCCATTCTTTAATTTTAATAATGTTATATAATTAATATACTATACATTTTATTTCTTTATTAGTGTTTTCAATCAATATTACAGCTTACCTACATATCATATAATAAGTAAAAACGCAATCTTTGAGTTAATATGATCTTTGAAAATTAAATTAATATTAGTTTTAATTTTTTTTTACAAAAAATCTCGTGAACGTAAATTTCCAACAACAATTGTTTATTTTCTTTACCTAAAACTGCCCATACAGCAAACTAAATACTATCCAATAAAATATCGGTTCCCAAGTATATAAAATTTTAACAATATACCTAAGCAAAACTTCATACAATATTTTTTTGTAGAAAAATTCTATTCTCATAATAACAAACAAAAAAATAACTTATATAAAACCATAAACTATAATTCATTATATTCGTTAAAAAGTTCCATAAACTTTGGTTTTGACTCTAAAATGACGAAATCTAAAAACAGAAACAAAACATAATAATAGAGAATTGGTAATAAAAACTTGCATTACAAACGTAAATAAAAAGGCCAAATTGTAATTTTTAAAGAAACAAATCAATCATAATGCATAAACCCACGACTTCTTAATAATCAACTTTATAGCTCGAAGTAAATCGATTTTTGGTAATTTAAATGCCTTGAAACTATTATATCGTAACATCGAGATAAATAGAATTTAATTTATTAACATATAAAAACAATTTTTACATGTTATAAATTTTAATTATGTGAAATATTATAAAACATAATTCAAAAAATATAGAGAAAAATATATTTTATGATAATAGACCCGTAAAACATATATTATCTAGTTTCTTTTCAAATCTTTGACCTCTAATCTTAATATAAACCATCCGTTCTCTGATTTTCCTTTTAAACATCATAGTCATAATATAAACCATTGCTTTTATTTGGGACTAGAGCCCATTTGGTATCTAAATATGAGATTGAAGAGAAAAAGTCCATTGAGAGGCAACGAACAAAGAAATGTTAAGTATTGAGTCTCATATTAATATATAAATTTTGTTTTAAACTTGTTATACAAATGAAAATACAAATTATTTGTTTTAAAATCACATATTGTTATGTTAAACATAACTACGCTGGTGATAAAGCTTTTGAGACAGAAACACAATGAGCCCATAATTCATCTCTTTTCTGTAAGTACTTGGATTCATTTCCAATTAAAGTAGGTCTATCCGCGATATATTTGATAAGTGTATCATGACACTCTTTTCCTTCTTTAACAAGTTCCTGGCAACACGGAAGAGAAACAGCTCCATTTCCAAAAACTTGAGCAATTATGTCCAATGCACATTTTGGACTGATTTTAACAACACATTGATCCCATAATTTCTTTGGCTCACTTTCTTCGACAGCAAACGAAGAGACATATGTACTCGACACAACTAGGAAAAAAAAAGACACAATTAAAATGTTAAGTTTGGACATTGTTATATGCTATCTCAAGGGTTGGTTTTAATATTTCTCAAGTAATATCAGAATAATTATTCAGTTTGTATTGTTCTTAGAATGAGAGGTGTCTACTCCATTTATAGGTACAAATATTCAAAACGAAACATTCCTCTTTGATAAATTAATTGTTTTGACTGTTTTATGGTTTACTAACAAAGCTTAAGTTTTATTTATATTAATGAAGTAATTTTCGTTTAAGCTTTCAACGTTTATACATAATTTTAATATAAAGTGTGTGATACGAATAATATAGACTAAAAAGATAGATTAAATTATTTAAAATTTTAAATAGTAATTCTTATAATTATTAGAATATTTTGAACTACAAAATTACAATAAAATATCATTTTAACTTAATATAAGAATGCATATAGATATTAAAACTTTCAGTTTTTTCATGTTATCAACTTTTTCTTTAGTCCATTCTTTAATTTTAATAATGTTATATAATTAATATACTATACATTTTATTTCTTTATTAGTGTTTTCAATCAATATTACAGCTTACCTACATATCATATAATAAGTAAAAACGCAATCTTTGAGTTAATATGATCTTTGAAAATTAAATTAATATTAGTTTTAATTTTTTTTTTAAAATCTCGTGAACGTAAATTTCCAACAACAATTGTTTATTTTCTTTACCTAAAACTGCCCATACAGCAAACTAAATACTATCCAATAAAATATCGGTTCCCAAGTATATAAAATTTTAACAATATACCTAAGCAAAACTTCATACAATATTTTTTTGTAGAAAAATTCTATTCTCATAATAACAAACAAAAAAATAACTTATATAAAACCATAAACTATAATTCATTATATTCGTTAAAAAGTTCCATAAACTTTGGTTTTGACTCTAAAATGACGAAATCTAAAAACAGAAACAAAACATAATAATAGAGAATTGGTAATAAAAACTTGCATTACAAACGTAAATAAAAAGGCCAAATTGTAATTTTTAAAGAAACAAATCAATCATAATGCATAAACCCACGACTTCTTAATAATCAACTTTATAGCTCGAAGTAAATCGATTTTTGGTAATTTAAATGCCTTGAAACTATTATATCGTAACATCGAGATAAATAGAATTTAATTTATTAACATATAAAAACCAATTTTTACATGTTATAAATTTTAATTATGTGAAATATTATAAAACATAATTCAAAAAATATAGAGAAAAATATATTTTATGATAATAGACCCGTAAAACATATATTATCTAGTTTCTTTTCAAATCTTTGACCTCTAATCTTAATATAAACCATCCGTTCTCTGATTTTCCTTTTAAACATCATAGTCATAATATAAACCATTGCTTTTATTTGGGACTAGAGCCCATTTGGTATCTAAATATGAGATTGAAGAGAAAAAGTCCATTGAGAGGCAACGAACAAAGAAATGTTAAGTATTGAGTCTCATATTAATATATAAATTTTGTTTTAAACTTGTTATACAAATGAAAATACAAATTATTTGTTTTAAAATCACATATTGTTATGTTAAACATAACTACGCTGGTGATAAAGCTTTTGAGACAGAAACACAATGAGCCCATAATTCATCTCTTTTCTGTAAGTACTTGGATTCATTTCCAATTAAAGTAGGTCTATCCGCGATATATTTGATAAGTGTATCATGACACTCTTTTCCTTCTTTAACAAGTTCCTGGCAACACGGAAGAGAAACAGCTCCATTTCCAAAAACTTGAGCAATTATGTCCAATGCACATTTTGGACTGATTTTAACAACACATTGATCCCATAATTTCTTTGGCTCACTTTCTTCGACAGCAAACGAAGAGACATATGTACTCGACACAACTAGGAAAAAAAAAGACACAATTAAAATGTTAAGTTTGGACATTGTTATATGCTATCTCAAGGGTTGGTTTTAATATTTCTCAAGTAATATCAGAATAATTATTCAGTTTGTATTGTTCTTAGAATGAGAGGTGTCTACTCCATTTATAGGTACAAATATTCAAAACGAAACATTCCTCTTTGATAAATTAATTGTTTTGACTGTTTTATGGTTTACTAACAAAGCTTAAGTTTTATTTATATTAATGAAGTAATTTTCGTTTAAGCTTTCAACGTTTATACATAATTTTAATATAAAGTGTGTGATACGAATAATATAGACTAAAAAGATAGATTAAATTATTTAAAATTTTAAATAGTAATTCTTATAATTATTAGAATATTTTGAACTACAAAATTACAATAAAATATCATTTTAACTTAATATAAGAATGCATATAGATATTAAAACTTTCAGTTTTTTCATGTTATCAACTTTTTCTTTAGTCCATTCTTTAATTTTAATAATGTTATATAATTAATATACTATACATTTTATTTCTTTATTAGTGTTTTCAATCAATATTACAGCTTACCTACATATCATATAATAAGTAAAAACGCAATCTTTGAGTTAATATGATCTTTGAAAATTAAATTAATATTAGTTTTAATTTTTTTTTAAAAAAATCTCGTGAACGTAAATTTCCAACAACAATTGTTTATTTTCTTTACCTAAAACTGCCCATACAGCAAACTAAATACTATCCAATAAAATATCGGTTCCCAAGTATATAAAATTTTAACAATATACCTAAGCAAAACTTCATACAATATTTTTTTGTAGAAAAATTCTATTCTCATAATAACAAACAGAAAAATAACTTATATAAAACCATAAACTATAATTCATTATATTCGTTAAAAAAGTTCCATAAACTTTGGTTTTGACTCTAAAATGACGAAATCCAAAAACAGAAACAAAACATAATAATAGAGAATTGGTAATAAAAACTTGCATTACAAACGTAAATAAAAAGGCCAAATTGTAATTTTTAAAGAAACAAATCAATCATAATGCATAAACCCACGATTTCTTAATAATCAACTTTATAGCTCGAAGTAAATCGATTTTTGGTAATTTAAATGCCTTGAAACTATTATATCGTAACATCGAGATAAATAGAATTTAATTTATTAACATATAAAAACAAATTTTTACATGTTATAAATTTTAATTATGTGAAATATTATAAAACATAATTCAAAAAATATAGAGAAAAATATATTTTATGATAATAGACCCGTAAAACATATATTATCTAGTTTCTTTTCAAATCTTTGACCTCTAATCTTAATATAAACCATCCGTTCTCTGATTTTCCTTTTAAACATCATAGTCATAATATAAACAATTGCTTTTATTTGGGACTAGAGCCCATTTGGTATCAAAATATGAGATTGAAGAGAAAAAGTCCATTGAGAGGCAACGAACAAAGAAATGTTAAGTATTGAGTCTCATTTAATATATATAAATTTTGTTTTAAACTTGTTATACAAATGAAAATACAAATTATTTGTTTCAAAATCACATATTGTTATGTTAAACATAACTACGCTGGTGATAAAGCTTTTGAGACAGAAACACAATGAGCCCATAATTCATCTCTTTTCTGTAAGTACTTGGATTCATTTCCAATTAAAGTAGGTCTATCCGCGATATATTTGATAAGTGTATCATGACACTCTTTTCCTTCTTTAACAAGTTCCTGGCAACACGGAAGAGAAACAGCTCCATTTCCAAAAACTTGAGCAATTATGTCCAATGCACATTTTGGACTGATTTTAACAACACATTGATCCCATAATTTCTTTGGCTCACTTTCTTCGACAGCAAACGAAGAGACATATGTACTCGACACAACTAGGAAAAAAAAAGACACAATTAAAATGTTAAGTTTGGACATTGTTATATGCTATCTCAAGGGTTGGTTTTAATATTTCTCAAGTAATATCAGAATAATTATTCAGTTTGTATTGTTCTTAGAATGAGAGGTGTCTACTCCATTTATAGGTATAAATATTCAAAACGAAACATTCCTCTTTCATAAATTAATTGTTTTGACTGTTTTATGGTTTACTAACAAAGCTTAAGTTTTATTTATATTAATGAAGTAATTTTCGTTTAAGATTTCAACGTTTATACATAATTTTAATATAAAATGTGTGATACGAATAATATAGACTAAAAAGATAGATAAAATTATTTAAAATTTTAAATAGTAATTCTTTTAATTATTAGAATATTTTGAACTACAAAATTACAATAAAATATCATTTAAACTTAATATAAGAATGCATATAGATATTAAAACTTTCAGTTTTTTCATGTTATCAACTTTTTCTTTAGTCCATTCTTTAATTTTAATAATGTTATATAATTAATATACTATACATTTTATTTCTTTATTAGTGTTTTCAATCAATATTACAGCTTACCTACATATCACATAATAAGTAAAAACGCAATCTTTGAGTTAATATGATCTTTGAAAATGAAATTAATATTAGTTTTAATTTTTTTTTAAAAATCTCGTGAACGTAAATTTCCAACAACAATTGTTTATTTTCTTTACCTAAAACTGCCTATACAGCAAACTAAATACTATCCAATAAAGTATCGGTTCCCAAGTATATAAAATTTTAACAATATACCTAAGCAAAACTTCATACAATATTTTTTTGTAGTAAAATTCTATTCTCATAATAACAAACAGAAAAATAACTTATATAAAACCATAAACTATAATTCATTATATTCGTTAAAAAGTTCCATAAACTTTGGTTTTGACTCTAAAATGACGAAATCCAAAAACAGAAACAAAACATAATAATAGAGAATTGGTAATAAAAACTTGCATTACAAACGTAAATAAAAAGGCCAAATTGTAATTTTTAAAGAAACAAATCAATCATAATGCATAAACCCACGATTTCTTAATAATCAACTTTATAGCTCGAAGTAAATCGATTTTTGGTAATTTAAATGCCTTGAAACTATTATATCGTAACATCGAGATAAATAGAATTTAATTTATTAACATATAAAAACAAATTTTTACATGTTATAAATTTTAATTATGTGAAATATTATAAAACATAATTCAAAAAATATAGAGAAAAATATATTTTTTGATAATAGACCCGTAAAACATATATTATCTAGTTTCTTTTCAAATCTTTGACCTCTAATCTTAATATAAACCATCCGTTCTCTGATTTTCCTTTTAAACATCATAGTCATAATATAAACAATTGCTTTTATTTGGGACTAGAGCCCATTTGGTATCAAAATATGAGATTGAAGAGAAAAAGTCCATTGAGAGGCAACGAACAAAGAAATGTTAAGTATTGAGTCTCATTTAATATATATAAATTTTGTTTTAAACTTGTTATACAAATGAAAATACAAATTATTTGTTTCAAAATCACATATTGTTATGTTAAACATAACTACGCTGGTGATAAAGCTTTTGAGACAGAAACACAATGAGCCCATAATTCATCTCTTTTCTGTAAGTACTTGGATTCATTTCCAATTAAAGTAGGTCTATCCGCGATATATTTGATAAGTGTATCATGACACTTTTTTCCTTCTTTAACAAGTTCCTGGCAACACGGAAGAGAAACAGCTCAATTTCCAAAAACTTGAGCAATTATGTCCAATGCACATTTTGGACTGATTTTAACAACACATTGATCCCATAATTTCTTTGGCTCACTTTCTTCGACAGCAAACGAAGAGACATATGTACTCGACACAACTAGGAAAAAAAAAGACACAATTAAAATGTTAAGTTTGGACATTGTTATATGCTATCTCAAGGGTTGGTTTTAATATTTCTCAAGTAATATCAGAATAATTATTCAGTTTGTATTGTTCTTAGAATGAGAGGTGTCTACTCCATTTATAGGTATAAATATTCAAAACGAAACATTCCTCTTTCATAAATTAATTGTTTTGACTGTTTTATGGTTTACTAACAAAGCTTAAGTTTTATTTATATTAATGAAGTAATTTTCGTTTAAGATTTCAACGTTTATACATAATTTTAATATAAAATGTGTGATACGAATAATATAGACTAAAAAGATAGATAAAATTATTTAAAATTTTAAATAGTAATTCTTTTAATTATTAGAATATTTTGAACTACAAAATTACAATAAAATATCATTTAAACTTAATATAAGAATGCATATAGATATTAAAACTTTCAGTTTTTTCATGTTATCAACTTTTTCTTTAGTCCATTCTTTAATTTTAATAATGTTATATAATTAATATACTATACATTTTATTTCTTTATTAGTGTTTTCAATCAATATTACAGCTTACCTACATATCACATAATAAGTAAAAACGCAATCTTTGAGTTAATATGATCTTTGAAAATGAAATTAATATTAGTTTTAATTTTTTTTTAAAAAAATCTCGTGAACGTAAATTTCCAACAACAATTGTTTATTTTCTTTACCTAAAACTGCCTATACAGCAAACTAAATACTATCCAATAAAGTATCGGTTCCCAAGTATATAAAATTTTAACAATATACCTAAGCAAAACTTCATACAATATTTTTTTGTAGTAAAATTCTATTCTCATAATAACAAACAGAAAAATAACTTATATAAAACCATAAAATATAATTCATTATATTCGTTAAAAATTTCCATAAACTTTGGTTTTGACTCTAAAATGACGAAATCCAAAAACAGAAACAAAACATAATAATAGAGAATTGGTAATAAAAACTTGCATTACAAACGTAAATAAAAAGGCTAAATTGTAATTTTTAAAGAAACAAATCAATCATAATGCATAAACCCACGATTTCTTAATAATCAACTTTATACCTCAAAGTAAATCGATTTTTGGTAATTTAAATGCCTTGAAACTATTATATCGTAAAATCGAGATAAATAGAATTTAATTTATTAACATATAAAAACAAATTTTTACATGTTATAAATTTTAATTATGTGAAATATTATAAAACATAATTCAAAAAATATAGAGAAAAATATATTTTTTGATAATAGACCCGTAAAACATATATTATCTAGTTTCTTTTCAAATCTTTGACCTCTAATCTTAATATAAACCATCCGTTCTCTGATTTTCCTTTTAAACATCATAGTCATAATATAAACAATTGCTTTTATTTGGGACTAGAGCCCATTTGGTATCAAAATATGAGATTGAAGAGAAAAAGTCCATTGAGAGGCAACGAACAAAGAAATGTTAAGTATTGAGTCTCATTTAATATATATAAATTTTGTTTTAAACTTGTTATACAAATGAAAATACAAATTATTTGTTTCAAAATCACATATTGTTATGTTAAACATAACTACGCTGGTGATAAAGCTTTTGAGACAGAAACACAATGAGCCCATAATTCATCTCTTTTCTGTAAGTACTTGGATTCATTTCCAATTAAAGTAGGTCTATCCGCGATATATTTGATAAGTGTATCATGACACTTTTTTCCTTCTTTAACAAGTTCCTGGCAACACGGAAGAGAAACAGCTCCATTTCCAAAAACTTGAGCAATTATGTCCAATGCACATTTTGGACTGATTTTAACAACACATTGATCCCATAATTTCTTTGGCTCACTTTCTTCGACAGCAAACGAAGAGACATATGTACTCGACACAACTAGGAAAAAAAAAGACACAATTAAAATGTTAAGTTTGGACATTGTTATATGCTATCTCAAGGGTTGGTTTTAATATTTCTCAAGTAATATCAGAATAATTATTCAGTTTGTATTGTTCTTAGAATGAGAGGTGTCTACTCCATTTATAGGTATAAATATTCAAAACGAAACATTCCTCTTTCATAAATTAATTGTTTTGACTGTTTTATGGTTTACTAACAAAGCTTAAGTTTTATTTATATTAATGAAGTAATTTTCGTTTAAGATTTCAACGTTTATACATAATTTTAATATAAAATGTGTGATACGAATAATATAGACTAAAAAGATAGATAAATTATTTAAAATTTTAAATAGTAATTCTTTTAATTATTAGAATATTTTGAACTACAAAATTACAATAAAATATCATTTAAACTTAATATAAGAATGCATATAGATATTAAAACTTTCAGTTTTTTCATGTTATCAACTTTTTCTTTAGTCCATTCTTTAATTTTAATAATGTTATATAATTAATATACTATACATTTTATTTCTTTATTAGTGTTTTCAATCAATATTACAGCTTACCTACATATCACATAATAAGTAAAAACGCAATCTTTGAGTTAATATGATCTTTGAAAATGAAATTAATATTAGTTTTAATTTTTTTTATAAAAAAATCTCGTGAACGTAAATTTCCAACAACAATTGTTTATTTTCTTTACCTAAAACTGCCTATACAGCAAACTAAATACTATCCAATAAAGTATCGGTTCCCAAGTATATAAAATTTTAACAATATACCTAAGCAAAACTTCATAGAATATTTTTTTGTAGTAAAATTCTATTCTCATAATAACAAACAGAAAAATAACTTATATAAAACCATAAAATATAATTCATTATATTCGTTAAAAAATTTCCATAAACTTTGGTTTTGACTCTAAAATGACGAAATCCAAAAACAGAAACAAAACATAATAATAGAGAATTGGTAATAAAAACTTGCATTACAAACGTAAATAAAAAGGCTAAATTGTAATTTTTAAAGAAACAAATCAATCATAATGCATAAACCCACGATTTCTTAATAATCAACTTTATAGCTCAAAGTAAATCGATTTTTGGTAATTTAAATGCCTTGAAACTATTATATCGTAACATCGAGATAAATAGAATTTAATTTATTAACATATAAAAACAAATTTTTACATGTTATAAATTTTAATTATGTTAAATATTATAAAACATAATTCAAAAAATATAGAGAAAAATATATTTTTTGATAATAGACCCGTAAAACATATATTATCTAGTTTCTTTTCAAATCTTTGACCTCTAATCTTAATATAAACCATCCGTTCTCTGATTTTCCTTTTAAACATCATAGTCATAATATAAACAATTGCTTTTATTTGGGACTAGAGCCCATTTGGTATCAAAATATGAGATTGAAGAGAAAAAGTCCATTGAGAGGCAACGAACAAAGAAATGTTAAGTATTGAGTCTCATTTAATATATATAAATTTTGTTTTAAACTTGTTATACAAATGAAAATACAAATTATTTGTTTCAAAATCACATATTGTTATGTTTAACATAACTACGCTGGTGATAAAGCTTTTGAGACAGAAACACAATGAGCCCATAATTCATCTCTTTTCTGTAAGTACTTGGATTCATTTCCAATTAAAGTAGGTCTATCCGCGATATATTTGATAAGTGTATCATGACACTCTTTTCCTTCTTTAACAAGTTCCCGGCAACACGGAAGAGAAACAGCTCCATTTCCAAAAACTTGAGCAATTATGTCCAATGCACATTTTGGACTGATTTTAACAACACATTGATCCCATAATTTCTTTGGCTCACTTTCTTCGACAGCAAACGAAGAGACATATGTACTCGACACAACTAGGAAAAAAAAAGACACAATTAAAATGTTAAGTTTGGACATTGTTATATGCTATCTCAAGGGTTGGTTTTAATATTTCTCAAGTAATATCAGAATAATTATTCAGTTTGTATTGTTCTTAGAATGAGAGGTGTCTACTCCATTTATAGGTATAAATATTCAAAACGAAACATTCCTCTTTCATAAATTAATTGTTTTGACTGTTTTATGGTTTACTAACAAAGCTTAAGTTTTATTTATATTAATGAAGTAATTTTCGTTTAAGATTTCAACGTTTATACATAATTTTAATATAAAATGTGTGATACGAATAATATAGACTAAAAAGATAGATTAAATTATTTAAAATTTTAAATAGTAATTCTTTTAATTATTAGAATATTTTGAACTACAAAATTACAATAAAATATCATTTAAACTTAATATAAGAATGCATATAGATATTAAAACTTTCAGTTTTTTCATGTTATCAACTTTTTCTTTAGTCCATTCTTTAATTTTAATAATGTTATATAATTAATATACTATACATTTTATTTCTTTATTAGTGTTTTCAATCAATATTACAGCTTACCTACATATCACATAATAAGTAAAAACGCAATCTTTGAGTTAATATGATCTTTGAAAATGAAATTAATATTAGTTTTAATTTTTTTTTAAAAAATCTCATGAACGTAAATTTCCAACAACAATTGTTTATTTTCTTTACCTAAAACTGCCTATACAGCAAACTAAATACTATCCAATAAAGTATCGGTTCCCAAGTATATAAAATTTTAACAATATACGTAAGCAAAACTTCATACAATATTTTTTTGTAGTAAAATTCTATTCTCATAATAACAAACAGAAAAATAACTTATATAAAACCATAAAATATAATTCATTATATTCGTTAAAAATTTCCATAAACTTTGGTTTTGACTCTAAAATGACGAAATCCAAAAACAGAAACAAAACATAATAATAGAGAATTGGTAATAAAAACTTGCATTACAAACGTAAATAAAAAGGCTAAATTGTAATTTTTAAAGAAACAAATCAATCATAATGCATAAACCCACGATTTCTTAATAATCAACTTTATAGCTCAAAGTAAATCGATTTTTGGTAATTTAAATGCCTTGAAACTATTATATCGTAACATCAAGATAAATAGAATTTAATTTATTAACATATAAAAACAAATTTTTACATGTTATAAATTTTAATTATGTTAAATATTATAAAACATAATTCAAAAAATATAGAGAAAAATATATTTTTTGATAATAGACCCGTAAAACATATATTATCTAGTTTCTTTTCAAATCTTTGACCTCTAATCTTAATATAAACCATCCGTTCTCTGATTTTCCTTTTAAACATCATAGTCATAATATAAACAATTGCTTTTATTTGGGACTAGAGCCCATTTGGTATCAAAATATGAGATTGAAGAGAAAAAGTCCATTGAGAGGCAACGAACAAAGAAATGTTAAGTATTGAGTCTCATTTAATATATATAAATTTTGTTTTAAACTTGTTATACAAATGAAAATACAAATTATTTGTTTCAAAATCACATATTGTTATGTTTAACATAACTACGCTGGTGATAAAGCTTTTGAGACAGAAACACAATGAGCCCATAATTCATCTCTTTTCTGTAAGTACTTGGATTCATTTCCAATTAAAGTAGGTCTATCCGCGATATATTTGATAAGTGTATCATGACACTCTTTTCCTTCTTTAACAAGTTCCCGGCAACACGGAAGAGAAACAGCTCCATTTCCAAAAACTTGAGCAATTATGTCCAATGCACATTTTGGACTGATTTTAACAACACATTGATCCCATAATTTCTTTGGCTCACTTTCTTCGACAGCAAACGAAGAGACATATGTACTCGACACAACTAGGAAAAAAAAAGACACAATTAAAATGTTAAGTTTGGACATTGTTATATGCTATCTCAAGGGTTGGTTTTAATATTTCTCAAGTAATATCAGAATAATTATTCAGTTTGTATTGTTCTTAGAATGAGAGGTGTCTACTCCATTTATAGGTATAAATATTCAAAACGAAACATTCCTCTTTCATAAATTAATTGTTTTGACTGTTTTATGGTTTACTAACAAAGCTTAAGTTTTATTTATATTAATGAAGTAATTTTCGTTTAAGATTTCAACGTTTATACATAATTTTAATATAAAATGTGTGATACGAATAATATAGACTAAAAAGATAGATAAAATTATTTAAAATTTTAAATAGTAATTCTTTTAATTATTAGAATATTTTGAACTACAAAATTACAATAAAATATCATTTAAACTTAATATAAGAATGCATATAGATATTAAAACTTTCAGTTTTTTCATGTTATCAACTTTTTCTTTAGTCCATTCTTTAATTTTAATAATGTTATATAATTAATATACTATACATTTTATTTCTTTATTAGTGTTTTCAATCAATATTACAGCTTACCTACATATCACATAATAAGTAAAAACGCAATCTTTGAGTTAATATGATCTTTGAAAATGAAATTAATATTAGTTTTAATTTTTTTTAAAAAAAATCTCGTGAACGTAAATTTCCAACAACAATTGTTTATTTTCTTTACCTAAAACTGCCTATACAGCAAACTAAATACTATCCAATAAAGTATCGGTTCCCAAGTATATAAAATTTTAACAATATACCTAAGCAAAACTTCATACAATATTTTTTTGTAGTAAAATTCTATTCTCATAATAACAAACAGAAAAATAACTTATATAAAACCATAAAATATAATTCATTATATTCGTTAAAAAATTTCCATAAACTTTGGTTTTGACTCTAAAATGACGAAATCCAAAAACAGAAACAAAACATAATAATAGAGAATTGGTAATAAAAACTTGCATTACAAACGTAAATAAAAAGGCTAAATTGTAATTTTTAAAGAAACAAATCAATCATAATGCATAAACCCACGATTTCTTAATAATCAACTTTATAGCTCAAAGTAAATCGATTTTTGGTAATTTAAATGCCTTGAAACTATTATATCGTAACATCGAGATAAATAGAATTTAATTTATTAACATATAAAAACAAATTTTTACATGTTATAAATTTTAATTATGTGAAATATTATAAAACATAATTCAAAAAATATAGAGAAAAATATATTTTTTGATAATAGACCCGTAAAACATATATTATCTAGTTTCTTTTCAAATCTTTGACCTCTAATCTTAATATAAACCATCCGTTCTCTGATTTTCCTTTTAAACATCATAGTCATAATATAAACAATTGCTTTTATTTGGGACTAGAGCCCATTTGGTATCAAAATATGAGATTGAAGAGAAAAAGTCCATTGAGAGGCAACGAACAAAGAAATGTTAAGTATTGAGTCTCATTTAATATATATAAATTTTGTTTTAAACTTGTTATACAAATGAAAATACAAATTATTTGTTTCAAAATCACATATTGTTATGTTTAACATAACTACGCTGGTGATAAAGCTTTTGAGACAGAAACACAATGAGCCCATAATTCATCTCTTTTCTGTAAGTACTTGGATTCATTTCCAATTAAAGTAGGTCTATCCGCGATATATTTGATAAGTGTATCATGACACTCTTTTCCTTCTTTAACAAGTTCCCGGCAACACGGAAGAGAAACAGCTCCATTTCCAAAAACTTGAGCAATTATGTCCAATGCACATTTTGGACTGATTTTAACAACACATTGATCCCATAATTTCTTTGGCTCACTTTCTTCGACAGCAAACGAAGAGACATATGTACTCGACACAACTAGGAAAAAAAAAGACACAATTAAAATGTTAAGTTTGGACATTGTTATATGCTATCTCAAGGGTTGGTTTTAATATTTCTCAAGTAATATCAGAATAATTATTCAGTTTGTATTGTTCTTAGAATGAGAGGTGTCTACTCCATTTATAGGTATAAATATTCAAAACGAAACATTCCTCTTTCATAAATTAATTGTTTTGACTGTTTTATGGTTTACTAACAAAGCTTAAGTTTTATTTATATTAATGAAGTAATTTTCGTTTAAGATTTCAACGTTTATACATAATTTTAATATAAAATGTGTGATACGAATAATATAGACTAAAAAGATAGATAAAATTATTTAAAATTTTAAATAGTAATTCTTTTAATTATTAGAATATTTTGAACTACAAAATTACAATAAAATATCATTTAAACTTAATATAAGAATGCATATAGATATTAAAACTTTCAGTTTTTTCATGTTATCAACTTTTTCTTTAGTCCATTCTTTAATTTTAATAATGTTATATAATTAATATACTATACATTTTATTTCTTTATTAGTGTTTTCAATCAATATTACAGCTTACCTACATATCACATAATAAGTAAAAACGCAATCTTTGAGTTAATATGATCTTTGAAAATGAAATTAATATTAGTTTTAATTTTTTTTTAAAAAATCTCGTGAACGTAAATTTCCAACAACAATTGTTTATTTTCTTTACCTAAAACTGCCTATACAGCAAACTAAATACTATCCAATAAAGTATCGGTTCCCAAGTATATAAAATTTTAACAATATACCTAAGCAAAACTTCATACAATATTTTTTTGTAGTAAAATTCTATTCTCATAATAACAAACAGAAAAATAACTTATATAAAACCATAAAATATAATTCATTATATTCGTTAAAAATTTTCCATAAACTTTGGTTTTGACTCTAAAATGACGAAATCCAAAAACAGAAACAAAACATAATAATAGAGAATTGGTAATAAAAACTTGCATTACAAACGTAAATAAAAAGGCTAAATTGTAATTTTTAAAGAAACAAATCAATCATAATGCATAAACCCACGATTTCTTAATAATCAACTTTATAGCTCAAAGTAAATCGATTTTTGGTAATTTAAATGCCTTGAAACTATTATATCGTAACATCGAGATAAATAGAATTTAATTTATTAACATATAAAAACAAATTTTTACATGTTATAAATTTTAATTATGTGAAATATTATAAAACATAATTCAAAAAATATAGAGAAAAATATATTTTTTGATAATAGACCCGTAAAACATATATTATCTAGTTTCTTTTCAAATCTTTGACCTCTAATCTTAATATAAACCATCCGTTCTCTGATTTTCCTTTTAAACATCATAGTCATAATATAAACAATTGCTTTTATTTGGGACTAGAGCCCATTTGGTATCAAAATATGAGATTGAAGAGAAAAAGTCCATTGAGAGGCAACGAACAAAGAAATGTTAAGTATTGAGTCTCATTTAATATATATAAATTTTGTTTTAAACTTGTTATACAAATGAAAATACAAATTATTTGTTTCAAAATCACATATTGTTATGTTTAACATAACTACGCTGGTGATAAAGCTTTTGAGACAGAAACACAATGAGCCCATAATTCATCTCTTTTCTGTAAGTACTTGGATTCATTTCCAATTAAAGTAGGTCTATCCGCGATATATTTGATAAGTGTATCATGACACTCTTTTCCTTCTTTAACAAGTTCCCGGCAACACGGAAGAGAAACAGCTCCATTTCCAAAAACTTGAGCAATTATGTCCAATGCACATTTTGGACTGATTTTAACAACACATTGATCCCATAATTTCTTTGGCTCACTTTCTTCGACAGCAAACGAAGAGACATATGTACTCGACACAACTAGGAAAAAAAAAGACACAATTAAAATGTTAAGTTTGGACATTGTTATATGCTATCTCAAGGGTTGGTTTTAATATTTCTCAAGTAATATCAGAATAATTATTCAGTTTGTATTGTTCTTAGAATGAGAGGTGTCTACTCCATTTATAGGTATAAATATTCAAAACGAAACATTCCTCTTTCATAAATTAATTGTTTTGACTGTTTTATGGTTTACTAACAAAGCTTAAGTTTTATTTATATTAATGAAGTAATTTTCGTTTAAGATTTCAACGTTTATACATAATTTTAATATAAAATGTGTGATACGAATAATATAGACTAAAAAGATAGATAAAATTATTTAAAATTTTAAATAGTAATTCTTTTAATTATTAGAATATTTTGAACTACAAAATTACAATAAAATATCATTTAAACTTAATATAAGAATGCATATAGATATTAAAACTTTCAGTTTTTTCATGTTATCAACTTTTTCTTTAGTCCATTCTTTAATTTTAATAATGTTATATAATTAATATACTATACATTTTATTTCTTTATTAGTGTTTTCAATCAATATTACAGCTTACCTACATATCACATAATAAGTAAAAACGCAATCTTTGAGTTAATATGATCTTTGAAAATGAAATTAATATTAGTTTTAATTTTTTTTTAAAAAAATCTCGTGAACGTAAATTTCCAACAACAATTGTTTATTTTCTTTACCTAAAACTGCCTATACAGCAAACTAAATACTATCCAATAAAGTATCGGTTCCCAAGTATATAAAATTTTAACAATATACCTAAGCAAAACTTCATACAATATTTTTTTGTAGTAAAATTCTATTCTCATAATAACAAACAGAAAAATAACTTATATAAAACCATAAACTATAATTCATTATATTCGTTAAAAAGTTCCATAAACTTTGGTTTTGACTCTAAAATGACGAAATCCAAAAACAGAAACAAAACATAATAATAGAGAATTGGTAATAAAAACTTGCATTACAAACGTAAATAAAAAGGCCAAATTGTAATTTTTAAAGAAACAAATCAATCATAATGCATAAACCCACGATTTCTTAATAATCAACTTTATAGCTCAAAGTAAATCAATTTTTGGTAATTTAAATGCCTTGAAACTATTATATCGTAACATCGAGATAAATAGAATTTAATTTATTAACATATAAAAACAAATTTTTACATGTTATAAATTTTAATTATGTGAAATATTATAAAACATAATTCAAAAAATATAGAGAAAAATATATTTTTTGATAATAGACCCGTAAAACATATATTATCTAGTTTCTTTTCAAATCTTTGACCTCTAATCTTAATATAAACCATCCGTTCTCTGATTTTCCTTTTAAACATCATAGTCATAATATAAACAATTGCTTTTATTTGGGACTAGAGCCCATTTGGTATCAAAATATGAGATTGAAGAGAAAAAGTCCATTGAGAGGCAACGAACAAAGAAATGTTAAGTATTGAGTCTCATTTAATATATATAAATTTTGTTTTAAACTTGTTATACAAATGAAAATACAAATTATTTGTTTCAAAATCACATATTGTTATGTTTAACATAACTACGCTGGTGATAAAGCTTTTGAGACAGAAACACAATGAGCCCATAATTCATCTCTTTTCTGTAAGTACTTGGATTCATTTCCAATTAAAGTAGGTCTATCCGCGATATATTTGATAAGTGTATCATGACACTCTTTTCCTTCTTTAACAAGTTCCCGGCAACACGGAAGAGAAACAGCTCCATTTCCAAAAACTTGAGCAATTATGTCCAATGCACATTTTGGACTGATTTTAACAACACATTGATCCCATAATTTCTTTGGCTCACTTTCTTCGACAGCAAACGAAGAGACATATGTACTCGACACAACTAGGAAAAAAAAAGACACAATTAAAATGTTAAGTTTGGACATTGTTATATGCTATCTCAAGGGTTGGTTTTAATATTTCTCAAGTAATATCAGAATAATTATTCAGTTTGTATTGTTCTTAGAATGAGAGGTGTCTACTCCATTTATAGGTATAAATATTCAAAACGAAACATTCCTCTTTCATAAATTAATTGTTTTGACTGTTTTATGGTTTACTAACAAAGCTTAAGTTTTATTTATATTAATGAAGTAATTTTCGTTTAAGATTTCAACGTTTATACATAATTTTAATATAAAATGTGTGATACGAATAATATAGACTAAAAAGATAGATAAAATTATTTAAAACTTTCAGTTTTTTCATGTTATCAACTTTTTCTTTAGTCCATTCTTTAATTTTAATAATGTTATATAACTAATATACTATACATTTTATTTCTTTATTAGTGTTTTCAATCAATATTACAGCTTACCTACATATCACATAATAAGTAAAAACGCAATCTTTGAGTTAATATGATCTTTGAAAATGAAATTAATATTAGTTTTAATTTTTTTATTAAAAATCTCGTGAACGTAAATTTCCAACAACAATTGTTTATTTTCTTTACCTAAAACTGCCTATACAGCAAACTAAATACTATCCAATAAAGTATCGGTTCCCAAGTATATAAAATTTTAACAATATACCTAAGCAAAACTTCATACAATATTTTTTTGTAGTAAAATTCTATTCTCATAATAACAAACAGAAAAATAACTTATATAAAACCATAAAATATAATTCATTATATTCGTTAAATAATTTCCATAAACTTTGGTTTTGACTCTAAAATGACGAAATCCAAAAACAGAAACAAAACATAATAATAGAGAATTGGTAATAAAAACTTGCATTACAAACGTAAATAAAAAGGCTAAATTGTAATTTTTAAAGAAACAAATCAATCATAATGCATAAACCCACGATTTCTTAATAATCAACTTTATAGCTCAAAGTAAATCGATTTTTGGTAATTTAAATGCCTTGAAACTATTATATCGTAACATCGAGATAAATAGAATTTAATTTATTAACATATAAAAACAAATGTTTACATGTTATAAATTTTAATTATGTGAAATATTATAAAACATAATTCAAAAAATATAGAGAAAAATATATTTTTTGATAATAGACCCGTAAAACATATATTATCTAGTTTCTTTTCAAATCTTTGACCTCTAATCTTAATATAAACCATCCGTTCTCTGATTTTCCTTTTAAACATCATAGTCATAATATAAACAATTGCTTTTATTTGGGACTAGAGCCCATTTGGTATCAAAATATGAGATTGAAGAGAAAAAGTCCATTGAGAGGCAACGAACAAAGAAATGTTAAGTATTGAGTCTCATTTAATATATATAAATTTTGTTTTAAACTTGTTATACAAATGAAAATACAAATTATTTGTTTCAAAATCACATATTGTTATGTTTAACATAACTACGCTGGTGATAAAGCTTTTGAGACAGAAACACAATGAGCCCATAATTCATCTCTTTTCTGTAAGTACTTGGATTCATTTCCAATTAAAGTTGGTCTATCCGCGATATATTTTATAAGTGTATCATGACACGCTTTTCCTTCTTTAACAAGTTCCCGGCAACACGGAAGAGAAACAGCTCCATTTCCAAAAACTTGAGCAATTATGTCCAATGCACATTTTGGATTGATTTTAACAACACATTTATCCCATAATTTCTTTGGCTCACTTTCTTCGACAGCAAACGAAGAGACATATGTACTCGACACAACTAGGAAAAAAAAAGACACAATTAAAATGTTAAGTTTGGACATTGTTATATGCTATCTCAAGGGTTGGTTTTAATATTTCTCAAGTAATATCAGAATAATTATTCAGTTTGTATTGTTCTTAGAATGAGAGGTGTCTACTCCATTTATAGGTATAAATATTCAAAACGAAACATTCCTCTTTCATAAATTAATTGTTTTGACTGTTTTATGGTTTACTAACAAAGCTTAAGTTTTATTTATATTAATGAAGTAATTTTTGTTTAAGATTTCAACGTTTATACATAATTTTGAACAACCAAAATTACAATAAAATATCATTTTTAACTTAATATAAGAATGCATATAGATATTAAAACTTTCAGTTTTTCATGTTATCAACTTTTTCTTTAGTCCATTCTTTAATTTTAATAATGTTATATAATTAATATACTATACATTTTATTTCTTTATTAGTGTTTTCAATCAATATTACAGCTAACCTACATATCATATAATAAGTAAAAACGCAATCTTTGAGTTAATATGATCTTTGAAAATTAAATTAATATTAGTTTTAATTTTTTTTAAAAAAAAAATCTTGTGAATGTACATTTCCAACAACAATTGTTTATTTTCTTTACCTAAAACTGCCCATAGAGCAAACTAAATACTATCCAACAAAATATCGGTTCCCAAGTATATAAAAATTTAACAATATACCTAAGCAAAACTTCATACAATATTTTTTGTAGAAAAATTCTATTCTCATAATAACAAACAAAAAAATTACTTATATAAAACCATAAACTATAATTCATTAAATTCGTCAAAAAGTTCCATAAACTTTGGTTTTGACTCTAAAATGGCGAAATCTAAAAACAGAAACAAAACAAAGTAATAGAGAATTGGTAATAAAAACTTGCATTACAAACGTAAATAAAAAGGCCAAATTGTAATTTTTAAAGAAACAAATCAATCATAATATACGACTTCTTAATAATCAACTTTATAGCTCGAAGTAAATCGATTTTTGGTAATTTAAATGCCTTGAACTATTATATCGTAACATCGAGATAAATAGAATTTAATTTATTAACATATAAAAACCAATTTTTACATGTTATAAATTTTAATTATGTGAAATATTATAAAACATAATTCAAAAATATAGAGAAAAATATATTTTATGATAATAGACCCGTAAAACATATACTATCTAGTTTCTTTTCAAATCTTTGACCTCTAATCTTAATATAAACCATCCGTTCTCTGATTTTCCTTTTAAACATCATAGTCATAATATATACCATTGCTTTTATTTGGGACTAGAGCACATTTGGTATCTAAATATGAGTTTGAAGAGAAAAAATCCATTGAGAGGCAACGAACAAAGAAATGTTAAGTATTGAGTCTCATATTAATATATAAATTTTGTTTTAAAATTGTTATACAAATGAAAATACAATTTATTTGTTTTAAAATCACATATTGTTATGTTAAACATAACTACGCTGGTGATAAATCTTTTGAGATAGAAACACAATGAACCCATAATTCATCTCTTTTCTGTAAGTACTTGGATTCATTTCCAATTAAAGTAGGTCTATCCGCGATATATTTGATAAGTGTATCATGACACTCTTTTCCTTCTTTAACAAGTTCCTGGCAACACGGAAGAGAAACAGCTCCATTTCCAAAAACTTGAGCAATTATGTCCAATGCACATTTTGGACTGATTTTAACAACACATTGATCCCATAATTTCTTTGGCTCACTTTCTTCGACAGCAAACGAAGAGACATATGTACTCGACACAACTAGGGAAAAAAAAGACACAATTAAAATGTTAAGTTTGGGCATTTTTATATGCTATCTCAAGAGTTGGTTTTAATATTTCTCAAGTAATATCAGAATAATTATTCAGTTTGTATTGTTCTTAGAATGAGAGGTGTCTACTCCATTTATAGGTACAAATATTCAAAACGAAACATTCCTTTTTGATAAATTAATTGTTTTGATTGTTTTATGGTTTACTAACAAAGCTTAAGTTTTATTTATATTAATGAAGTAATTTTCGTTTAAGATTTCAACGTTTATACATAATTTTAATATAAAATGTGTGATATGAATAATATAGACTAAAAAGATAGATAAAATTATTTAAAATTTTAAATAGTAATTCTTTTAATTGTTAGAATATTTTGAACTACAAAATTACAATAAAATATCATTTAAACTTAATATAAGAATGCATATAGATATTAAAACTTTCAGTTTTTTCATGTTATCAACTTTTTCTTTAGTCCATTCTTTAATTTTAATAATTTTATATAATTAATATACTATACATTTTATTTCTTTATTAGTGTTTTCAATCAATATTACAGCTTACCTACATATCACATAATAAGTAAAAACGCAATCTTTGAGTTAATATGATCTTTGAAAATGAAATTAATATTAGTTTTAATTTTTTTATTAAAAATCTCGTGAACGTAAATTTCCAACAACAATTGTTTATTTTCTTTACCTAAAACTGCCTATACAACAAACTAAATATTATCCAATAAAGTATCGGTTCCCAAGTATATAAAATTTTAACAATATACCTAAGCAAAACTTCATACAATATTTTTTTGTAGTAAAATTCTATTCTCATAATAACAAACAGAAAAATAACTTATATAAAACCATAAACTATAATTCATTATATTCGTTAAAAAAGTTTCATAAACTTTGGTTTTGACTCTAAAATGACGAAATCCAAAAATAGAAACAAAACATAATAATAGAGAATTGGTAATAAAAACTTGCATTACAAACGTAAATAAAAAGGCCAAATTGTAATTTTTAAAGAAACAAATCAATCATAATGCATAAACCCACGATTTCTTAATAATCAACTTTATAGCTCAAAGTAAATCAATTTTTGGTAATTTAAATGACTTGAAACTATTATATCGTAACATCGAGATAAATAGAATTTAATTTATTAACATATAAAAACAAATTTTTACATGTTATAAATTTTAATTATGTGAAATATTATAAAACATAATTCAAAAAATATAGAGAAAAATATATTTTATGATAATAGACCCGTAAAACATATATTATCTAGTTTCTTTTCAAATCTTTGACCTCTAATCTTAATATAAACCATCCATTCTCTGATTTTCCTTTTAAACATCATAGTCATAATATAAACAATTGCTTTTATTTGGGACTAGAGCCCATTTGGTATCAAAATATGAGATTGAAGAGAAAAAGTCCATTGAGAGGCAACGAACAAATAAATGTTAAGTATTGAGTCTCATTTAATATATATATAAATTTTGTTTTAAACTTGCTATACAAATGAAAATACAAATTATTTGTTTCAAAATCACATATTGTTATGTTTAACATAACTACGCTGGTGATAAAGCTTTTGAGACAGAAACACAATGAGCCCATAATTCATCTCTTTTCTGTAAGTACTTGGATTCATTTCCAATTAAAGTAGGTCTATCCGCGATATATTTGATAAGTGTATCATGACACTCTTTTCCTTCTTTAACAAGTTCCCGGCAACACGGAAGAGAAACAACTCCATTTCCAAAAACTTGAGCAATTATGTCCAATGCACATTTTGGACTGATTTTAACAACACATTGATCCCATAATTTCTTTGGCTCACTTTCTTCGACAGCAAACGAAGAGACATATGTACTCGACACAACTAGGAAAAAAAAAGACACAATTAAAATGTTAAGTTTGGACATTGTTATATGCTATCTCAAGGGTTGGTTTTAATATTTCTCAAGTAATATTCAGTTTGTATTGTTATTAGAATGAGAGGTGTATACTCCATTTATAGGTACAAAAATTCAAAACGAAACATTCCTCTTTGATAAATTAATTGTTTTGACTGTTTTATGGTTTACTAACAAAGCTTAAGTTTTATTTTTATTAATGAAGTATTTTTCGTTTAAGCTTTCAACGTTTATACATAATTTCAATATAAAGTGTGTGATACGAATAATATAGACTAAAAAGCTAGATTAAATTATTTAAAATTTTAAATAGTAATTCGTATAATTATTCAAATATTTTGAACAACCAAAATTACAATAAAATAACATTTTTAACTTAATATAAGAATGCATATAGATATTAAAACTTTCAGTTTTTTCATGTTATCAACTTTTTCTTTAGTCCATTCTTTAATTTTAATAATGTTATATAATTAATATACTATACATTTTATTTCTTTATTAGTGTTTTCAATCAATATTACAGCTAACCTACATATCATATAATAAGTAAAAACGCAATCTTTGAGTTAATATGATCTTTGAAAATTAAATTAATATTAGTTTTAATTTTTTTTTAAAAAAAATCTTGTGAATGTACATTTCCAACAACAATTGTTTATTTTCTTTACCTAAAACTGCCCATAGAGCAAACTAAATACTATCCAACAAAATATCGGTTCCCAAGTATATAAAAATTTAACAATATACCTAAGAAAAACTTCATACAATATTTTTTGTAGAAAAATTCTATTCTCATAATAACAAACAAAAAAATAACTTATATAAAACCATAAACTATAATTCATTAAATTCGTCAAAAAGTTCCATAAACTTTGGTTTTGACTCTAAAATGGCGAAATCTAAAAACAGAAACAAAACAAAGTAGTAGAGAATTGGTAATAAAAACTTGCATTACAAACGTAAATAAAAAGGCCAAATTGTAATTTTTAAAGTAACAAATCAATCATAATATACGACTTCTTAATAATAAACTTTATAGCTCGAAGTAAATCGATTTTTGGTAATTTAAATGCCTTGAAACTATTATATCGTAACATCGAGATAAATAGAATTTAATTTATTAACATATAAAAACCAATTTTTACATGTTATAAATTTTAATTATGTGAAATATTATAAAACATAATTAAAAAATATAGAGAAAAATATATTTTATGATAATAGACCCGTAAAACATATACTATCTAGTTTCTTTACAAATCTTTGACCTCTAATCTTAATATAAACCATCCGTTCTCTGATTTTCCTTTTAAACATCATAGTCATAATATAAACCATTGCTTTTATTTGGGACTAGAGCCCATTTGGTATCTAAATATGAGTTTGAAGAGAAAAAATCCATTGAGAGGCAACGAACAAAGAAATGTTAAGTATTGAGTCTCATATTAATATATAAATTTTGTTTTAAACTTGTTATACAAATGAAAATACAATTTATTTGTTTTAAAATCACATATTGTTATGTTAAACATAACTACGCTGGTGATAAATCTTTTGAGATAGAAACACAATGAGCCCATAATTCATCTCTTTTCTGTAAGTACTTGGATTCATTTCCAATTAAAGTAGGTCTATCCGCGATATATTTGATAAGTGTATCATGACACTCTTTTCCTTCTTTAACAAGTTCCTGGCAACACGGAAGAGAAAAAACTCCATTTCCAAAAACTTGAGCAATTATGTCCAATGCACATTTTGGACTGATTTTAACAACACATTGATCCCATAATTTCTTTGGCTCACTTTCTTCGACAGCAAACGAAGAGACATATGTACTCGACACAACTAGGAAAAAAAAAGACACAATTAAAATGTTAAGTTTGGACATTTTTATATGCTACCTCAAGAGTTGGTTTTAATATTTCTCAAGTAATATCAGAATAATTATTCAGTTTGTATTGTTCTTAGAATGAGAGGTGTCTACTCCATTTATAGGTACAAATATTCAAAACGAAACATTCCTTTTTGATAAATTAATTGTTTTGATTGTTTTATGGTTTACTAACAAAGCTTAAGTTTTATTTATATTAATGAAGTAATTTTCGTTTAAGATTTCAACGTTTATACATAATTTTAATATAAAATGTGTTATACGAATAATATAGACTAAAAAGATAAATAAAATTATTTAAAATTTTAAATAGTAATTCTTTTAATTATTAGAATATTTTGAACTACAAAATTACAATAAAATATCATTTAAACTTAATATAAGAATGCATATAGATATTAAAACTTTCAGTTTTTTCATGTTATCAACTTTTTCTTTAGTCCATTCTTTAATTTTAACAATGTTATATAATTAATATACTATACATTTTATTTCTTTATTAGTGTTTTCAATCAATATTACAGCTTACCTACATATCACATAATAAGTAAAAACGCAATCTTTGAGTTAATATGATCTTTGAAAATGAAATTAATATTTGTTTTAATTTTTTTTAAAAAAATCTCGTGAACGTAAATTTCTAACAACAATTGTTTATTTTCTTTACCTAAAACTGCCTATACAGCAAACTAAATACTATCCAATAAAGTATCGGTTCCCAAGTATATAAAATTTTAACAATATACCTAAGCAAAACTTCATACAATATTTTTTTGTAGAAAAATTCTATTCTCATAATAACAAACAGAAAAATAACTTATATAAAACCATAAATTATAATTCATTATATTCGTTAAAAAGTTCCATAAACTTTGGTTTTGACTCTAAAATGACGAATTCTAAAAACAGAAACAAAACGTAATAATAGAGAATTGGTAATAAAAACTTGCATTACAAACGTAAATAAAAAGGCCAAATTGTAATTTTTAAAGAAACAAATCAATCATAATGCATAAACCCACGACTTCTTAATAATCAACTTTATAGCTCGAAGTAAATCGATTTTTGGTAAATTAAATGCCTTGAAACTATTATATCGTAACATCGAGATAAATAGAATTTAATTTATTAACATATAAAAACCAATTTTTACATGTTATAAATTTTAATTATGTGAAATATTATAAAACATAATTCAAAAAATATAGAGAAAAATATATTTTATGATAATAGACCCGTAAAACATATATTATCTAGTTCTTTTCAAATCTTTGACCTCTAATCTTAATATAAACCATCCGTTCTCTGATTTTCCTTTTAAACATCATATTCATAATATAAACCATTGCTTTTATTTGGGACTAGAGCCCATTTGGTATCTAAATATGAGATTGAAGAGAAAAACTCCATTGAGAGACAACGAACAAAGAAATGTTAAGTATTGAGTCTCATATTAATATATAAATTTTGTTTTAAACTTGTTATACAAATGAAAATACAAATTATTTGTTTTAAAATCACATATTGTTATATTAAACATAACTACGCTGGTAATAAAGCTTTTGAGACAGAAACACAATGAGCCCAAAATTCATCTCTTTTTTGTAAGTACTTGGATTCATTTCCAATTAAAGTAGGTTTATCCGCGATATATTTGATAAGTGTATCATGACACTCTTTTCCTTCTTTAACAAGTTCCTGGCAACACGAAAGAGAAACAGCTCCATTTCCAAAAACTTGAGCAATTATGTCCAATGCACATTTTGGACTGATTTTAACAACACATTGATCCCATAATTTCTTTGGCTCACTTTCTTCGACAGCAAACGAAGAGACATATGTACTCCACACAACTAGGAAAAAAAAAGACACAATTAAAATGTTAAGTTTGGACATTGTTATATGCTATCTCAAGGGTTGGTTTTTAATATTTCTCAAGTAATATCAGAATAATTATTCAGTTTGTATTGTTCTTAGAATGAGAGGCGTCTACTCCATTTATAGGTACAAACATTCAAAACGAAACATTCCTCTTTGATAAATTAATTGTTTTGACTGTTTTGTGGTTTACTAACAAAGCTTAAGTTTTATTTATATTAATGAAGTAATTTTCGTTTAAGCTTTCAACGTTTATACATAATTTCAATATAAAGTGTGTGATACGAATAATCTAGACTAAAAAGATAGATTAAATTATTTAAAATTTTAAATAGTAATTCGTATAATTATTAGAATATTTTGAAATACAAAATTACAATAAAATATCATTTTTAACTTAATATAAGAATGCATATAGATATTAAAACTTTCAGTTTTTTCATGTTATCAACTTTTTCTTTAGTCCATTCTTTAATTTTAATAATGTTATATAATTAATATACTATACATTTTATTTCTTTATTAGTGTTTTCAATCAATATTACAACTTACCTACATGTCACATAATAAGTAAAAACGCAATCTTTGAGTTCATATGATATTTGAAAATGAAATTAATATTAGTTTTAATTTTTTTTTTTAAAAAAATCTCGTAAACGTGAATTTCCAACAACAATTGTTTATTTTCTTTACCTAAAACTGCCTATACAGCAAACTAAATACTATCCAATAAAGTATCGGTTCCCAAGTATATAAAATTTTAACAATATACCTACGCAAAAATTCATACAATATTTTTTTTGTAGAAAAATTCTATTCTAATAATAACAAACAAAAAAATATCTTATATAACCATAAACTATAATTCATTATATTCGTTAAAAAGTTCCATAAACTTTGGCTTTGACTCTAAAATGACGAAATCTAAAAACAGAAACAAAACATAATAATAGAGAATTGGTAATAAAAACTTGCATTACAAACGTAAATAAAAAGGCCAAATTGTAATTTTTAAAGAAACAAATCAATCATAATGCATAAACCCACGACTTCTTAATAATCAACTTTGTAGCTCGAAGTAAATCGATTTTTGGTAATTTAAATGCCTTGAAACTATTATATCGTAACATCGAGATCAATAGAATTTAATTTATTAACATATAAAAACCAGTTTTTACATGTTATAAATTTTAATTATGTGAAATATTATAAAACATAATTCAAAAAATATAGAAAAATATATTTTATGATAATAGACCCGTAAAACATATATTATCTAGTTTCTTTTCAAATATTTGACCTCTAATCATAATATAAACCATCCGTTCTCTGATTTTCCTTTTAAACATCATAGTCATAATATAAACCATTGCTTTTATTTGGGACTAGAGCCATTTGGTATCTAAATATGAGATTGAAGAGAAAAAGTCCATTGAGAGGCAACGAACAAAGAAATGTTAAGTATTGAGTCTCATATTAATATATAAATTTTGTTTTAAACTTGTTATACAAATGAAAATACAATTTATTTGTTTTAAAATCACATATTGTTATGTTAAACATAACTACGCTGGTGATAAAGCTTTTGAGACAGAAACACAATGAGCCCATAATTCATCTCTTTTCTGTAAGTACTTGGATTCATTTCCAATTAAAGTAGGTCTATCCGCGATATATTTGATAAGTTTATCATGACACTCTTTTCCTTCTTTAACAAGTTCCTGGCAACACGGAAGAGAAACAGCTCAATTTCCAAAAACTTGAGCAATTATGTCCAATGCACATTTTGGACTGATTTTAACAACACATTGATCCCATAATTTCTTTGGCTCACTTTCTTCGACAGCAAACGAAGAGACATATGTACTCCATGTTGGGATTGTGTCCTGAAATCACACTTGTACTCACTCCTGATGATAGTTGTGTGTCGAGATCAGACATTCATATAATACTGGGCGGTTGCAATGTTTTGCTAGAAGCCTCTTGCAATCTGTAAGTCGTAGACTTACTGCCAGTATTATATGATCCTATAGGGTCACACACCTAAGCAAACTGGAAGCTAAAATATGGGAATGATCATTATGGTAATGATCATGTTAATGTGTATTGGATACACATTAATATCGAGAAAATGGTGTTGTGTCGATCGACACAGTATGTGTGTCGGTCGACACATATCGGGTTTTCGAAACAGTTGTTTCGATTTGTGACTTAAAAGTTGGCCCGTTAAGAATGATCCGAGGTCTTAATAAAACCTAAGGGTTTTGACCTGGATCAGTAGCCGTCGAGTTTTTCTCTAAAAGAAAAGCAGAAACACCAGAACTCAGAGATCCGGCACTAGCATCCCGGTTTCCAGCTTGTGTGCGTGTGTATCTGGTAGAGGCGAAGCATTTGAGTCGCTGCCGATCTCGTTTCACCATTCATTCCGCTGCCAGTACAAGGTAGGAACGAGGTGGGTAATTCAATATAACGAACCCTAGATCCTAGGCGATCCGACAGTGGTATCAGAGCGTGTTAGGGTTTAGTCTATTGCTGAAGGATCTTTTGGTGTTAATCCTGATTCAATTCATCAGATTAATAGATCCTAAACATGCCAGATCTAGGTTCTCTTGCTAGAAACTTAATGGATCTCACCTGTTACCTTTTTATGCAGCGGAATATGAAGAACAGGTCAGAGATCAGCAGAACCACCAAGAGATGGATCCTCCAAAGGCTCACACACGCACACCAAGCAGGAAGAGGCTGCTAGACCGAGCTGAGGAGGCCGCAGGAGAGAGAGAGAGTGGCGCAGGTGAAGGATCTTTTGGTGTTAATCCTGATTCAATTCATCAGATTAATAGATCCTAAACATGCCAGATCTAGGTTCTCTTGCTAGAAACTTAATGGATCTCACCTGTTACCTTTTTATGCAGCGGAATATGAAGAACAGGTCAGAGATCAGCAGAACCACCAAGAGATGGATCCTCCAAAGGCTCACACACGCACACCAAGCAGGAAGAGGCTGCTAGACCGAGCTGAGGAGGCCGCAGGAGAGAGAGAGAGTGGCGCAGGGGATTAGGGTTAGAAGGAGACTCAGACTTAAGTTTTAATTATAAAACTTGTCTAGTTCCTTTTGGGCTTTTGGGCCCAAATACCAATCTGATTAAATCCCTTGGATTTAATCAGACCCATTAATCTCTCTCTAAGTACGACAAATGCCTGGCACTTTTACCGTACTTCTGCTAAGCCGTTCCTACACATTTTCCTGTTAGCTTAGGCGTGTGACCCATATGGGATCATATAATAAAGGCAATAAGTCCAAGACTTATAGATCATGAGCGGACTCTAGCAAGCCATCATGACCCCCAGTATTATATGACTTATGTCTGATCATTGACATACTCTTACTTTCTAGAGACAGTACCGAGATTACTGGACACAATTCCAACAATCTCCCACTTGTACTGGAATCTCTGTATTCATAATCCTTTTGTCTCAATATCTCGATTAGTCAT
Source organism: Orychophragmus violaceus (assembly GCA_030180135.1). Classification (NCBI taxonomy): domain Eukaryota; kingdom Viridiplantae; phylum Streptophyta; class Magnoliopsida; order Brassicales; family Brassicaceae; genus Orychophragmus; species Orychophragmus violaceus. The sequence goes on from CM058235.1 coordinate 62,243,745, forward strand.
AAGGCAAGATGAGTGTCATCCTTATAAAGTCTAATCATGTTCATCGGACTCTGATTTGATACTGACAATCCAAACGACTCGGGACAGTCCGTTTGAGCATGGCCATGCATTTTCCAGTATTCAAATCTCCGATTGGCCTAGAGATATTCACTCCATTTATATTGAAGGGACAAATCCCGTCTTGTTCCATCACTGTAAACTACTCATTTCGTAATACACCCAAACAAGGTCCTTATAGCTATCGCATAACGACAGCGTTAGACAATGATCAAAGCGCATTAGTTCATGTGCAGTCACATGCATGCGAACTCAGGTCTAAGGACTATACTCTATAGTCGTAGTAAGAATCTCTTATGACACAGATATAAATATCCTGAAGAGTTCTTATAAGCGGGTCTAGTCCGGTCGTATGTACCCCACATACACCTATGTACTGACTTTGATGCCGCGCATCTATGACACACTGAGACTTTGTCATAAGTCACATACCAATCTAGTCTCACACGGTTGTTGGTGTTCCAATTTCAACAACCTTCGACTAGGGACATGATGATATAAGCCATCTATCAAATATAGGGTCTCATGATCAAGCTAAATGACTTTGATAACTCAAGATCAAGTCACTTACTTCGATGACCTATAAAATGGTTCATATCATTTTGGAACGATTATTTCATCACAGTTAAAATAATCTTGAAATAATAATTTCATTTAAACATAAGAAAATGTTTTACAAGAACATATCAATAACTAAATAAAGCCCTCAAACTCCCACTCAAATTTAGATTACATTTCAATGTTTCTAATGCCTACAGCTTCAGTTAGGAACTCGAGCTTAGGTCTTGGGAGTGGCTTTGTCAACGGATCAGCGACGTTATCATCTGTCTGAACTCGGCTGATCTTGACTTCCTTTCTATTAATGATGTCACGTATCAAGTGAAATCTTCTTAGAACATGCTTGGATTTCTGGTGTGATCTTGGTTCCTTTGCCTGAGCAATGGCACCATTGTTATCACAAAACAGTGCCAGAGGCTCAGCCGCATCTGGTATCACACCTAGTTCAATAATGAACTTTCGTATCCAAACAGCTTCCTTCGCAGCTTCTGAGGCGGCGATATATTCAGCTTCTGTAGTGGAATCAGCAACGGTGTCTTGCTTGGAGCTTCTCCAACTGATTGCACCGCCATTCAGACAAAAGATATAACCGGACTGTGACCGGAAATCATCTTGGTCTGTCTGGAAACTTGCGTCCGTGAATCCACTGACTTTAAGCACATCACTTCCACCGTACACCAAGAACTTATCCTTAGTATGTCTTAGATACTTCAAGATATTCTTTACGGCAATCCATTGGCTTTCACCTGGATTTGACTGGTATCTACTCGTCATGCTCAATGCATAAGCAACATCAGGACGAGTACAGATCATGGCATACATGACAGATCCTATTGCAGATGCATAAGGAATATTCTTCATGCGCTCAAGCTCAGCAGCCGTCGTAGGGCTCTGCTTCTTGCTTAGCGTTGTGCCATGTACCATTGGCGTGAAGCCCTTCTTGGAATCTTTCATGCTGAATCTTTGTAGGACTTTGTCAATGTATGAGTCTTGACACAAGCCTATCAGCCTTCTAGATCTATCCCGGTAGATCCTGATTCCAAGAACGTATGCGGCTTCACCCATGTCTTTCATGGAAAAACAACTTCCAAGCCAGTCCTTTACAGACTTCAGCATTGGAACGTCGTTTCCGAGAAGCAGTATGTCATCGACATACAGAATAAGAAATACTATCTTGCTCCCACTAGTTTTCTTATACACGCATTGTTCTTCTTCGTTTCTGATGAAGTCAAATTGCTTGATCGCTTCATCAAAACGAAGATTCCAGCTCCTCGATGCTTGCTTCAATCCATAAATGGATTTATGAAGCTTGCATACTTTCCCAGCATTCTTTGGATCTATGTAACCGTCAGGTTGTGTCATATACACATCCTCTTCCAGAATTCCATTCAGGAAGGCGGTTTTCACGTCCATCTGCCAAATTTCATAATCATGAAAAGCTGCAGTTGCTAGTAGAATCCGAATAGATTTCATCATTGCCACTGGGAATAGGTTTCATCGTAATCCACACCGTGAACTTGTCTGAAACCTTTTGCCACCAACCTGGCTTTATAAATCTGGACATTTCCATCCACGTCAATCTTCTTCTTGAAGATCCATTTGCACTCGATGGCTTTTACACCAGCGGGTAAGTCAACCAACGAAAACACTTGGTTGACCGACATGGAGTTCATTTCGGAATCAGTGGCCTTACGCCACTTAGAGGAATCTGGGCCCATCATGGCTTGATTGAAGTTCGATGGTTCATCACCATCAATGATCAGAAGATCATGACAGTTAGTCACGAGGAATCCTTGATATCTCTCGGGTTCGTGACGGATCCTCCCGGATCTTCGAACTTCAGGTACTACAGGTTCAGGCTCTACAATTTCTTGTAGGTCCTCCTGCTGCTCTTCCTCATTAGGTTGAGCAGTATCCTGTTCATCTTGAATTTCTTCAAGCAGTACCTTACTCCCACTGTCTTTCTTAGAGAGAAACTCCCTCTCAAGAAAGTTACAATCCCGGGCAACAAAGATCTTGTTCTCGGAACGTAGATAGAAGTAATAAGCCTTGGTTTCCTTCGGATAACCAATGAAGTAGCATTTACCAGACTTTGGTGTAAGCTTGTCTGAGATTAATCTCTTGACATAGGCTTCACAACCCCAAATTCTAAGATAAGACAGCACTGGAGCCACTCCAGTCCATAATTCATATGGTGTCTTTGCTACTACTTTCGATGGCGCTCTATTTAGAGTGAACACTGCTGTTAGCAGAGCATATCCCCAAAGGGATATTGGAAGGTCTGTGTGACTCATCATAGATCGAACCATATCCAATAAGGTCCGATTTCTCCTCTTAGACACACCATTCCATTGAGGTGTTCCGGGAGGAGTGAGTTGGGATACAATCCCACACTCTCTTAGATGATCACTGAATTCTTGGCTTAAGTATTCTCCTCCTCGGTCGGACCGAAGAGCCTTAATGCTTTTGCCAAGTTGGTTCTGTACTTCATTTTGGAATTCTCTGAACTTCTCAAAAGATTCAGACTTATGTTTCATTAAATAAACATATCCATACCTACTGAAATCATCAGTGAAGGTAATGAAGTACTGATAGTTTCCTCTTGCATTTGTGGACATTGGGCCACACACGTCACTGTGTATCAGGCCCAATAAGTCACTGGCCCTCTCGTTAGGTTTATTAAAGGGGGCCCGTGTCATTTTGCCCATCATGCAGGATTCGCATTTCTCACATGACTCAAAGTCAAATGAGCCAAGAAGTCCATTCGAATGGAGCCTCTTGATGCGTTTCTCGCTGATGTGCCCTAAACGACAATGCCATAGAAACGTTCGGTTCTCCTCATTAGGTTTGAACCGTTTAGTATTAATGTTATAAATTGGCGCGGATTGATCGAGTATGTAAAGCCCATTCGTAAGAGGGGCACAACCATAGAACAAATTGTTGCGATTGAAGGAACATAATTTATTCTTGACTGAAAAATCATAACCTTCCAAATCCAACAAAGAAATTGAAATAATATTTCTGCTTATAGCAGGTACAAAATAACAATTATTGAGTTCTAAAATCAATCCCGAAGGTAAAGACAACAAGTATGTGCCTACAGCTAGTGCAGGAACTTTCGCTCCATTCCCAACTCGTAGCTCCACTTGTCCTTGCTTCAGCCTTCTACTGTTGCTGAGTGCCTGCATATTAGTACAAATATGAGCCCCACAACCAGTATCCATAACCCATGAGGTATTATCAGAAGTAGTTGTATTAACTTCTATAACAAAAATACCTGTTGAAGAAGTCTCGAAAGTCTTCTTCTTCAATTCCTTTAGACCTTCCAGGAATTTCTTACATTCTCTCCTCCAATGCCCTGGTTCTTTACAGAACCTGCAGATGTCAGTAGGCCCAGCCTTGGACTTGGGCTTGGGCTTTGGCGTGTCCTTGTCCGCGACTTGGACAGCCTTGGCCTTTCCCTTATCCTTAGCAGAGGATTTCTTAAACCCTTTGCCCTTTTGCACCATAAGCACATTGGGGTCCTTGGCGGTTTTCCTCAAGTTGGGCTCTGCAGTCTTGAGCATTCCGTGAAGCTCAGGCAATGTCTTACTCAAGCCATGCATGTTAAAGTTCAGAATGAACTGATCATAGCTTGCAGGTAATGACTGCAGAATGATGTCGCAGGCAAGTTCCTGGCTGATAGGGCAGTCGAGTTTCTGAAGATGATCGAGATAACCCATCATCTTCAAGACATGAGGACTCACTGCCGCATTCGCAGCCAACTTACAGTCTAAGAGGTTCTTAACTGTCTGAAACCTCTCAGTCCTTGCTTGCTCCTGAAAAAGCGATTTCAGGCTTGCCATTATCTCGATGGGTGACAATACACTCTCGAACTGCATTTGCAGCTCAGCAGTCATTGTCGCCAACATCAGGCAATACACATCATTTTCATCTGACGAATGCTTTTCCCAAGCATTATGCAGAGTCCTGGCGGCATTGGCAGGAGGCCTCTCGGGGAGGGGATCACGAAGGACATAATCCTTCTTCTCCAGCTTGAGGACCAGCCTCAAGTTCCTTGACCACGTCAGGAAGTTCGTTCCAGTCAGCTTCTCCTTCTCGAGAACAGACCGGATCGAGAATGTGTTTTGTGTGCTTGTAGTAGTCATAGCTGATATATATAAGATAAAAGGTTATTAGTTAATATGTTCAATATGATTAATCTCGTATTAAATTTAGTATGATTAATCACGCATTATATTCAATAACATAAGTTACCCTCAATAGAATATAATGAATCCAAGATCCACATATAACTAAGATCAAAGTGGGCCACTGGCCATCACCCAACCTTAGCTTATATCGGTAAGCCCTATGTCGGCTAATTATATCCGTGATATAACTCTTGGTTGTGAATCTGGGTCCGAGGCCCAATCCACTCTGATGTCTCAAGGCCCGGGACTCCCGATGGCCCAGTCAAGAAAACCAGACTATACAGTCATGTAATCATTAATGTCTGGGACTCCCAATGACATTTATGAATCACAAACCGTCTTATCCACGCAAAAGTAGACACCCTCACACTGTAAGGCCATGAATACAATTGAATGGGCTTCGACAGCTGACATAGCCTGGACAAGACATCCAACGCTTGATATTATTTGAGGTTCGTAGGTTTATTAAAATTTCATCCCAAAATAGAAGATTACTATTTTGGGAAACTTTCCATTTTGGGAAACCTACTAATTTTGGAAACTTTCTAAAATTGGAAACTTTCTAAAACCGGAAACTTTCTAACTTTAGAAATTTCTTAAAATCCAAAACATGCAAATCTAGAAACTTCTATTTTAAGAAACTTTCTAATTTCAAAATTTTGGAAACTTTAATTTAAAATCGATTTATAATTATATAATATAAATTTTAAATTAATCTGAAGAAAAGACTCAAATAATTGGCCCAATTGTTTTAACTTCTTGGCCCGAGGCCCAAGAATTGGTCCATGTCCAAGACATGACCCAATTGTCCAATTAAATGACATAACCGGTCTGGTTCATTAAAATTGGTCTTAACCAAAATTAATTACTACGATGACCACAATTGTCAACCGGTTATTTACTAAACCGGATTTTCTCAATTTATTTGGTCCAACCAAATCAAATTAGAAAATCCTGGTTTAGGCACAAAATCCAATTTTTCGACTTTGGATTTCTTATCCCGGTTTAACCAGAACTTAATAAAATTATTAAATCTGTTTATTAAACCGTGACGTTTTGATTTTAATCAGTTTTAAACCGAACCTTAAACCGAACCGAACCGATTGATCACGTGAACCGATTACGACCTAATCGTGAGCTTCACGCGATCACGTCAGCCGCAAGCCGCACGCAATCGATCCGAGATCGAGACGTCGCGAAGGACGGGACGGGACGGGACGGGACGATCGTCGAGCGATCGGGACAGCCGGGTCGTGCGTCATGCGATCGCCGAGCGATCGAGACGCGGGACGACGCTGGCCGAGACGCACGCGATCCATGCGATGCTCGCGCCTCACGGTCGATCGGGATAGCAGGCTGGACACGCCGGGACGATGCAGGAAGCGATCGCGATCGCGTTGATCCGATCCGCTCGGTCGTCCGGTCCAGCTGCCGCGATCGGATGATCACGCGACTCGATCCGCAAAGCGATCGGTCCGTGCATCATCAAACCGACGCATACCAAATCATATAGCTTGGTTTTTGCGATTTCAAATATGTTTGTTTAGGTTTCAATTCTTGTTTCTTAAGTGTTTTGCTCTTATCAGTAGATTGATTCAAAAACACCTCTTTAAACAATCCTAAACAAGATTCTAAACAAGAAAAACCACATAACCAATGGCTCTGATACCACTGAAGGATATTTTGGTGTTAATCCTGATTCAATTCATCAGATTAATAGATCCTAAACATGCCAGATCTAGGTTCTCTTGCTAGAAACTTAATGGATCTCACCTGTTACCTTTTTATGCAGCGGAATATGAAGAACAGGTCAGAGATCAGCAGAACCACCAAGAGATGGATCCTCCAAAGGCTCACACACGCACACCAAGCAGGAAGAGGCTGCTAGACCGAGCTGAGGAGGCCGCAGGAGAGAGAGAGAGTGGCGCAGGGGATTAGGGTTAGAAGGAGACTCAGACTTAAGTTTTAATTATAAAACTTGTCTAGTTCCTTTTGGGCTTTTGGGCCCAAATACCAATCTGATTAAATCCCTTGGATTTAATCAGACCCATTAATCTCTCTCTAAGTACGACAAATGCCTGGCACTTTTACCGTACTTCTGCTAAGCCGTTCCTACACATTTTCCTGTTAGCTTAGGCGTGTGACCCATATGGGATCATATAATAAAGGCAATAAGTCCAAGACTTATAGATCATGAGCGGACTCTAGCAAGCCATCATGACCCCCAGTATTATATGACTTATGTCTGATCATTGACATACTCTTACTTTCTAGAGACAGTACCGAGATTACTGGACACAATTCCAACAATCTCCACTTGTACTGGAATCTCTGTATTCATAATCCTTTTGTCTCAATATCTCGATTAGTCATAAGGCAAGATGAGTGTCATCCTTATAAAGTCTAATCATGTTCATCGGACTCTGATTTGATACTGACAATCCAAACGACTCGGGACAGTCCGTTTGAGCATGGCCATGCATTTTCCAGTATTCAAATCTCCGATTGGCCTAGAGATATTCACTCCATTTATATTGAAGGGACAAATCCCGTCTTGTTCCATCACTGTAAACTACTCATTTCGTAATACACCCAAACAAGGTCCTTATAGCTATCGCATAACGACAGCGTTAGACAATGATCAAAGCGCATTAGTTCATGTGCAGTCACATGCATGCGAACTCAGGTCTAAGGACTATACTCTATAGTCGTAGTAAGAATCTCTTATGACACAGATATAAATATCCTGAAGAGTTCTTATAAGCGGGTCTAGTCCGGTCGTATGTACCCCACATACACCTATGTACTGACTTTGATGCCGCGCATCTATGACACACTGAGACTTTGTCATAAGTCACATACCAATCTAGTCTCACACGGTTGTTGGTGTTCCAATTTCAACAACCTTCGACTAGGGACATGATGATATAAGCCATCTATCAAATATAGGGTCTCATGATCAAGCTAAATGACTTTGATAACTCAAGATCAAGTCACTTACTTCGATGACCTATAAAATGGTTCATATCATTTTGGAACGATTATTTCATCACAGTTAAAATAATCTTGAAATAATAATTTCATTTAAACATAAGAAAATGTTTTACAAGAACATATCAATAACTAAATAAAGCCCTCAAACTCCCACTCAAATTTAGATTACATTTCAATGTTTCTAATGCCTACAGCTTCAGTTAGGAACTCGAGCTTAGGTCTTGGGAGTGGCTTTGTCAACGGATCAGCGACGTTATCATCTGTCTGAACTCGGCTGATCTTGACTTCCTTTCTATTAATGATGTCACGTATCAAGTGAAATCTTCTTAGAACATGCTTGGATTTCTGGTGTGATCTTGGTTCCTTTGCCTGAGCAATGGCACCATTGTTATCACAAAACAGTGCCAGAGGCTCAGCCGCATCTGGTATCACACCTAGTTCAATAATGAACTTTCGTATCCAAACAGCTTCCTTCGCAGCTTCTGAGGCGGCGATATATTCAGCTTCTGTAGTGGAATCAGCAACGGTGTCTTGCTTGGAGCTTCTCCAACTGATTGCACCGCCATTCAGACAAAAGATATAACCGGACTGTGACCGGAAATCATCTTGGTCTGTCTGGAAACTTGCGTCCGTGAATCCACTGACTTTAAGCACATCACTTCCACCGTACACCAAGAACTTATCCTTAGTATGTCTTAGATACTTCAAGATATTCTTTACGGCAATCCAGTGGCTTTCACCTGGATTTGACTGGTATCTACTCGTCATGCTCAATGCATAAGCAACATCATGACGAGTACAGATCATGGCATACATGACAGATCCTATTTCAGATGCATAAGGAATATTCTTCATGCGCTCAAGCTCAGCAGCCGTCGTAGGGCTCTGCTTCTTGCTTAGCGTTGTGCCATGTACCATTGGCGTGAAGCCCTTCTTGGAATCTTTCATGCTGAATCTTTGTAGGACTTTGTCAATGTATGAGTCTTGACACAAGCCTATCAGCCTTCTAGATCTATCCCGGTAGATCCTGATTCCAAGAACGTATGCGGCTTCACCCATGTCTTTCATGGAAAAACAACTTCCAAGCCAGTCCTTTACAGACTTCAGCATTGGAACGTCATTTCCGAGAAGCAGTATGTCATCGACATACAGAATAAGAAATACTATCTTGCTCCCACTAGTTTTCTTATACACGCATTGTTCTTCTTCGTTTCTGATGAAGTCAAATTGCTTGATCGCTTCATCAAAACGAAGATTCCAGCTCCTCGATGCTTGCTTCAATCCATAAATGGATTTATGAAGCTTGCATACTTTCCCAGCATTCTTTGGATCTATGTAACCGTCAGGTTGTGTCATATACACATCCTCTTCCAGAATTCCATTCAGGAAGGCGGTTTTCACGTCCATCTGCCAAATTTCATAATCATGAAAAGCTGCAGTTGCTAGTAGAATCCGAATAGATTTCATCATTGCCACTGGGAATAGGTTTCATCGTAATCCACACCGTGAACTTGTCTGAAACCTTTTGCCACCAACCTGGCTTTATAAATCTGGACATTTCCATCCACGTCAATCTTCTTCTTGAAGATCCATTTGCACTCGATGGCTTTTACACCAGCGGGTAAGTCAACCAACGAAAACACTTGGTTGACCGACATGGAGTCCATTTCGGAATCAGTGGCCTTACGCCACTTAGAGGAATCTGGGCCCATCATGGCTTGATTGAAGTTCGATGGTTCATCACCATCAATGATCAGAAGATCATGACAGTTAGTCACGAGGAATCCTTGATATCTCTCGGGTTCGTGACGGATCCTCCCGGATCTTCGAACTTCAGGTACTACAGGTTCAGGCTCTACAATTTCTTGTAGGTCCTCCTGCTGCTCTTCCTCATTAGGTTGAGCAGTATCCTGTTCATCTTGAATTTCTTCAAGCAGTACCTTACTCCCACTGTCTTTCTTAGAGAGAAACTCCCTCTCAAGAAAGTTACAATCCCGGGCAACAAAGATCTTGTTCTCGGAACGTAAATAGAAGTAATAAGCCTTGGTTTCCTTCGGATAACCAATGAAGTAGCATTTATCAGACTTTGGTGTAAGCTTGTCTGAGATTAATCTCTTGACATAGGCTTCACAACCCCAAATTCTAAGATAGGACAGCACTGGAGCCACTCCAGTCCATAATTCATATGGTGTCTTTGCTACTGCTTTCGATGGCGCTCTATTTAGAGTGAACACTGCTGTTAGCAGAGCATATCCCCAAAGGGATATTGGAAGGTCTGTGTGACTCATCATAGATCGAACCATATCCAATAAGGTCCGATTTCTCCTCTCAGACACACCATTCCATTGAGGTGTTCCGGGAGGAGTGAGTTGGGATACAATCCCACACTCTCTTAGATGATCACTGAATTCTTGGCTTAAGTATTCTCCTCCTCGGTCGGACCGAAGAGCCTTAATGCTTTTGCCAAGTTGGTTCTGTACTTCATTTTGGAATTCTCTGAACTTCTCAAAAGATTCAGACTTATGTTTCATTAAATAAACATATCCATACCTACTGAAATCATCAGTGAAGGTAATGAAGTACTGATAGTTTCCTCTTGCATTTGTGGACATTGGGCCACACACGTCAGTGTGTATCAGGCCCAATAAGTCACTGGCCCTCTCGTTAGGTTTATTAAAGGGGGCCCGTGTCATTTTGCCCATCATGCAGGATTCGCATTTCTCACATGACTCAAAGTCAAATGAGCCAAGAAGTCCATTCGAATGGAGCCTCTTGATGCGTTTCTCGCTGATGTGCCCTAAACGACAATGCCATAGAAACGTTCGGTTCTCCTCATTAGGTTTGAACCGTTTAGTATTAATGTTATAAATTGGCGCGGATTGATCGAGTATGTAAAGCCCATTCGTAAGAGGGGCACAACCATAGAACAAATTGTTGCGATTGAAGGAACATAATTTATTCTTGACTGAAAAATCATAACCTTCCAAATCCAACAAAGAAATTGAAATAATATTTCTGCTTATAGCAGGTACAAAATAACAATTATTGAGTTCTAAAATCAATCCCGAAGGTAAAGACAACAAGTATGTGCCTACAGCTAGTGCAGGAACTTTCGCTCCATTCCCAACTCGTAGCTCCACTTGTCCTTGCTTCAGCCTTCTACTGTTGCTGAGTGCCTGCATATTAGTACAAATATGAGCCCCACAACCAGTATCCATAACCCATGAGGTATTATCAGAAGTAGTTGTATTAACTTCTATAACAAAAATACCTGTTGAAGAAGTCTCGAAAGTCTTCTTCTTCAATTCCTTTAGACCTTCCAGGAATTTCTTACATTCTCTCCTCCAATGCCCTGGTTCTTTACAGAACCTGCAGATGTCAGTAGGCCCAGCCTTGGACTTGGGCTTGGGCTTTGGCGTGTCCTTGTCCGCGACTTGGACAGCCTTGGCCTTTCCCTTATCCTTAGCAGAGGATTTCTTAAACCCTTTGCCCTTTTGCACCATAAGCACATTGGGGTCCTTGGCGGTTTTCCTCAAGTTGGGCTCTGCAGTCTTGAGCATTCCGTGAAGCTCAGACAATGTCTTACTCAAGCCATGCATGTTAAAGTTCAGAATGAACTGATCATAGCTTGCAGGTAATGACTGCAGAATGATGTCGCAGGCAAGTTCCTGGCTGATAGGGCAGTCGAGTTTCTGAAGATGATCGAGATAACCCATCATCTTCAAGACATGAGGACTCACTGCCGCATTCGCAGCCAACTTACAGTCTAAGAGGTTCTTAACTGTCTGAAACCTCTCAGTCCTTGCTTGCTCCTGAAAAAGCGATTTCAGGCTTGCCATTATCTCGATGGGTGACAATACACTCTCGAACTGCATTTGCAGCTCAGCAGTCATTGTCGCCAACATCAGGCAATACACATCATTTTCATCTGACGAATGCTTTTCCCAAGCATTATGCAGAGTCCTGGCGGCATTGGCAGGAGGCCTCTCGGGGAGGGGATCACGAAGGACATAATCCTTCTTCTCCAGCTTGAGGACCAGCCTCAAGTTCCTTGACCACGTCAGGAAGTTCGTTCCAGTCAGCTTCTCCTTCTCGAGAACAGACCGGATCGAGAATGTGTTTTGTGTGCTTGTAGTAGTCATAGCTGATATATATAAGATAAAAGGTTATTAGTTAATATGTTCAATATGATTAATCTCGTATTAAATTTAGTATGATTAATCACGCATTATATTCAATAACATAAGTTACCCTCAATAGAATATAATGAATCCAAGATCCACATATAACTAAGATCAAAGTGGGCCACTGGCCATCACCCAACCTTAGCTTATATCGGTAAGCCCTATGTCGGCTAATTATATCCGTGATATAACTCTTGGTTGTGAATCTGGGCCCGAGGCCCAATCCACTCTGATGTCTCAAGGCCCGGGACTCCCGATGGCCCAGTCAAGAAAACCAGACTATACAGTCATGTAATCATTAATGTCTGGGACTCCCAATGACATTTATGAATCACAAACCGTCTTATCCACGCAAAAGTAGACACCCTCACACTGTAAGGCCATGAATACAATTGAATGGGCTTCGACAGCTGACATAGCCTGGACAAGACATCCAACGCTTGATATTATTTGAGGTTCGTAGGTTTATTAAAATTTCATCCCAAAATAGAAGATTACTATTTTGGGAAACTTTCCATTTTGGGAAACCTACTAATTTTGGAAACTTTCTAAAATTGGAAACTTTCTAAAACCGGAAACTTTCTAACTTTAGAAATTTCTTAAAATCCAAAACATGCAAATCTAGAAACTTCTATTTTAAGAAACTTTCTAATTTCAAAATTTTGGAAACTTTAATTTAAAATCGATTTATAATTATATAATATAAATTTTAAATTAATCTGAAGAAAAGACTCAAATAATTGGCCCAATTGTTTTAACTTCTTGGCCCGAGGCCCAAGAATTGGTCCATGTCCAAGACATGACCCAATTGTCCAATTAAATGACATAACCGGTATGGTTCATTAAAATTGGTCTTAACCAAAATTAATTACTACGATGACCACAATTGTCAACCGGTTATTTACTAAACCGGATTTTCTCAATTTATTTGGTCCAACCAAATCAAATTAGAAAATCCTGGTTTAGGCACAAAATCCAATTTTTCGACTTTGGATTTCTTATCCCGGTTTAACCAGAACTTAATAAAATTATTAAATCTGTTTATTAAACCGTGACGTTTTGATTTTAATCAGTTTTAAACCGAACCTTAAACCGAACCGAACCGATTGATCACGTGAACCGATTACGACCTAATCGTGAGCTTCACGCGATCACGTCAGCCGCAAGCCGCACGCAATCGATCCGAGATCAAGACGTCGCGAAGGACGGGACGGGACGGGACGGGACGATCGTCGAGCGATCGGGACAGCCGGGTCGTGCGTCATGCGATCGCCGAGCGATCGAGACGCGGGACGACGCTGGCCGAGACGCACGCGATCCATGCGATGCTCGCGCCTCACGGTCGATCGGGATAGCAGGCTGGACACGCCGGGACGATGCAGGAAGCGATCGCGATCGCGTTGATCCGATCCGCTCGGTCGTCCGGTCCAGCTGCCGCGATCGGATGATCACGCGACTCGATCCGCAATGCGATCGGTCCGTGCATCATCAAACCGACGCATACCAAATCATATAGCTTGGTTTTTGCGATTTCAAATATGTTTGTTTAGGTTTCAATTCTTGTTTCTTAAGTGTTTTGCTCTTATCAGTAGATTGATTCAAAAACACCTCTTTAAACAATCCTAAACAAGATTCTAAACAAGAAAAACCACAGAACCAATAGCTCTGATACCACTGAAGGATCTTTTGGTGTTAATCCTGATTCAATTCATCAGATTAATAGATCCTAAACATGCCAGATCTAGGTTCTCTTGCTAGAAACTTAATGGATCTCACCTGTTACCTTTTTATGCAGCGGAATATGAAGAACAGGTCAGAGATCAGCAGAACCACCAAGAGATGGATCCTCCAAAGGCTCACACACGCACACCAAGCAGGAAGAGGCTGCTAGACCGAGCTGAGGAGGCCGCAGGAGAGAGAGAGAGTGGCGCAGGGGATTAGGGTTAGAAGGAGACTCAGATTTAAGTTTTAATTATAAAACTTGTCTAGTTCCTTTTGGGCTTTTGGGCCCAAATACCAATCTGATTAAATCCCTTGGATTTAATCAGACCCATTAATCTCTCTCTAAGTACGACAAATGCCTGGCACTTTTACCGTACTTCTGCTAAGCCGTTCCTACACATTTTCCTGTTAGCTTAGGCGTGTGACCCATATGGGATCATATAATAAAGACAATAAGTCCAAGACTTATAGATCATGAGCGGACTCTAGCAAGCCATCATGACCCCCAGTATTATATGACTTATGTCTGATCATTGACATACTCTTACTTTCTAGAGACAGTACCGAGATTACTGGACACAATTCCAACATGAATCTGAAGCACTTAATTCGAATACTGATGTAATTGAATGAATTGTTGCTTGTTAAATCGTGTTTTCAAGGTTTTAATCTCGGATTTTAGTCTCTGTTGAAAACGACGAACTACAGTTGTCGCACTGTGTCAATCGCCACTAAGCTTGTGTCGGTCGACACGCCGCGAAACGTATAATACAATTTTAGGGTTTGTCGCATGGTGTCGATCGACACTAATCTTGTGTCGGTCGACACACCGTGAAAACTCGTAAAAGATTTTGAGGTTTGTCGCATAGTGTCGATCGACACTAATCTTGTGTCGGTCGACACACCCCGAAAACGCTCATTCGGTCTTGGAGATCGTTCTGTGTCGGTCGATGGGTGTGTCGGTCGACACAGACTATGCGAATGGATAGATCGGTTCAATTGGATTAAACCGGTTATCTCGCTCGGTTAATTTTAATTAACCAATTTGGTTCTGGTTTGGTAATGTCGATCGACACAGAGTTGTGTGACGATCGATATGGACCGTTAAACCGGACCGGTTCAATTAGATTGAATCGGTTAAGGAAATTCGATCCGGTTTGACCGGTTATCGAAGCCCGGTTTAAATTGGGTTGTGTCGACCGATGCAAATGGTTGGCGTCGATTGACACACCAATCGCAAACTTGGAGGTTGGACCTCAAATTTGTAAATACCAGACCAGATTTAATCCTAAAGTTCTAAATGAACCTAAACTTAATAAAACTGAATGTTTTAATTAAATTAATAACTTCTTGGATGTATATTGGATATACATCAAGATTAAATAGTTCTTTTCCTCAACTAAAATCAAGTGATCTTGATGTCTTGCCCGATCTTCTCTACTGTCAAGACTCGTTTCGTTGTTGGATAGCCTTGGAGTCCTTGATATCCACAACAACATGAGTAAGGCAGGTGATCATTGATTGACTTGCAGTGCGACTGTCAATGATCACAAGACAGAAAGAGATTGGTTTACTTGACTGGGCTATCAGAAGTTCTGAGCCCAGAGACATCAGAGTGGATGAGACATGGATTGTCTCATCTGCGACCAAGAGTTGTACTGGGTACAATTAGCAATGATTTGCTTACCTAGATAACTAAAGTTTGGATGATGATGAGTCTGAAGGATTGTTTAGTGTTTCCTGGTTCAATTCATCAGATTAATTGATCCTACTAAACATGCCAGATCTAGGTTCTCTTGCAGAATCATAAAGGATCTCACCTGTTACCTTGTTATGCAGCGGAAAGAGGAGGTACGGGTCAGAGATCAGCAGAACCACCAAGAGATAGCTCCTCCAAAGGCTCACACACGCACACTGCAGGAAATTGGCTGCTAGACCAAGCTGGTAGGAGGCGCAGAGAGAGAGAGAGGGAGGCGCAGAAAGTGGCTAAGAAATAAGAGCTAGGGCAAGTTTTATTTATTAAAACCCTTGTCCAGTTCTTATGGGCTTTTGGGCCCAATTCTCAGTCTGATTAAATCCCTTTAGTCTCTCTTAGTACAGTAAATGCCTAGCACTTTTACCGTACTTCTGCTAAATCGTTCCTACACATTTTCCTGTTAGCTTAGGCGTGTGACCCATATGGGATCATATAATAAAGGCAATAAATCCAAGATTTATAGATCATGAGCGGACTCTAGCAAGCCATCATGACCCCCAGTATTATATGACTTATGTCTGATCATTGACATACTCTTACTTTCTAGAGACAGTACAGAGATTACTGGACATAATTCCAACAATCTCCCACTTGAACTGGAATCTCTGTATTCATAATCCTTTTGTCTCAATATCTCGATTAGTCATAAGGCAAGATTAGTGTCATCCTTATAAAGCCTAATCTTGTTCATCGGACTCTGATTTGATACTGACAATCCAAACGACTCGGGAAAGTCCGTTTGAGCATGGCCATGCATTTTCCAGTATACAAATCTCCGATTGGCCTAGAGATATTCACTCCATTTATATTGGAGGGACAAATCCCGTCTTGTTCCATCACTGTAAACTACTCATTTCATAATACACCCAATCATGGTCCTTATAACTATCGCTTAACGGCAGCATTAGACAATGATCAAAGCGCATTAGTTCATGTGCAGTCACATGCATGCGAACTCAGGTCTAAGGACTATACTCTATAGTCGTAGTAAGAATCTCTTATGACACAGATATAAATATCCTGAAGAGTTCTTATAATCGGGTCTTGTCCGGTCGTATGTACCCCAACATACACCTATGTATTGACTTTGATGCCGTGCATCTATGACATCCTGAGACTTTGTCATAAGTCACATACCAATCTAGTCTCACACGGTTGTTGGTGTTCCAATTTCAACAACCTTCGACTAGGGACAGGATGATATAAGCCATCTATCAAATATAGGGTCTCATGATCAAGCTAAATGACTTTGATGACTCAAGATCAAGTCACTTACTTCGATGACCTATAAAATGGTTCATATCATTTTGGAACGATTATTTCATCACAGTTAAAATAATCTTGAAATAATAATTTCATTAAACATCATAAAATGTTTTACAAGAACATATCAATAACCAAATAAAGCCCTTTATTAACTCTCACTGAAATTAAGACTACATCTTAATTTCACTTATCCTACAGCAACAGTCCGCGACTCGTGCTTAGGCCTAAGGAGTGGCTTCGTTAATAGATTAGCAACGTTCTCATTCGTTGAAATTTGCTGATCTACTTAACATCTCTGTCATTTATCTCACGGAATAGGTTATACCTATCCTCAAGGTGTTTGGACCTCTGATGTGCAGCTAGTCTCATCTATGCTGGGAATCACATCAAGTTCAGTGACGAACTCTTCTTTCCAAACAACCTCTTTCGCCGCTTCTCAAGCTGCGAAATGTTCAGCTTAAGTCATGGAGTCAGCAACAGTGCCTTGCACCGCTAGATAGACACAAGATATAACCGGACTGTGACCGGAAATCATCTTTGTCCGTTGGAAGCATGCCTTTCAGACTCTACCGACTCGTAGCACCTCACTTTCTCCGTAAATCAAGAACTTATCCTTAGTATTCCTCAAATACTTTAGGATATTCTTTACGGCAATCCAATGATTCTTTGCTGGATTTGACTGGTCTTTTACTTGTCTTGCTTAACATTAAAGCAACATCAAAACAAGTACGTGTCATGGCATGTATGATAGATCCAATTGCCGACGCATATGGATTCTCATCCATGCATTCAAGCTCAGCAGATATCGTAGGATACTGTTTCTTGCTTAACGTAAGCCATGTGACATTGGCATAAAACCCTTCTTGGATTGCTGAAAACGTGTAGGACTTTGTCAATTTAAGAATCCTGACATTGTCCTACCAGCTCTTTTGGATCTCTATCTTTAGATCCAAAATCCAAGAACATACGTGGCTTTACCCATGTCAATCATTAAAACCAACTCCCAAGCCAGTCCTTTACCGACTGCAGCATTGGGATGTTATTTCCGAGAATCAGTATGTCATCGACATACAATATGAGAAATGCAACATCGCTCCCACTTATCTATTAGTAAACGCACAGTTCCATTTCGTTCCTGTTCAAGTCAAAACCTTGACTACTTCAACAGAACGAAGATTCCAACTCCGATATGTTTGCTTCCATCCATGAATGGATCGATGAAGCTAACTTTACACAAAATGTAATTTTTCGGAGTCCGAGCTCACTTTCGCTTCTTTGAATTTCGCAGATTCGTCGCTTTCAATGATCATCAGATCATGCGAACTTTCAATGATCATCAGGTTCAACTAATGACGAGAAATTACTCTCGGATTAGTGACTGATTCATTCATATCTGCGAACTTCAGGCTCTACAGGTGTAGATTCTACAGAAATCTGCAAATCCATCCGTTGCTCTCCCTCAATAGGTTGAGCAGCCTCCTGTATTTCTCGAATTTCTTCGAGTTATACTTTTACTCCCACTGTTCTTCTTGGAAAGTAACTTCCCTTCTTAGAAAACAGAATGGATGTAAAAGTAACAAGCCTTGGTTTCCCTAGGACAACCAGCAAAGTAGCACAACTATAAATACTCAGTAAAGACGAATTTGGATCGATTCCAATCCACATTTACGTGGTGTCTTTCAACTGATATTGGTGGAACTATTTCAGCGTAAACTTAGATATTTCTAGAGCGTTATTCTTAAAAATATCATGGAAGATTCGTGTGACTCATCTTTAATCATTTATGATAAGATCTGACTCTTTCTCACAGAAACACCTCCAGGTTTTCAGGAGAAATGAGCTGTGAAACTACTTCACACTCAATCAGATGATCACACCATTAATGACTCAAGTATTCTCACTCGTGATCTAATCCAGAGTCTTAATACTTCTGTCACTCAGATTCTATACCTCATTCTGGAACTCTTTCGACCATGTCAAAGAATTCCGACTTGTGTCTCATCAAATGAACACAGTCTTAATCAGTAGAGACAATGAAGTACAGGAAATTTTCTCTGGCATTACTGCTCATCGGACCACATACATGAGTATGTTCAATCTCCAATAAGCCTTTGGGCCTTTCTCTAGCTCGGCTAAGATGGGCCCTTTGGATTTTTGGTCCAGTAAGCAGAATTCAAGTCTCATAAGATATCGTATCAAATGAGCCCAACAGTTCATAACTATGGGATTTCTGAATCCGACTTACTCTATGTGACCAAGACTTTTATGCCAAGAAAAATCAGGTTTAATTCATCAGATTTAAACCAATTCGGTATTTATGTTACATTTAAGCACTCTTTGGTTTAAGATATAAAACCCATTCCTTGAATAGGGTGCTACAATTAATATTTCATTAAGATCAAAAGAACAAAACCTTGCCTTTTATCAAAATGAAAAACATTCAAATTCTTACAAGAAAATGAAAAACAACTCTGCTTAAAGCAGGTACATTGTAGCAATTACTTAATACAAAACCAAGCCTCGAAGGCATCTACAAGTGAAAACCCTACGGCTGAGGCAGCGTCCATCGCTCCTTCCAGACATGTAGATCCACTTGTCCTTCCTTCAACATTCTACTGTTGCTTAGGCTCTGCATATTACTACAAATATCAGTGCCACAACCAGTATCCAATACCTTTAAGGTAGAACTTGAAGTAATAACATGAATACCTGAGGAAGTAGTCTCATACATCAACTTCAACTCCTCATCATCTTCCATGAATTTAATGCAATCTCTCTTCCAATGCCCTGTCTCTTTACAGTAGCAGCACTTACCAACGTAAGAGGTATCTGACTCGGGCTCAGAAGACACACGCTTGCCATGATTCAAAATCTGGACAACTTTGCCTTCACCCTTGTCAGCATTAGGTTTAGCAAACCTACCCTTCTCTATCATGAGATTATTCAGGGTACTCTTCACGTTTGGCTCAACTGTCTTGAGCATATCATGCAGTTCAGTCAGCGTCTTCGTTAAGCCTTTCTTGATATAGTTCCTTCTGAACTTATCATAGCTTGACGGCAGTGACTGTAGAATGATCTCAGTTGCCAATTCCTGGCTAACTGGATAATCCAGTTTCCTCAGGTTATCAATGTAACCCATCATTTTACTGACATGAGGACTCACTGGATGATCATTTGGTAGCTTGCAGCTAGTGAGAGACTTAACCAACTGGTATCTCTCCACTCTTATCTGCTCCTGAAATTTCAATTTCAGGCTGCTGATCATCTCTATTGGCGACTCCATGTTCTCATATTGCTTCCGCAAGTCTGAGTCCATGGTAGCCAATATCAGACCACGCACATCTACCGCATCATTATAATGCTTATTCCAAGCATCATATACTGCATGAGAAGCATTGGACCCGATCCTCACGGGGAGAGCTCTCTCAAGGACATAGTCCTTTCTCTCATGTCTGAGGACTAGCCTCAGGTTCCGCGACCAAGTCAAGAAGTTTGATCCGTTCAGCTTGTCCATCTCAAGGACAGACCGGATCGAGAAAGTGTTTTGATTGTTTGTGCTAGTCATAACTGAAATTTAAGATAAAAGAATTTTAGTTAATATGTTCAATATGATTAAACTCGCATTATAGATAATATGATTAATCTCTCATTATATTCAATAACATCAGTTACCCTCAATAGAATATAATGATTCCAAGATCCACATATAACTAAGATCAAAGTGGGCCACTGGCCGTCACCCAAACTTAGCTTATATCGGTAAGCCCTATCTCGGCTAATTATATCCGTGATATAACTCTTGGTTGTGAATCTGGGCCCGAGGCCCAATCCACTCTGATGTCTCAAGGCCCGGGACTCCCGATGGCCTAGTCAAGAAAACCAGACTATACAGTCATGTAATCACTAATGTCTGGGACTCCCAATGACATTTATGAATCACAAACCGTCTTACCCACGCAAAAGTAGACACCCTCACACTGTAAGGCCATGAGTACAATTGAATGGGCTTCGACAGCTGACATAGACTGGACAAGACATCCAACGCTTGATATTGTTTGAGGTTTGTAGGTTTATTAAAATTTTATCCCAAAATAGAAGATTACTATTTTGGGAAACTTTCCTTTTTGGGAAACCTACTAATTTTGGAAACTTTCTAAAATTGGAAACTTCCTAAAATTGGAAACTTTCTAAAATTGGAAACTTTCTAAATATAGAAATTTCCTAAAATCCAAAACATGCAAATCTAGAAACTTCTAATTTAAGAAACTTTCTAATTTCAGATTTTGAAAACTGATTAATTTTAAAATCAAATTTTAATAATTAAATGAATTTTAAAATAATCTGAAGAATAAGACTCAAATAATTGGCCCAATTGTTTTAACTTCTTGGCCCGAGGCCCAAGAATTGGTCCATGTCCAAGACATAACCCAATTGTCCAATTAAATGACATAACCGGTCTGGTTCATTAAAATTGGTCTAACCAAAATTAATTACTACGATGACCACAATTGTCAACCGGTTATTTACTAAACCGGATTTTCTCAATTTATTTGGTCCAACCAAATCAAATTAGAAAACCACTGGTTTAGGCACTAAATCCAATTTTTCGACTTTGGATTTCTTATCCCGGTTTAACCAGAACTTAATAAATTTTATTAAGTCTGTTTATTAAACCGTGACGTTTAATTTTTAATAAATTTTAAACCGAACCACGAACCAAAACCGACCCGAATGGTCACGAACCGATCACGGTCGTGACCAAGCTCCATGCGATGCACGGACGAAAGCGGGACGGGACGGGCTTGGGCCGAGAGATGCAAGACGCGGGATCCATGCGATCGATCGATCCATGCGATCGTGGTCAATCTCTCGCGACCAAGCCGATCGGGACGATAGCGGGACGTGAGGTCGGGCGCGACGGGATGAGGCGGGACGCGATCACGATCGATCGTGCGATCGTTCGATCCGATCCGATCCGTTCGATCGGCCCATCTGATCGTCCATGTCGCCGATCGGATCGACGACACAACTCGATCTGTGATCGGTTCGTGCGTCATCCGATCCGGACGTGTGATCCGATACTGATCAACACTCCGACGCATGCCGATTCATATAGATCGGATCATGCGATTTCTATTAGTTTAGGTTTTAATTCTTTGTTTCTTAAGTGTTTTTCTTATCAATAGATTGATTCAAACACTTCTAAAACAACCTAAACATGATTCTAAACAAGAAATCCTAACAGAACCAATGGCTCTGATACCACTGAAGGATTGTTTAGTGTTTCCTGGTTCAATTCATCAGATTAATTGATCCTACTAAACATGCCAGATCTAGGTTCTCTTGCAGAATCATAAAGGATCTCACCTGTTACCTTGTTATGCAGCGGAAAGAGGAGGTACGGGTCAGAGATCAGCAGAACCACCAAGAGATAGCTCCTCCAAAGGCTCACACACGCACACTGCAGGAAATTGGCTGCTAGACCAAGCTGGTAGGAGGCGCAGAGAGAAAGAGAGGGAGGCGCAGAAAGTGGCTAAGAAATAAGAGCTAGGGCAAGTTTTATTTATTAAAACCCTTGTCCAGTTCTTATGGGCTTTTGGGCCCAATTCTCAGTCTGATTAAATCCCTTGGATTTAATCAGGCCCTTTAGTCTCTCTTAGTACAGTAAATGCCTAGCACTTTTACCGTACTTCTGCTAAATCGTTCCTACACATTTTCCTGTTAGCTTAGCGTGTGACCCATATGGGATCATATAATAAAGGCAATAAATCCAAGATTTATAGATCATGAGCGGACTCTAGCAAGCCATCATGACCCCCAGTATTATATGACTTATGTCTGATCATTGACATACTCTTACTTTCTAGAGACAATACAGAGATTACTGGACATAATTCCAACAGAGTCGCCCACTCAAAATTTTGGTGATCTGAGGATCTTGGTTCATTGTATTCATCTGAGGAAACATAGTCTTTGAATACAATGCGAGTTTTCTTATTAGATAAGAGTTCTCATTTCTTGAGCATTATAACTAAAACCTCTACCTCTTTTAATTACAGCTATGTCTGTCTCAACTCACATCAACACTTTCTCACTAAGATCCGTCCTTGAGAAGGACAAGTTAAATGGATCTAATTTCTTGGAATGGTATCGGAACCTGAGAATAGTTCTCAGGCAGGAGAACAAGGAATATGTCCTTGAAAGAGTTCTCCCCGAGAGGCCACGTTCCAATGCCCCGCAGACAGAAAAGAATGCTTGGGATAAGCATTCTGCTGATGTCAAAGACGTTAATTGTCTAATGTTGGTGACTATGAACTCTGAGCTGCAGAAGCAATATGAGAACGTGATGTCACCCATTGAGATGATTAACAGCCTGAAAGCTTTATTTCAGGAGCAAGCTCGCACAGAGAGATACCAGACGGTTAAATCTCTCATGGATTGCAAGCTGGCTAAGGACAGTCCAGTAAGTCCTCATGTCCTTAAAATGATGGGTTACATTGATAACCTGGGGAAACTGGACTGTGCCATTAGCCAGGAGCTAGCCACTAACATGATTCTGCAGTCTTTGCCGTCGTGTTTTGATCAGTTCATTATGAACTACAACATGCAAAACATGACTAAGACATTGACTGAGTTGCACGGCATGCTGAAGACAACAGAGCCAAATCTCAAGAAGGCAACTCCCAGTGTACTGATGGTACAAGGGGGTAAAAGGTTTAAGAAACCTAAGAAGGATAAGGGAAAGGCCCAAGTTGTCCAGACTGAGAGTCAGGACAAGCCCAAGCCAAAACCCAAATCCGGGCCTTCTCCTGAGGACAAATGCAACTACTGCAAGCAGTTAGGGCATTGGAAGAGAGACTGCAAAAAGTTCATGGAAGATTACAAGAAGCTGAAGAAGACGTATGATGCGTCTGACTCATGTATTTATGTTATCGAACTTAATGTTATGTCTTCTAGTTCTACTTCGTGGGTATTGGATACCGGCTGCGGTGCTCATATTTGTACTGATGTGCAGGCACTAAGAAACAGTATAACGCTGAAGAAAGGACAAGTGGAGCTACGGGTCGGGAATGGAGCTAAGGTTGCTGCACTGGCCGTAGGCACTTACAATTTTTCTTTACCTTCGGGCATGGTTTTAGCTTTGAATAATTGCTACTTTGTACCTGCGATTAGCAGAAACATAATTTCAGTTTCCATTTTGGATTTGGAAGGTTTTGATTTTGCTGTTAAGAATAAAGTTTGTTCTTTTAATCGTGATGGTACGTTTTATGGTAGCGCCCCATTAGATAATGGGTTATATGTCTTAAACCAAGAAATGCCTGTCTTTAACATAAATACAAAGCGGTTTAAGTCAAATGACGAAAACCCGACTTTCTTATGGCATTGTCGTTTGGGCCATATCAATGAGAAACGCATTCAGAAACTCCATCGTAGTGGGCTTCTGGGCTCATTTGATTTTGAATCATGTGAGAAATGCGAATCTTGCTTGATGGGCAAAATGGCTAGGGCCCCTTTCAACAAACCAAATGAAAGGGCCAGTGACTTATTGGGCCTTGTTCATACTGATGTATGTGGGCCGATGAGCACTATTGCCAGAGAAAATTACAAGTACTTCATCACCTTTACTGATGACTTCAATAGGTATGGCTACGTCTACTTGATGAGACACAAGTCAGAATCCTTTGATAGATTCAAGGAATTCAAGAATGAAGTACAGAACCAACTTGGCAAAAGTATCAAAGTTTTGCGATCGGATCGCGGAGGAGAATACTTGAGCCAAGAGTTCAGCGGCTATCTGAGCGAGTGTGGAATTATTTCACAACTCACTCCTCCTGGAACACCTCAATGGAATGGAGTGTCAGAGAGGAGGAATCGAACCTTATTGGATATGGTTCGGTCTATGATGAGTCATTCAAATCTTCCATTATCCTTTTGGGAATACGCTCTAGAAACGTCTGCGTTTACACTAAACAGGGTGCCATCTAAATCAGTGGAAAAGACACCACATGAATTGTGGACTGGGAACATTCCTAGTCTGTCTTTCCTGAAGATTTGGGGTTGTGAGGCTTATGTCAAACGTTTAATCTCTGACAAGCTCGCACCCAAATCAGATAAATGCTACTTCGTTGGTTATCCTAGGGAAACCAAGGCATACTACTTTTACATCCAATCTGAGAACAAAGTATTTGTTGCTCGGGACTGTTCTTTTCTTGAGAGGGAGTTTCTTTCTAAGAAAAACAGTGGGAGTAAAGTACATCTTGAAGAAATTCGAGATGCACAGGAGACTTCTCAACCGGCTGAGGAAGAGCAGCAGTTGGACCCACAAAGTTCTGTGGAGCCCACGCCTGTGGAGCCTGAAGTTCGCAGATCCGGAAGGATCCGTCATGAACCCGAGAGATACTATGGATTTCTCGTGACCAATTCCAATGATCTGATGATCATTGAGAGTGACGAAACTGCAAACTTCGCGGAAGCAATGATGGGCCCGGACTCCGAAAAGTGGCTTGGAGCCTCTAAATCCGAAATGGGATCCATGTCAGAAAACCAAGTATGGTCCTTGGTCGATTTACCTAATGGTGCAAAAGCCATTGAGTGTAAATGGATCTTCAAAAAGAAGATTGACGTGGATAGCAATGTGCAAATTTACAAAGCGAGGTTGGTGGCTAAAGGTTTCAAGAAAATTCATGGTATTGACTATGATGAAACCTATTCCCCAGTCGCTATGCTGAAATCCATGTAGGATTATGTGTGTGTTCATGGTTTAATTCACAGATTACAACCTAGCACACATAACTTAGATCTAGGTGATTTGCAGAACGAACCATAAACCAAACCTGATCACTACCTTTCAGATTGCAGCGGATGATGGATGGTAATGATGAGATCAGCTAGAACAGATGGCAACACCTATTCCTCCTTGGTGTATCCACACTCTTACAAGCACGGGACGGCTGCTAGACCAAAGAGTTGGAAGATCAGAGAGAAAGCAGGACGGCACGGCTCAGATTAGCAGACTTGTTGTCGAAAAATAATAAGACTCTTCTTATATATCGACTCGTCATAAACCTAAACAGATGTTTCGGTTTCGCTATTGTGTCGACCGACACATATACCCGTGTCGATCGACACAAGTCCTGTATCTCGATATGGGCCCAAGTAATTAAACTAATGGCCCAAGTCTCTCTGCACAAATACAGTAAATGCCTTGCATCTTACCGTATTAATTCCATTTTAACTTTCCCGTTAGCTATGGTGTGTGACCCTTAGGGATCATACAATACTGGTAATAAGTCCTAAACTTATAGATCATGAGCGGGCTCTAGCAAGTCATCATGATCACCCAGTATTTATGACTTATGTCTGATCTCGACATTTATCATACTTTCTAGAGATAGTACGGTAGATTTCGGGACATTCCCAACAATCTCCCACTTGTACTGGAATCCTACAAAGGACATTCCCAACAATCTTCCGATTGTACTGGAATCCTACATTCCCTAGTCCTTTTGTCTCAATATCTCGATCTGGCATAAGGCAAGATACGTGTCATCCTTATATAGCCAGACCATGTTTATCGGACCAGATTTGATACTGACAATGCAAACGACTTGGGCAAGTCCGTTTGGGAATGGCCATTCTCTTACCAGCTATCAAATCTCCGATTGGCCTAGAGATATTACCTCCGTTAAACGGCAGGGACAAATCCCATCTTGTTCCATCACTATGAACTACACAATTCATAATACACCCAACCAAGGTCCGTATAGCTCCCAGTTACGAAACAGCGTTAGACAATGATCAAAGCGTATCACTCCGTGTGCAGCCACATGCATGCGAACTCAGGTCTAAGGACTATACTCTATAGTCGTATATGAGAACCTCTTATGACACAGATATTAATATCTTGTAGAGTTCTCATCAGCGGGCCATGTCCGGTCATATGCTCCCCTACATATACCTATGTGTCGACTTTGATGCCGCGCATCTATGACCCCTCGAAACTTGGTCATAAGTCTCAACACAATCTAGTCTCAACGGGTTGTTGGTGTTCCAATTTCAACAACCTTCGACTATGGACACTTTGATTTATGTCACTTCGTTAAATATGGGGTTTCAGGATCAAGTCTACTCATGTACTTCGATGGCCCATATATAATGACATGAATCATTTTGGAACGATTATTTTATATCACAGTTAAAAATAATCCAGAAATAAAATTTCATTAACATTTAAAATGTTTACATGAACAAATCAAAATAACTAAAACAAAAGCCCTCACAACTCCCACTCAAAAAGAGATTACATTTGAATATCTCTAATTCCTACAGCAGCAGTATGCAACTCGTGCTTAGGTCTCGGGAGTGGCTTTGTCAACGGGTCAGCCACGTTCTCATCAGTGGGAACTCTGCTGACCATCACTTCACCTCTATTAACTATATCACGAATCAGGTGATACCTTCTCATAATATGTTTGGATTTCTGATGATGTCTCGGTTCCTTGGCTTGAGCAATTGCACCATTGTTGTCACAATACAGGGCCAAAGGCTCAGTGGCATTAGGGAATACACCGAGTTCAATCAAGAAGTTCCTAATCCAAACTCCTTCCTTCGCAGCTTCCGAAGCAGCGATGTATTCAGCTTCAGTTGTGGAATCTGCCACGGTGCTCTGCTTGGAACTCTTCCAACTTACCGCACCGCCATTCAGATAGAAGATGTAGCCAGACTGTGACCGGAAATCATCCTTATCTGTCTGAAAACTTGCATCTGTGAATCCACTGATTTCAAGCACTTCACTTCCTCCGTAAACCAAGAACTTATCCTTAGTATTTCTCAAATACTTCAGGATATTCTTTACGGCAATCCAGTGACTCTCACCTGGATTAGACTGGTACCTACTCGTCATGCTCAGTGCATAAGCAACATCAGGACGAGTACAGATCATGGCATACATGATAGATCCTATAGCCGAAGCATAAGGAATCCTACTCATGCGCTTAAGCTCATCAGGCGTTTTAGGACACTGATCCTTGCTTAGTGCAGCACCATGTATCATCGGCGTGAATCCCTTCTTGGAATTTTCCATTCCGAATCGATGCAGAACTTTGTCTATGTAGGAATCTTGACAAAGTCCAATCAGCTTTTTAGATCTGTCTCTAAAGATTCGGATTCCAAGAACATACGCGGCTTCACCCATGTCCTTCATGGAAAAACAACTTCCCAGCCAGTCTTTAACAGACTTCAGCATTGGAATATCATTTCCAATAAGCAATATGTCATCGACATATAGGATAAGAAATGCCACTTTGCTCCCACTAGTTTTCTTATACACACATTGTTCCTCTTGGTTTCTGATGAAGTCAAAGTTCTTTATTGCTTCATCAAAACGAAGATTCCAACTCCTCGATGCTTGCTTCAATCCATAAATGGATTTGTGAAGTTTGCATACTTTCCCAGCATTCTTAGGATCAATGTAACCGTCAGGCTGTGTCATATACACATCCTCTTCCAAGATTCCATTCAGGAAGGCGGTTTTTACATCCATCTGCCAAATCTCATAGTCATAATGAGCTGCAGTTGCTAGGAGAATCCGAATTGATTTCATCATTGCCACTGGTGAATAGGTTTCATCATAGTCTATACCATGAATTTGCTTGAAACCTTTTGCCACCAACCTGGCCTTGTAAATCTGGACATTTCCATCCACGTCTATCTTCTTCTTGAAGATCCATTTACACTCGATGGCTTTTGCACCAGCAGGTAAATCAACCAGTGAAAACACTCGGTTAGCAGACATGGAGTCCATCTCGGATTCTGTGGCTTCACGCCACTTTAAGGAGTCAGGGCCCATCATGGCTTCTGCAAAGTTCGAGGGTTCATCACCGTCAATGATCAAAAGATCATGGCAATTAGTCACAAGGAACCCCTGATATCTATCAGGTTCCTAACGGATCCTTCCGGATCTTCGAACTTCAGGTACTGCATGTTCAGGTTCTATTACAACTTCATGTAATTCATCCTGCTGTTCTTCCTCATTAGGTTGAA
Source organism: Orychophragmus violaceus (assembly GCA_030180135.1). Taxonomy (NCBI): domain Eukaryota; kingdom Viridiplantae; phylum Streptophyta; class Magnoliopsida; order Brassicales; family Brassicaceae; genus Orychophragmus; species Orychophragmus violaceus. The sequence goes on from CM058235.1 coordinate 62,272,517, forward strand.
CAGGTTCCTGTCCTTCTTGAATTTCATCAAGTTGTACCTTACTCCCACTATCTTTTCTAGAGAGAAACTCCCTTTCAAGAAAAGTACAATCCCGAGCAACAAAGATTTTGTTCTCGGATCGCAGATAGAAGTAATAAGCCTTGGTATCCCTAGGATAACCAATGAAGTAGCATTTGTCAGATTTTGGTGTAAGCTTGTCTGAGATTAATCTTTTGACATAGGCTTCACAACCCCAAATTCTGAGAAAAGACATTGCTGGAGCTTTTCCAGTCCATATCTCATATGGTGTCTTTGCTATTGCCTTTGATGGCACTCTGTTCAGTGTGAACGTTGCGGTGAGCAAAGAATATCCCCAAAGGGATATAGGAAGGTCTGTGTGACTCATCATGGATCGGACCATATCTAACAATGTCCGATTCCTTCTCTCAAACACACCATTCCACTGTGGTGTTCCAGGAGGTGTGAGTTGGGAGACAATCCCACACTCACTCAGATGATCACGAAATTCCTGGCTCAAGTATTCTCCTCCTCGGTCCGACCGAAGAGCTTTAATACTTTTACCAAGCTGGTTCTGTACTTCATTCTGGAATTCTTTGAACTTTTCAAAGGTTTCCGACTTATGTTTCATCAAGTAGACATATCCATATCTACTGAAATCATCAGTGAATGTAATGAAGTACTGAAAGTTTCCTCTAGCACTTGTGGACATTGGGCCACACACGTCAGTATGTATCAGGCCCAATAGTTCACTGGCCCTTTCTGTGGGTTTATTGAAAGGCGCCCTTGTCATTTTACCCATTAGGCAAGATTCACATTGCTCACAAGACTCAAAGTCAAATGAGCCCAAGAGTCCATTTGAATGGAGCCTCTTGACGCGTTTCTCACTAATGTGCCCCAAACGACAATGCCAGAGAAATGTTTCATTTTCTTCGTTAGATTTGAACCGTTTCATATTAATGTTATATACTGGAGCAGATTGATCCAGCATGTACAGCCCATTCATAAGAGGGGCACAGCCATAGAACATATCATTGAGATTAAAGGAACACAATTTATTCTTAATAGAAAAATCAAATCCTTGCAAATCCAACAATGAAACTGAAATGATATTTCTGCTTATAGCAGGTACAAAATAACAATTCTCAAGTTCTAAAATCAATCCAGAAGGTAAAGACAACAAATAAGTGCCAACGGCCAGTGCTGGAACCTTCGCTCCATTGCCAACCACTACAAGAAAACAGGGATTTTGCGACTCTAAGTTGCGACTGATTGTATAGTCGCTAAATTTTGCGACTGCTTAGCGACTAAGTTGCGACTGATATTGCGACTAATAGAGAATAGTCGCTCTTTAGTCGCTAAATTGCGACTACAAGTAAAATGTCGCTAAATAGTCGCTATTTAGCGACTATTTAGCGACTAAATTCGGCGGGTCGCTAAACCGTATTTTTGTTAGTCGCTAAAAGTCGGTATAAAAACACGTTTTTAATGTTTTTAACCGCGTGTACCTAACTTTGTAACAAATTTACGAATCAGTCGCTAAATTAGTCGCTAAATAGTCGCAAAAACTTATATATATACAAACATGGATCAGCTCGGTTTCTCCTGAGCCACACACTTAGTTTGCGATATTCATCAGAAAAAATTGAAAAAAAAACCCAGAGAGGAACGTTTTCTAGGTCAGCGATAATGTCAGGAGCTTATAACTACACTAACGGTCGAGAGTGGATGTATAACCAGATCGATCCAGCTACGGGAGATTTCACGGCAGAATTCATGGAGGGGGTCGATAAACATTTCATCCCGTTTGCAAATAGCCAGCCCTTCGCGCAGAGCAATGGAGGTAAGTTTCACTGTCCTTGTGATACTTGCAGGAATGATAAACGACTTATGACGGGGAGAAAAATACAAAAGCATTTGTATAGGAATGGATTTATGCCTGATTATTATGTTTGGTATAAGCATGGTGAAGAAGTCGATATGGGTTTAGGAACGAGTAATGCTGATACGACCTGGGTTAGTGGAAGTGAAGGAATGGGTAATGTAGTAGAAGATAGGTATGTGGATATGGTGAATGATGCATTTCGTGATAACGAACATTTTGATAACTATCATCAATATAGTTATCAGAATGTGGAGGAATATGGTAGTTATCCGAATGTAGACGAACCGGTACGTAATCATTCAAAAAAATTCTACGACTTGCTAGAAGGAGCGAACAATCCTTTGTACGATGGTTGTCGTGAAGGTCAGTCACAGTTATCCTTAGCTGCTCGAGTCATGCAAAAGAAGGCGGAGCATAATATGAGTGAAAGGGCAGTGGATTCGATATGCGAAATGTTTACAGAGTATCTACCAGAAGGAAATCAGGCAATCAATTCACATTACGCGACAGAGAAATTGATGCGCAATTTAGGCCTCCCATGTCAATCGATTGATGTTTGCTTCAACAATTGTATGATATTCTGGAAAGATGACGAAAGCTTAGATAAGTGTCGGTTTTGTGATTCACCAAGATGGAGGCCTAACGAGCAGCACCGTAGGACCAATATACCATATAGCCGTATGTGGTATATGCCTATTGCTGACAGATTAAAGAGAATGTATCAGAGCCAGAAGACTGCAGCGGCAATGAGATGGCATGCCGAGCACCAAGCAAAGGAGGGAGAAATGTGTCATCCGTCTGATGCGGCAGAGTGGAAATATTTTCAAGATCAGTATCCCATGTTTGCACAAGAGACCCGCAATGTTTATCTTGGACTATGTACAGATGGATTCAATCCATTTGGCATGTCCAATAATCATTCGTTGTGGCCTGTGATCTTGACTCCTTATAATTTACCCCCTGATATGTGCATGAACACGGAGTACCTGTTCCTTACAGTAATGAACTCTGGGCCAAATCATCCGCGAGGTAGTCTCGATATATTCCTCCAGCCTCTTGTTGAGGAATTAAAAGGATTGTGGTTTAATGGAGTCGATGCATACGATGTGTCCTTGAATCAAAATTTCAACCTAAAAGCAGTTCTGTTGTGGACGATCAGCGATTTTCCGGCGTATAGCATGTTATCAGGATGGACCACTCATGGAAAATTATCATGTCCATGGTGCATGGATGATACCAAATCTTTTTATCTGCCGAATGGAAGAAAGACGTGTTGGTTCGATTGTCACCGGAGATTTCTTCCTGCAGATCATCCACTGAGGAAAAACAAAAAAGACTTCTTGAAGGGAAAGGATGCTAGGAATGAGTATCCACCTGAGTCTTTAACCGGTCAGCAAGTCTATTCATACCATTTGCGCGGTGTAAATCCACCTAAAACTAAGGATGTTGGTGGAAACGGGCACGAGAAGAAGATGCCCGGATATGGAAAGAAGCATAACTGGCACAAAGAAAGCATCTTTTGGGAGTTACCTTACTGGAGGGACCTCAATCTTCGACACAATCTCGATTTGATGCATATAGAGAAGAATGTTTTCGACAACATTATCAAAACTCTTATGCGTGTGAAGGGTAAATCAAAAGACAACATCCCATCAAGATTGGATATAGATCAATTCTGTTCTCGGCCACACTTACATGTTGATAGTGCTGGTAGATCTCCTTTCCCAGTTTACTCACTGACAAACGAAGCTAGAACCAAGTTGTTGGAATGTGTTAAACATGAGGTCAAATTCCCAGATGGTTATGCTTCAGACTTAGCAAGTTGTGCTGATTTGGGTAACGCACAGTTTTCTGGGATGAAGAGTCATGATTGCCATGTCTTTATGCAGCGACTACTTCCATTTATCTTTGCTGAACTCCTAGACAAGAACGTTCACCTCGCGTTAGCAGGTACCCGATTATTCATTGTATTTTGAATATGTTGTATTAACCATTAATGTTTTAATTTCTTTATATTGTAGGGATCGGAGGATTTTTTCGTGACTTATGTTCACGAACTTTGCAGAAGAGTCGCGTCCAAATTCTAAAGCAGCACATTGTTTTGATTCTCTGCAATTTGGAGAAGATTTTTCCACCATCATTTTTTGACGTGATGGAGCACCTTCCTATACATCTCCCCTACGAAGCTGAATTAGGAGGCCCTGTTCAATACCGGTGGATGTACCCCTTTGAAAGGTTTTTCAAAAAGCTGAAAGGGAAAGCAAAGAACAAAAGATATGCAGCTGGATCTATTGTTCAATCATATCTAAATGAAGAGATTGCATATTTCTCTGAGCATTATTTCGCGTCTAATATACAAACGAATTCAAGGTAAATTTCTCTCTAGTTAACGGAGACATGTACATGATGTCTAATATTATGAGGTTTCTAAATGTTTACTCATGTTGTCAGGTTAACAAGATACAATGAAGGTGGAGTCCCCGAATATCATGACCAAGAAGTACCTGATATATTTACTCAGGTTGGTCGTCCAAGTGGGGAAATGCATGAAGTATGGCTTTCACCAGAAGATTGGAAATGTGCACATGCTTACGTTTTGCGAAATTGCGCTTATTTTCGACCATTTGAAAGGTATAACACAGCATAAATGAATTTATATTTTGTGTTGGTCTCATATATATGTTGGTCTTAAACAGTATGTTCGAAGACTATATCTCTGGAAAATATCCAGATCTCTCCGAGAACGAACTCTCTGGGAAAAGGGCTGACGAATATCATACTTGGGTGCGAGATTATGTATGTTCGTGAAATTTTTCTTATGTGATTTTATACATGACGAATAACATACATGTGATTTTATCTACTTATTTGTCATTGTCTGTTTATCTATATGCAGGTTGTTTACTGGAACGAGACCTATAAATTTCCTCCTTGGGTTCAAGACATTGTGCATGGACCCGTCAACAAGGCTAAAACTTGGCCTATCTTCTATACAAGAGGATATCTGTTTCATACAAAAAATCACAGCGAGGGACGGAAGACATGTAACTATGGTGTCTGTGTTAAAGGAGAAAATTACAGTGATGCTTCCGATGCAGCTGATTTCAATGGGATCTTAACAGATATAATACAACTTCAGTACGAGGGGTTGGTTAATTTGAGAATAACACTCTTTAAGTGTATCTGGTATGACCCTGTTTTAGGTAGAGGCACTCGAAGGAGCAATGCTGGCGTTGTCGACGTTCGTGCATCCAGGAAGTACAACAAATACGAACCATTTATTCTCGGTACGTAAATTTAATTGTCGCTTTCTTGTTAATTACTCTTTGGATATCATAGATACTCGAGTATAACTTCCACATTTATAATCTACACAGCCTCTCAAGCGGAGCAAGTTTGTTATATCCCGTATCCGTACACAAAGAAACCGAAGCAATTTTGGCTCAATGTTGTTAAAGTCAACCCGAGGAGCAATATCTCAGGGGAATATGTCAACACAGAACTCACTCTTTTGCAACAAGAAAATGATGATCCGGTAATGATGACTACAATTGAAGATCTTGTTCCTGAGAATTTGGTACAACACGAAGACACAGTCAATCTCGATTACGACGTTGGAGATGCAGAACCAGAAGACGAATTCCGATGTAATCTATCATCTTCTGATGATGACGATGAGGATGATGAAGTGGACAATGATGAAGAACCGTACTGATATTTGTATTTCATAGTTTTAATAATCTCAGATTTGTTCAATATTAAATATATCTAGTGTTTGATGTTTATGTTTAAGGTTTATGTATAATGTCTAATGTTTATGTATAATGTTCAATGACATCTTCCCTTTGTTTAATTCATAATGTTATTGTTTTGTTTTGTTTTCTAATTTGTTAATGTTTGTGTCTTTATTAAATGATATATGTTTTACTTAAGTATTAGTTTTAAGTATATAATTCGTTAATCGAGCTATTTAAGATTAAAATTTGCATCAAACCCTGATTAGTCGCAACTTAGTCGCAATTTAGTCGCCAATTCGCAACCATTTAGCGACTAACTTGCGACTAATTAGGATTTGGCCCAAATAAAATCAGGCCCGCCAATATTTCGCTAGCCCGCGAACATTTTTGTTAGACCCGCCTAGATTTTTGCTAGCCCGCGAACATTTTTCTGGCCCGCCAAAATCCAGATATTTTCCTAATTTTTTCTAAGGGTCGAAAACCCTAGTTCATTTGTTCAGAACCAATTTTCATCGCCGTCTTCCTCTCTCTCGTTTCCATCTCTCCAACGAAATCACGATCTCCTTCTCTCGCCGTCTTCTTCTCTCTCGTTACCATCTCTCACACTCTCAACCACTCTTTCGCAACCCTAACACCATCTATCTCCCACCAAAATCTCTCTGTTCGATCTCTGTCAAAACCCTAACCGTGTATATCTGATGGCGAAATCAAAACCTAGAGGAGGTAGAGGACGAGGCCGAGGTAGAGGAGGTAGAGGACGAGGGCGAGGAAATAGCACCGACGGACCAGAGCCTTCCTCATCAACCCCATCGAGGCCCATAAATCTGCCGCCGCAGTACAACTTCGATCCGGCGACAGACGGTACACCTCCACCGCGTCCCACCATGACTCAAACCCAGCTGCATGTCAGCCAGTACCCACCGCCGCATCAACTCTTATACACCGAAGCGAGCTCTCCACGACCGACATCTCTTGGATACGGTCCTGCCACCACCGCAGCTCCTTCGAATTCTCAGCGGACAACCTCGGTGACTCCACCTGCTCATAGGACAGCCTCGGCGAATCAGGCTGGTCAGAGGACAACCTCGGTGACTCCACCTGCTCATAGGACAGCCTCGATGACTGTGACTCCACCTGCTCAAAGGACAGCCTCGGTGAGAGAACCTGCTCATCAGAGGACAGTCTCAGTGACTCCACCTGCTCATAGGACAGCCTCTGGGAATCCCCAAGGTAATTGTCTTTGAACCGATTGTTGTGAGTGTTGTGAGTGTTGAGAGTGTTGAGAGTGTTGAGACTGTTGAGATTGTTGAGATTGTTTGTGATTGCTTTATCTTGTCTTGATTCGTTTGATGATATTACTTGAGACAACTTGTGGATTTAATATGTGACTTGTTAGTGTTTTTAAGTCTGTTGAGACTGTTGAGACTGTTGAGATTGTTGAGATTGTTTGAGATTGCTTTATCTTGTCTTGATTCGTTTGATGATATTACTTGAGACAACTTGTGGATTTAATATGTGACTTGGTAGTGTTTTTATGTCTGTTGAGACTGTTGAGATTGTTGAGATTGTTTGAGATTATTTGATATGTTACTTGTGACTTATTTGATCCTCTATTGAGTTTAATTGAGATTGCTTTGAACCGTTACTTGAGAATGCTTTGAACCGTTACTTGTTTCATTTACTGAGAGTACTTGAGATTACCGAGATTGCTTGAGATTACTTGAAAGCTTAGTGAGATTGCTTGAGATTTCTTATATGCAAGATTGCTTCATCCTGTCTTGATTCAATTACTGAGCTTACTGTTGAGAGATTTCATATAATTGATATTAATTGAAAGCTTAATGAGATTGCTTGGTGGTTATTATCTGTTACTTGTGACTTATTTGATCCTCTATTGAGTTTAATTGAGATTGCTTTGACTGTTGAGACTTGTGATATTTCAGAATGAAAGCTTGTTTCCGTTTGAGTTTACTTGAGAATGCTTTGAACCGTTACTTATTTCTGTTTGAATTTGTGAGCTTTGATTTGTGTGTTGATCATATTTTCAGGTCATATGTCTTCTCCACAACCCTCTCCGAGTCAATCAGTTCATCTGTCTCAACAACCAAGGGCGTCTCCGGTGCAAAACTCTGAAGGTCAGAGCAATCAAGTGGATGAGAATCTGATTGACGGGGTTGACGACCATGTGGTAATTCAACCTAATCTTGAAGCAAGCCGTCTCCGCTATCTTGAGAGACTACTAAGCATGCCAGGACGAGAAGGGTGGACTACTGTTCTCTCACCAGTTCTTCCCCAGCCGCCAAATACAACTTGGTAAATGTTTATTTCCATCTTTTCATCTAGTTATTTGCTTTGATTCAGAATTTTACTGATTCTTTGTTGTCTGTGTAGGTTTGGTCGTGACAAGTCTTCTCTGGTCCGAAAGATCACAAAGGTCTTCCAAAACAAATTTGATGGTGAGTTCTATAGTTGGAGCCATGTGCCTCGACCGCGAGTAGAGCGATACTTCTTAGAGTTTGCGGTAAGTATATAGGTACAATAGTCTAATTTTTTGTAAACTTTTGTTTAGTTTCTCATTAAATTGATTAAGCTCTTTATATTGTAGAAAGAGCACCACTGGGATCCATTAATCACAGGGACCGTTCAAGCACATTTTGAGGCCATATGTCAAAGGAGAATGAAGGACATGGTGAGCAAAGCTCACCTTTCTGGTGTCCGACCTGCATGGATAGAACAAGACATTTGGGAAAAGATGACTGCATACTGGGAAACTGATGAGGGTAAACAGAGGAGTGAGACCACTTCTGCTGCTCGGAATTCTGATCGTGCCGGTCTTGGTGTGAGCAAAACCTACACTGGCCAAAAGTCTATGGAGCAAATTCACCAAGAAATGGTAGTAGGCATTCTTCCTCTTATCTACTTTTGTCTCTGAATTTTTAATCTTCTTTGTTAGCTATTAATTTTGTTATATTTTCAGGAAAAGGAGATGGGTAGACCTGTCAGCTTTGGTGAGGTTTTTCTGAAAACCCACAAAAAACCTGATGGAACATTCATCGACTTGAAGGCACAACAGATTGCAGAGAAGTATGAGGAGATGCTCAATGCAAAGAAGGCCGAGATTGAGGCAGAAACTTCTGATGGCACTTCGCGACCTAGAGAGCTGACCACCGATGAGTTCAATGAAATCTTTCTTCAGGTAAATCCAATTCTTATTATTTATATATACATTTGCGTTTGACTGCTTGGTTGACTGTCTTTGATTTTGTTAATGATTTGGTTGACTGTCTTTGATTTGGTTGACTGTCTTTGTCCTTGTGTTGTCTGTTGGTTGTGTACAAAATTGTTCTATTTATTGTTGTCTGAATTTAACCATTTCCTAACAATTTAACTTTCTTCTTATGTTTCCTAGTCAACAATTGTTGATGACAGAGGCTATGCATATGGTATTGGAAGTCTTGGAGAGTCTCACGCCTCTGGAAAGCGCAAGTACCCGGGTAGCTCGTGGCCTTATAACTCGCTCCAAAATCAGCTCGAAGAAGCTCAGCGCCAGATTGAAACACAAGCTGCTGAGTTAGCTCGACAGGCGAGTGAGCAGAAGGAGTTGGGCATGGTGAAAAGGTATCTAATCGAAACAGATCCTGCATACCTTGATTTCTGCAAAACCCAGTCTGATGCAGCTCCTCCCACGTCTCCTCCTAATTCTCCTTAAGACTTGTTTATAGTTTGTATGTTTGAATTCTCCTTAAGACTTGTTAGCTCTACTTGTTAAGACTTGTTTGTAGTTTGTATGTTTGAATTCGGTTAAGACTTTAATGTATGAATTTATGTTCTTGTACTTTAATATAAGTTGTGTTTTATTCAGAAGTGATTTAGATTTACTATTATTGCATTACATTATGCATTTAATTCAGATTTAAATGGTGGAAAACCGAAACCAAATCAGAATGCATTCAGGTTCATATTAGTCGCTAATTAGTGGCTATTTAGTCGCGATATCAGTCGCTAAAACGTCACTAAGTAGTCGCTATATGGTAAATTTAAATTCATTATGGCATAATTAGTCGCTAAAACGTCGCTAAATAAGTCGCTCTTTAGTCGCTATATAGTTGCTACTTTAGCGACTATTTAGCGACTACATGGTTAGCGACTAATTTGCGACTACAATACAGTCGCTATATTCGTCGCTACTGAGTCGCTATATTAGTCGCTAAAGTAGCGACTAATATAGCGACTAATATTCACAATATATATATAGTCGCTATATAGTCGCAATTTAGCGACTGATATAGCGACTAATAAATTTAGCGACCACAGATTAGCGACTAATGCAATTAGTCGCTACTGGGTCGCAAAACGTAATATAGCGACTAAATAGCGACTATATACGCAGTCGCAAAAACCCTGTTTTCTTGTAGTGAACCCGCAACTCTACTTGTCCTTGCTTCAACCTTCTACTGTTGCTGAGCGCCTGCATATTAGTACAAATATGAGCCCCACATCCAGTATCTAATACCCAAGTGGTATTATCAGAAGTAGTAGTATTTACTTCAATAACAAAAATACCTGAAGATTTAGTCTCGAAGGACTTCTTCTTCTTCAGACTTTCCTGGTATTTCTTGCAGTCCCTACGATAATGCCCTGCCTCTTTGCAAAAGTGGCAGATGTCAGAAGGCCCAGCTTTGGACACGGGCTTGGGCTTGGCGTTTTCATTGCCAACTACTTTGCCCTTTCCCTTGTCTGCAGCGGATTTCTTGAAACCCTTGCCCTTCTGCACCATGAGTACAGACGACTCCTTGGTTTTCTTCAGATTCGGTTCTGCAGTCTTGAGCATACCATGTAGCTCAGGCAACGTCTTTATCAACCCATGCATATTATAGTTCAAAATGAACTGGTCATATGCAGGAGTAAGAGACTGCAGAACGATATCACAAGCAAGCTCTTGGCTTATAGGACAGTCGAGCCTCGTCAAATGATCGAGATAACCCATCATTTTCAGAACATGAGGACTCACTGCTGCATCCTTAGCCATTTTACAGTCCAAGAGATTCTTAACAGTTTGGAATCTCTCTGTACGAGCCTGCTCCTGAAACAACGCTTTCAGATTTGCCATCAGCTCCATGGGACAAGTCAGGCCTTCCCACTGCATCTGCAGTTCGGGAGCCATTGTCGCCAACATCAGGCAAACCACGTCATTAGCATCTGAAGAATGCGTATCCCAAGCATTCTTCACAGCTTGTGCGGCATTATTCGCAGGTCTAGGAGAGAGAGCTCTTTCAAGGACATAAGCCTTCTTCTCCTGTCTGAGCACAAGTCTCAGGTTCCTGGACCAGTTCAGGAAGTTTGATCCGTTCAGTTTGTCCTTATCAAGGGCAGACCGGATCGAGAAAGTGTTTTGTGTTGTTGTGCTTGACATAGCTGAAAATATGAGACAATAAAGATTTAGTTATTAAGTTCATAAAAGAGTAATCTTAACAACTTATAAGAAAACTCGCATTGCATTCAAAATTTCTTTGTTCAACCTCATAAGAATGCAATGATTCCGAGACCCATGTTCAGCTAATTCCAAAGTGGGCCACTGGCCGTCACCCAGAATTAGCTTTACTTGGTAAGCATACACACAGCTAGTTATAACCAATAACTCTCGGTTGTGAATTGGACCCGAGGCCCAAATTCACCAGATGTCTCAAGGCCCGGGACTCCCGATGGCCCAGTCAAGGAAACCAATCTCTTACAGCCAAATAATCACTAAAATCTGGGACTCCCAATGAAATTAGTGACTATATACTACTTTACTTACGCGAAAACAGATACCTCACACTGTAAGCCATATCTGTAATCAAGTAAGCGTTAAGTAGCTGACAAGATTGGAAAGACATCCAAGCTTGATATTGTTTTTGAGGATTTTTTTAAGTTTTATTTCCAAAAATAGAAGATTACTATTTTGGGAAACTTTCTTATTTTAGAAACTTTCTAAATTTAGTAACTTACTAAAAATAGAAATTTCTAATTTAAATATTTCATTAAATATTTTGGGTTGGGTCACAAATTATAGGCCCAATTCTTGGCCCAAGACCATAGAATTCCAGCTGGCCCAATAATTTGACATAACCGATCCGGTTTATTAATTCTGGTCCAAGACCAAATTAACTATCAAAACCATCGGTTATTTACTAAACCAGACCAGCTCTAAATTATTTGGTCCAACCAAATCAAACTTAGACCAGCCTTCGGTTTAGGTTAAATTCAATTTTGAATTTCAATCCGGTTTAACCAGAAATTAAAATTATTTCCAGCAAACCGCGATTTGGGTTGACCGCTTGAACCACCAATTAAATTGGATCGGTTCGGTTAAGTCCAAAATTGGGAAGAAAAAGATTGGTCTAACCAATCAATTTTAGCCAATTTTGACCTAATTGCGGTACTAGCTAAAACTGACAATGAACCACAATCAATTTGATTGGTTCATTGTCGTGGTTAGGGAAGAACGAATCGCGAGGCTCGGTTAAACCGATTGACTACTCGCGAACCGTTCACCACGCCAGTGTGTCGATCGATATCACGCTCTTGCGTCGATCGACACTCACGTGCTACAGCTCGAAAACAATCGGGTCATCGGGCCAGCGAGAAACAATCGATCCGATACTATATCGACCGATACTCGCTCCCTCGTCGATCGACACGGGCGAACAGATCGCACACCGATGGTTTTTGATCGGATTGATGCGATTCAATTTAGGTTTTTAACAAGTTTTAATCAAATTTCTTGATCCAAATTCGATTTTAAACATCAAAAACAACCTAAATATGATCCATAAAGCAAAAACCTAACAACCTGGGCTCTGATACCACTGTAGGATTATGTGTGTGTTCATGGTTTAATTCACAGATTACAACCTAGCACACATAACTTAGATCTAGGTGATTTGCAGAACGAACCATAAACCAAACCTGATCACTACCTTTCAGATTGCAGCGGATGATGGATGGTAATGATGAGATCAGCTAGAACAGATGGCAACACCTATTCCTCCTTGGTGTATCCACACTCTTACAAGCACGGGACGGCTGCTAGACCAAAGAGTTGGAAGATCAGAGAGAAAGCAGGACGGCACGGCTCAGATTAGCAGACTTGTTGTCGAAAAATAATAAGACTCTTCTTATATATCGACTCGTCATAAACCTAAACAGATGTTTCGGTTTCGCTATTGTGTCGACCGACACATATACCCGTGTCGATCGACACAAGTCCTGTATCTCGATATGGGCCCAAGTAATTAAACTAATGGCCCAAGTCTCTCTGCACAAATACAGTAAATGCCTTGCATCTTACCGTATTAATTCCATTTTAACTTTCCCGTTAGCTATGGTGTGTGACCCTTAGGGATCATACAATACTGGTAATAAGTCCTAAACTTATAGATCATGAGCGGGCTCTAGCAAGTCATCATGATCACCCAGTATTTATGACTTATGTCTGATCTCGACATTTATCATACTTTCTAGAGATAGTACGGTAGATTTCAGGACATTCCCAACAATCCATTCGGATTCTTCTAGCAACTGCCGCTCATTATGACTATGAGATTTGGCAGATGGATGTCAAAACAGCATTCCTGAATGGTATTCTGGAAGAGGATGTGTATATGACACAGTCTGAAGGTTTTGTAGATCCTAAGAATGCTAGGAATGTATGCAAGCTTCATAAATCCATTTATGGATTGAAGCAAGCATCACGGAGTTGGAATCTTCGTTTTGATGAAGCAGTAAAACAATTTGGTTTCATCAAGAACGAAGAAGAACCATGTGTATACAAGAAGACTAGTGGGAGCGGAATTGCGTTTCTTGTACTGTATGTCGATGACATACTCCTTCTCGGTAATGACGTTCTGTTGCTTCAGTCTGTCAAGACTTGGCTCAGAAGTTGTTTTTCCATGAAAGACATGGGAGAAGCCGCGTACATCCTTGGAATCAGAATCTACAGAGAGAGTGAACAGGCTGATTGGATTGTGCCAGGACACTTATATTGATAAGGTGTTGCACAGATTCAAGATGCATGATTCCAAGAAGGGCTTCATACCGATGTCTCATGGCATTAGTCTCAGCAAGAAGCAGTGTCCGGCGACACATGCTGAGCGAGAGCGCATGGATAGGATTCCTTATGCTTCTGCAATAGGATCTATCATGTATTCCATGCTCTGCACTCGTCCAGATGTAGCTTACGCGTTAAGCATGACGAGTAGATACCAATCTGATCCAGGTGAAGTTCACTGGACAGCAGTCAAGAATATTCTCAAGTATTTGAGGCATACTAAGGATAAGTTCCTGGTGTATGGAGGAAGTGAAGAACTTGTGGTGAATGGATTCACCGATGCGAGTTTTCAGATGGACAGAGACGATTTCCGATCACAGTCTGGATATGTCTTCTGTCTAAATGGCGGTGCAGTGAGATGGAAGAGCTCTAAGCAGAATACCGTAGCTGATTCCACGACGGAAGCTGAATATGTTGCTGCTTCAGAAGCGGCAAAGGAAGTTTTTTGGATCAAGAAGTTCATGACTGAACTTGGTGTGGTTCCGAGTATCTTGGAGCCAGTGGCTTTGTTTTGTGACAACAATGGAGCCATTGCTCAGGCGAAAGAACCCAGATCACACCAGAAGTCCAAACACGTAGAGAGGAGGTATCACCTGATTCGTGATATCGTCAATAGAGGTGATGTGAAGATCAGCCGAGTTCTGACGGACGAGAACGTCTCTGATCCTCTGACTAAGCCACTCCCAAGGCCTAAGCATGAGAGTCATACGACTGCTGTAGGCATTAGAGATCTTAAGATGTAATCTTGATTCTAGTGGGAGTTTTAGTTTTATTTTAGTTGTAATAAGATGTTCTTGTAAACATACTTTGGATATGTTTAATGAAATTTGATTTCAACATTATTTATTGTGATCTAAATAATGGTCCCAAAATAAGTTTATGTCATATTATAGGTCATCAAGTTGAGGACTTGATCATGAAACCCTATAAGTTATAGATGACATAAATTATGATTTGTCCCTAGTCGAGGTTGTCAAAGTGGGACACTGACAACTGCGAGAGACTAGCTTGTGAGGTGACTGTTGACTAAGTTTCATGGAGTCAATGATATGAGTATCACAGTCAGTCACATAGATATATGTTGGTGAACATATGAACGGACATGACCCGCTAATGAGAAGTCTACAAGATAGTTATATCTGTGTCATAAGAGATTCTCATTACGACTATAGAGAAAGTCCTTAGACCTGAGTTCATCATGTTTTCTTACATATGAATTGGTACACTTTGACCTTGTCAAACGTCGACCCGTAGCTGGCGACTATAACGGCACTGCTCAGGTATATCATGTAGTATGTGTTGAAACAGGGATGGAACAAGAAGGGATTTGTCCCTCCTGAATAACGGGAGATAAATATCTCAGGGCCTATCGAAGATTTGATACTGAGAAAATGTGTGGCCGCACTCAAACGAACTGTAGTTCAGTTGTTTGGATTGTTCAGTATAAGATCAGGAGTTCGATAAACACGATATTGGCTTAATAAGGATGACACTAATCTTGCCTTATGCCAAGTCGAGATATAGAGACAAAAGGATTATAGGAATTGATGATTCCAGTACAAGTGGGAGATTGTTGGGATTGTGTCCTGAAATCACACTTGTACTCACTCCTGATGATAGTTGTGTGTCGAGATCAGACATTCGTATAATACTGGGCGGTTGCATTGTTTTGCTAGAAGCCTCTTGCAATATGTAAGTCGTAGACTTACTGCCAGTATTATATGATCCTATAGGGTCACACACCTAAGCAAACTGGAAGCTAAAATATGGGAATGATCATAATGGTAATGATCATGTTAATGTGTATTGGATACACATTAATATCGAGAAAATGGTGTTGTGTCGATCGACATAGTATGTGTGTCGGTCGACACAGATCGGGTTTTCGAAACAGTTGTTTCGATTTGTGACTTAAAAGTTGGCCCGTTAAGAATGATCTGAGGTCTTAATAAAACCTAAGGGTTTTGACCTGGATCAGTAGCCGTCGAGTTTTTCTCTAAAAGAAAAGCAGAAACACCAGAACTCAGAGATCCCAAAAGATCCGGCACTAGCATACCGGTTTCCAGCTTGTGTGCGTGTGTATCTAGTAGAGGAGAAGCATTTGAGTCGCTGCCGATCTCGTTTCACCATACATTCCGCTGCCAGTACAAGGTAGGAACAAGGTGGGTAATTCAATATAACGAACCCTAGATCCTAGGCGATCCGACACTCCACACAACTAGGAAAAAAAAAGACACAATTAAAATGTTAAGTTTGGACATTGTTATATGCTATCTCAAGGGTTGGTTTTTAATATTTCTCAAGTAATATCAGAATAATTATTCAGTTTGTATTGTTCTTAGAATGAGAGGTGTCTACTCCATTTATAGGTACAAATATTCAAAACGAAACATTCCTCTTTGATAAATTAATTGTTTTGACTGTTTTATGGTTTACTAACAAAGCTTAAGTTTTATTTATATTAATGAAGTAATTTTCGTTTAAGCTTTCAATGTTTATACATAATTTCAATATAAAGTGTGTGATACGAACTAGACTAAAAAGATAGATTAAATTATTTAAAATTTTAAATAGTAATTCGTATAATTATTAGAATATTTTGAAATACAAAATTACAATAAAATATCATTTTTAACTTAATATAAGAATGCATATAGATATTAAAACTTTCAGTTTTTTCATGTTATCAACTTTTTCTTTAGTCCATTCTTTAATTTTAATAATGTTATATAATTAATATACTATACATTTTATTTCTTTATTAGTGTTTTCAATCAATATTACAACTTACCTACATATCACATAATAAGTAAAAACGCAATCTTTGAGTTAATATGATCTTTGAAAATGAAATTAATATTAGTTTTAATTTTTTTTTTTAAATCTCGTGAACGTAAATTTCCAACAACAATTGTTTATTTTCTTTACCTAAAACTGCCTATACAGCAAACTAAATACTATCCAATAAAGTATCGGTTCCCAAGTATATAAAATTTTAACAATATACCTACGCAACAATTCATACAATATTTTTTTGTAGAAAAATTCTATTCTCATAATAACAAACAAAAAAATATCTTATATAACCATAAACTATAATTCATTATACTCATTAAAAAGTTCCATAAACTTTGGCTTTGACTCTAAAATGACGAAATCTAAAAACAGAAACAAAACATAATAATAGAGAATTGGTAATAAAAACTTGCATTACAAACGTAAATAAAAAGGCCAAATTGTAATTTTTAAAGAAACAAATCAATCATAATGCATAAACCCACGACTTCTTAATAATCAACTTTGTAGCTCGAAGTAAATCGATTTTTGGTAATTTAAATGCCTTGAAACTATTATATCGTAACATCGAGATCAATAGAATTTAATTTATTAACATATAAAAACCAATTTTTACATGTTATAAATTTTAATTATGTGAAATATTATATAACATAATTCAAAAAATATAGAGAAATTTTTTGTTTTATGATAATAGACCCGTAAAACATATATTATCTAGTTCTTTTCAAATCTTTGACCTCTAATCTTAATATAAACCATCCGTTTTCTGATTTTCCTTTTAAACATCATAGTCATAATATAAACCATTGCTTTTATTTGGGACTAGAGCCCATTTGGTATCTAAATATGAGATTGAAGAGAAAAACTCCATTGAGAGACAACGAACAAAGAAATGTTAAGTATTGAGTCTCATATTAATATATAAATTTTGTTTTAAACTTGTTATACAAATGAAAATACAAATTATTTGTTTTAAAATCACATATTGTTATATTAAACATAACTACGCTGGTGATAAAGCTTTTGAGACAGAAACACAATAAGCCCATAATTCATCTCTTTTCTGTAAGTACTTGGATTCATTTCCAATTAAAGTAGGTCTATCCGCGATATATTTGATAAGTGTATCATGACACTCTTTTCCTTCTTTAACAAGTTCCTGACAACACGGAAGAGAAACAGCTCCATTTCCAAAAACTTGAGCAATTATGTCCAATGCACATTTTGGACTGATTTTAACAACACATTGATCCCATAATTTCTTTGGCTCACTTTCTTCGACAGCAAACGAAGAGACATATCTACTCGACACAACTAGGAAAAAAAAGACACAATTAAAATGTTAAGTTTGGACATTGTTATATGCTATCTCAAAGGTTGGTTTTAATATTTCTCAAGTAATATCAAAATAATTATTCAGTTTATATTGTTCTTAGAATGAGAGGTGTCTACTCCATTTATAGGTACAAATATTCAAAGCGAAACATTCCTCTTTGATAAATTAATTGTTTTGACTGTTTTATGGTTTACTAACAAAGCTTAAGTTTTATTTATATTAATGAAGTAATTTTCGTTTAAGATTTCAACGTTTATACATAATTTTAATATAAAATGTGTGATACGAATAATATAGACTAAAAAGATAGATAAAATTATTTAAAATTTTAAATAGTAATTCTTTTAATTATTAGAATATTTTGAACTACAAAATTACAATAAAATATCATTTAAACTTAATATAAGAATGCATATAGATATTAAAACTTTCAGTTTTTTCATGTTATTAACTTTTTCTTTAGTCCATTCTTTAATTTTAATAATGTTATATAATTAATATACTATACATTTTATTTCTTTATTAGTGTTTTCAATCAATATTACAACTTACCTACATATCACATAATAAGTAAAAACGCAATCTTTGAGTTAATATGATCTTTGAAAATGAAATTAATATTAGTTTTAATTTTTTTTTTAAAAAATCTCGTGAACGTAAATTTCCAACAACAATTGTTTATTTTCTTTACCTAAAACTGCCTATACAGCAAACTAAATACTATCCAATAAAGTATCGGTTCCCAAGTATATAAAATTTTAACAATATACCTACGCAAAAATTCATACAATATTTTTTTGTAGAAAAATTCTATTCTCATAATAACAAACAAAAAAATATCTTATATAACCATAAACTATAATTCATTATACTCATTAAAAAGTTCCATAAACTTTGGCTTTGACTCTAAAATGACGAAATCTAAAAACAGAAACAAAACATAATAATAGAGAATTGGTAATAAAAACTTGCATTATAAACGTAAATAAAAAGGCCAAATTGTAATTTTTAAAGAAACAAATCAATCATAATGCATAAACCCACGACTTCTTAATAATCAACTTTGTAGCTCGAAGTAAATCGATTTTTGGTAATTTAAATGCCTTGAAACTATTATATCGTAACATCGAGATCAATAGAATTTAATTTATTAACATATAAAAACCAATTTTTACATGTTATAAATTTTAATTATGTGAAATATTATATAACATAATTCAAAAAATATAGAGAAATTTTTTGTTTTATGATAATAGACCCGTAAAACATATATTATCTAGTTCTTTTCAAATCTTTGACCTCTAATCTTAATATAAACCATCCGTTTTCTGATTTTCCTTTTAAACATCATAGTCATAATATAAACCATTGCTTTTATTTGGGACTAGAGCCCATTTGGTATCTAAATATGAGATTGAAGAGAAAAACTCCATTGAGAGACAACGAACAAAGAAATGTTAAGTATTGAGTCTCATATTAATATATAAATTTTGTTTTAAACTTGTTATACAAATGAAAATACAAATTATTTGTTTTAAAATCACATATTGTTATATTAAACATAACTACGCTGGTGATAAAGCTTTTGAGACAGAAACACAATAAGCCCATAATTCATCTCTTTTCTGTAAGTACTTGGATTCATTTCCAATTAAAGTAGGTCTATCCGCGATATATTTGATAAGTGTATCATGACACTCTTTTCCTTTTTTAACAAGTTCCTGGCAACACGGAAGAGAAACAGCTCCATTTCCAAAAACTTGAGCAATTATGTCCAATGCACATTTTGGACTGATTTTAACAACATATTGATCCCATAATTTCTTTGGCTCACTTTCTTCGACAGCAAACGAAGAGACATATGTACTCGACACAACTAGGAAAAAAAAAAGACACAATTAAAATGTTAAGTTTGGACATTGTTATATGCTATCTCAAGGGTTGGTTTTAATATTTCTCAAGTAATATCAAAATAATTATTCAGTTTATATTGTTCTTAGAATGAGAGGTGTCTACTCCATTTATAGGTACAAATATTCAAAGCGAAACATTCCTCTTTGATAAATTAATTGTTTTGACTGTTTTATGGTTTACTAACAAAGCTTAAGTTTTATTTATATTAATGAAGTAATTTTCGTTTAAGATTTCAACGTTTATACATAATTTTAATATAAAATGTGTGATACGAATAATATAGACTAAAAAGATAGATAAAATTATTTAAAATTTTAAATAGTAATTCTTTTAATTATTAGAATATTTTGAACTACAAAATTACAATAAAATATCATTTAAACTTAATATAAGAATGCATATAGATATTAAAACTTTCAGTTTTTTCATGTTATCAACTTTTTCTTTAGTCCATTCTTTAATTTTAATAATGTTATATAATTAATATACTATACATTTTATTTCTTTATTAGTGTTTTCAATCAATATTACAACTTACCTACATATCACATAATAAGTAAAAACGCAATCTTTGAGTTAATATGATCTTTGAAAATGAAATTAATATTAGTTTTAATTTTTTTTTTTTTTAAATCTTGTGAACGTAAATTTCCAACAACAATTGTTTATTTTCTTTACCTAAAACTGCCTATAGAGCAAACTAAATACTATCCAATAAAGTATCGGTTCCCAAATATATAAAATTTTAAAAATATACCTACGCAAAACTTCATACAATATTTTTTTTGTAGAAAATTTCTATTCTCATAATAACAAACTAAAAAATATCTTATATAACCATAAACTATAATTCATTATATTCGTTAAAAAGTTTCATAAACTTTGGTTTTGACTCTAAAATGACGAATTCTAAAAACAGAAACAAAACGTAATAATAGAGAATTGGTAATAAAAACTTGCATTACAAACGTAAATAAAAAGGCCAAATTGTAATTTTTAAAGAAACAAATCAATCATAATGCATAAACCCACAACTTCATAATAATCAACTTTATAGCTCGAAGTAAATCGATTTTTGGTAATTTAAATGACTTGAAACTATTATATCGTAACATCGAGATAAATAGAATTTAATTTATTAACATATAAAAACCAATTTTTTATGTTATAAATTTTAATTATGTGAAATATTATAAAACATAATTCAAAAAATATAGAGAAAAATATATTTTATGATAATAGACCCGTAAAACATATATTATCTAGTTCTTTTCAAATCTTTGACCACTAATCTTAATATAAACCATCTGTTCTCTGATTTTCCTTTTAAACATCATAGTCATAATATAAACCATTGCTTTTATTTGGGACTAGAGCCCATTTGGTATCTAAATATGAGATTGAAGAGAAAAACTCCATTGAGAGACAACGAACAAAGAAATGTTAAGTATTGAGTCTCATATTAATATATAAATTTTGTTTTAAACTTGTTATACAAATGAAAATACAAATTATTTGTTTTAAAATCACATATTGTTATATTAAACATAACTACGCTGGTGATAAAGCTTTTGAGACAGAAACACAATAAGCCCATAATTCATCTCTTTTCTGTAAGTACTTAGATTCATTTCCAATTAAAGTAGGTCTATCCGCGATATATTTGATAAGTGTATCATGACACTCTTTTCCTTCTTTAACATGTTCCTGGCAACGCGGAAGAGAAACAGCTCCATTTCCAAAAACTTGAGCAATTATGTCCAATGCACATTTTGGACTTATTTTAACAACAACACATTGATCCCATAATTTCTTTGGCTCACTTTCTTCGACAGCAAACGAAGAGACATATGTACTCGACACAACTAGGGAAAAAAAAGACACAATTAAAATGTTAAGTTTGGACATTGTTATATGCTATCTCAAGGGTTGGTTTTTTATATTTCTCAGGTAATATCAGAATAATTAATCAGTTTGTATTGTTCTTAGAATGAGAGGTGTCTACTCCATTTATAGGTACAAATATTCAAAACGAAAGATTCCTCTTTGATAAATTAATTGTTTTGACTGTTTTATGGTTTACTAACAAATCTTAAGTTTTATTTATATTAATGAAGTAATTTTCGTTTAAGCTTTCAACGTTTATAAATAATTTCAATATAAAGTGTGTGATACGAATAATCTAGACTAAAAAGATAGATTAAATTATTTAAAATTTTAAATAGTAATTCATATAATTATTAGAATATTTTGAAATACAAAATTACAATAAAATATCATTTTTAACTTAATATAAGAATGCATATAGATATTAAAACTTTCAGTTTTTTCATGTTATCAACTTTTTCTTTAGTCCATTCTTTAATTTTAATAATGTTATATAATTAATATACTATACATTTTATTTCTTTATTAGTGTTTTCAATCAATATTATAGCTTACCTACATATCATATAATAAGTAAAAACGCAATCTTTGAGTTAATATGATCTTTGAAAATTAAATTAATATTAGTTTTAATTTTTTTTAAATCTCGTGAACGTAAAATTCCAACAACAATTGTTAATTTTCTTTACCTAAAACTGTCCATACAGCACACTAAATACTATCCAATAAAATATCGGTTCCCAAGTATATAAAATTTTAACAATATACCTAAGCAAAACTTCATACAATATTTTTTTGTAAAAAAATTATATTCTCATAATAACAAAAAAAATAACTTATATAAAACCATAAACTATAATTCATTATATTCGTCAAAAAGTTCCATAAACTTTGGTTTTGACTCTAAAATGACTAAATCTAAAAACAGAAACAAAATAAAATAATAGAGAATTGGTAACGGTTCGTGTGGCGTAGATCTCACTTTCCTTTCATTCATCTTCTTCCCCTCTATTGTTATTCTTCCTCTTCATCTTGTCTTCTTCCCCTTCTATTGTTATCACCACCAATCGCCTCTGCTCAACATCTGAAGTGTCGGCAGGCCACCGGTGAGCAAAGCAGTTGCCGTCGGAGTCATCGCAAGCCACCGTAGTATTAAGTTGTATGGGCTTCCAACCTAAAACCAATTGGTTATAAGTGGAGTGGTCCATATCCCTTATATATTACTAATGATCCCTTCCAACTTCCGATGTGGGACTTATGTCCCTAATACGCCCCCTCGAGATAATGGCTCTTTGCACATTAATCTCGGAATGTTCGGGCTTGGATCGACGGCACCAATTTGGGCCTGGGTTGTCGATGATTGGACCAACTTTGGGTCGGATCGGGTTGGACTGCATGGATCGGGCTCTGATACCATGTTAAGTTTCCTGGGCTTCCAACTTAAAACCAATTGGCTATAAGTGGAGTGGTCCATATCCCTTATATATTACTAATGATCCCTTCCAACTTCCGATGTGGGACTTATGTCCCTAATACGTAGTTGTGATCCGAGCAAGACCGGCTGAGAAATCACTCTTGCTTGCATCGAAAGTAATCATCTTCTCCACCTCCATCGATCGTTTCTCCTCCACCACCGTCACTTGCCATAGCTTGTACTTTGCCGCCAGTGCCGTCAAAGAGTTGTGCCGCTGTCGTTAGACCCGTCGTCGCTCGTTGCCGTAAAATCCGTCGTAACCGTCTTCGACATAGTGGCATTCCACCATTATCGTAACTTCCTCCTTTTAATTTCTTTTGGTTATTTTTTTATTTCATTTAACCATATAAATTAAATCTGGTGCAGTTGGTTTACCTTTGTTTAATTTGGTTCAATTCAAATTGGTCGGTTTAGTAGATTGGGTTGACTTTCCAGTTGACTTTTTCAGTTGGCCTTAACTACTTCATCTTGTACCCGATTTAAGTCAAACGAAAGCCTATATCAATCGATTTTTCTTCCTGATTTCAGATTTGGATTCCGTTTGAGCACTAGAAGTCTCTAAATTACTCTCTTACCCTTTTCTAAGGTGAGGGCTATTTCACAACTTCTCGAGCTTTGTCTATAATCTCCTGATAAAGTAGTTTAGTATCTAAATGTGTTTTGTTTTCTCTGATCGAGTCTAGAATAGTTTTGTTTGTTCAATTAGAGATAGGAAAGATGATTCAACCCATTTGTTTGTCGTTCAATGGTAATTGTTTGTGTGATATATATATATATATATATATATATATTAATATATAGTTATTGAGTAGGTAGATGGTGGGTTCGAGTCCCATCTGGTATGTGATACCGGGGGTTCGAGTCCCGCCGAGTGACGATGTGATAGATGGTGGGTTTGAGTCCCATCTACTAGGTGATACCGGGGGTTCGAGTCCCTCGGGAGACATGTGTTAGATGGTGGGTTCGAGTCCCATCTACTAGGAGGCACCGGGGGTTCGAGTCTCACCGGGTGTCGTATAGGACGTTGCTTGGGCGCTTTAGGTGCCGTGATTGTACATGTTTAGACTAGACTTATTTATTGGGAGACTAGGACCGAGTCCGTGGACTTGCGTTTTAGCATCCCATACCTCGCTGAGTGACTCCCATGTTGCTCATCCCTCTTTCTTTCCCCCTTGCAGGTGAGCATGCCGAGTAGATGGATGCTTAGCTGAGACGGGTGCTATGGGCGTTTTCATCGTTGTTTTCCGCATTTTTTTTAGACATTATTTACGACTTTATTTTAGTTTATTGCATTATTGGACTAGTTGTTTCAGTTTGGTTATTTATTGGAGTTTATTGGAGAGACTTGAGTCGTACGTTAGGGTTAGTAACACGCTGTCTCGAGAGTGAGGAGACGGGTGTTACATTTTGGTATCAGAGTGGGTTTGCCGTCCCGGTCCCGACCCGGGAGGTGAGGGTTAGATAGTACATTTTGAATTGCATTCGGTTTTCAATGTTTTCATTGGAATTGGGGATTTTAAAAAAAAATAGCACCCTTTCTGCTAAGTATTAGTCTTATAATCGTCAACTCTTTGGTCAACCAATTCTAATCCGCTTGTTCCCCCCCTTTTCAGATGCCGCCTAAGGGAATTGGTCGTTCTCGTGGTGCTAGAGTTCCACGTGGTGCTAGAGTTGCACGTGGCAATGAGGAAGTTGGAGAGAATAATCAGGGTGCAGGCAATCAGGTTGAGGTTAACCAAGCAGTTGGTCAGCCCATGGACCCAGAAGCGTTAAGACTTATGGTTGAGGAGGCAGCTAGACAAGCTGCTTTGGCTACAGTTCAGCAGGTTGCTCAGGAGGCTGCACAAGCAGCCGCACAGGAGGCAGCTCGGGTAGCCGCACAGGAGGCAGCTCGAGTAGCAGCAGAGGAGGTTGCTCGCCATATTCATCGTCAGGCAGGACCTGGCGTTGCCGCTCAGCAGGCACCACCTGGTGCACTTCATGTTGGTGGGGTGCAGCCGAATGCCCCACATGCTGATGGACATGGACCACCACCACCACCGCCACCGCCACCACCTGCTGTACTCATAGAGGGACCCACATATTGGGATTTGATGGGCCAGATGCGAAAATTGGGTATGGAGCATTTTAGAGGAGATGTCGACACTACTGCTGCAGATAATTGGAGGAGGATGCTCGAGCGCAACTTGGAGTATGTGAGGTTTCCAGTAGAGTACCGATTGGACTTGGCCACTCAGCACCTTAGAGATGATGCCCTGTACTGGTGGGAGGGAGTTATTGAAGGAGCTCGCGACCGCTATGAGCTTACATATGAAGATTTCATAAGGGAGTTCAACAAGAAGTTCTTTCCTCGAGAGGCAATGGATGAGAAACAAAATACTTTCGAGAATGTGTGTCCGGGTACGAGGACTGTAAGAGAGTATGAGCGGGAGTTCAGTACGCTCCGCATGTTTGCTAGAGGAATTGTGGATGAGGATGATCTGGTCAGGAGGTTCTTGAAGGGGTTGCGAGTTGATATTCGTAACCGATGCGCTGTTAGGGACTACAACAACTTGTCAGAGTTGGTGGAGAAGGCTGCTTTTCAGGTGGCAGGGATAGCTGAGGAGCAGAAATTTGTTAAGGCGACACACCCAAAGCCTGGAAAGGCTCCAGAGACGCAAAGGAGGGCATCAGATCAGTCAGAGTCACCATTTTGTTCATGTTGTCATCGTCATCACTTTGGAGAGTGTCTTACATGTTTTTCGTGTGGACAGACAGGCCATGTTCAAAAGTATTGTCGGTTTAAGCCAATGGATGCACCATTTATCTGGCAGATTGCAGCAACACCAGTAGCACCTGCAGTTGCACATAAGGGTTGTTATAATTGCGGCCAAGAAGGTCATTTTTCTAGGGAGTGTCCACATAAGGCGCAAGGGCTGCTTCCGCCACCACCCAAACGTCAAGCCACTGCTCCACGAGTTTTTACTACAGCAGACCTTGAGGGAGTCAATCAGATAGCCGGTATGTGACTCTTGTTTATACTCGATTTCGATTTTTGAGTGTATGTCTTTTGTGGATTATATTATTGGTTAGTATGCTTGTGTGATTTCGGTTTCGTTTGGGGGTGGTGTAGCTTATACCCTATTTGATATCGGAGTTTCGTATAAGTTCATAAGATTGGGTTTCATAAAGGGTTGGACACTTAGAACGCCTTCGAATCAAATATTAAGTGGATTCAAATATTTGTCTTGAGATCTATGAGCTACTTGCGTTCATCGAGAAGTACAAGCCGTACTCAATGGAACTTGAATATTAAGGCAACAGAGATATATTGAGTTTTTGACATACTCAATTGGGGACAAATTATTTGCAGTTGTAAGCGAGCAGCTGAGTTCGGATCTGGATTCGGGGACAAATTCTTTAGTAGTGGGGGAGAATTGTAATGATCCAAAACGTTTTTTTTCTTTCTACGTTGGCCCAATCAAGCCCACTCCATTCTCTTCTATTATTAATCGTGTATTGGTATAACAACATAAACATCTCCCTCTACAAAGAAGACCTAGCCGTCATGCTCCCATAACCATCTCCAGCCTCACTTTCCTTTCATTCATCTTCTTGCCCTCTATTGTTATTCTTCCTCTTCGTCTTGTCTTCTTCCTTTGCGTCCGTAACGGTTCGTGTGGCGTAGATCTGCTCATGTTATCACCACCAATCGCCTCTGCTCAACATCTGAAGTGTCGGCAGGCCACCGGTGAGCAACGCAGTTGCCGTCGGAGTCATCGCAAGCCACCGTCGTTGTGATCCGAGCAAGACCGGTTGAGAAATCACTCTTGCTTGCATCGAAAGTAATCATCTTCTCCACCTCCATCGATCGTTTCTCCTCCACCACCGTCACTTGCCATAGCTTGTACTTTGCCGCCAGTGCCGTCAAAGAGTTGTGCCGCTGTCGTTAGACCCGTCGTCGCTCATTGCGGTAAAATCCGTCGTAACCATCTTCGACATAGTCGCATTCCACCATTATCGTAACTTCCTCCTTTTAATTTCTTTTGGTTATTTTTTTTATTTCATTTAACCATATAAATTAAATCTGGTGCAGTTGGTTTACCTTTGTTTAATTTGGTTCAATTCAAATTGGTCGGTTTAGTAGATTGGGTTGACTTTCTAGTTGATTTTTTCAGCTGGCATTAACTACCTCATCCTGTACCCGATTTAAGTCAAACGAAAACCTATATCAATCGATTTTTCTTCCTGATTTCAGATTTGGATTCCGTTTGAGCACTAGAAGTCTCTAAATTACTCTCTTACCCTTTTCTAAGGTGAGGGATATTTCACAACTTCTCGAGCTTTGTCTATAATCTTCTTATAAAATAGTTTAGTATCTAAATGTGTTTTGTTTTCTCTGATCGAGTCTAGAATAGTTTTGTTTGTTAAATTGGAGATAGGAAAGATGATTCAACCCATTTGTTTGTCGTTCAATGGTAATTGTTTGTGTGATATATATATTAATATATAGTTATTGAGTAGGTATGAAAATAAAAAAATAAAGGTAGGAATTCGGAAGTCAAATTTGTTGTGTGTGGTTTGCTCTCAGGCCCTTTTTTGAGAAAGGTCATTACACTGAGTTGACTTCCTAAAAGAGTAAACACCTTCCTTTTGTCCGCTTAACAAACTTTGACCCACCATCCAAAGCACACCGAAAAGGGAAACAGGAAAAAGAATCGCCGGTCCAACCGGAGCTCCGGTCGTCGGAACTCCTTAACGCGGCAAAGGAGGCTCCTTTTGACGACACAATGGCACATCAGCAAACACCATCATCAACAACAGAAGACGTTAGAACAAATTTGAGGTAGAAAACAAATCCAAGCCCACGCTAGCAGAGAGCTTCAACCAATGAAACAACGAAAGAAGGACGTGAACACACACTTAGAAGATATCAGGAATCACCTGAAGAAGACCACATCAACACGTAACCTCATCTAAACAGGTAGGTGCTAAAAGCTAAGGAAAAGAGATGGAGAAGCGCTTTACTTACACAGAGAAAGGGAAAGCAGTAGCTTCATCAACTGCAGAAGATAACAGGATCAGGATCTCCATCCCTGAAGTAGACACGACAGAGCTCATAAATGACAACTCTCTAACGCTAGTTGGAAGACTTACTAACCCACGGATGCAGAGAATGGGAGATCTCATGAACACACTATTACATCGGTGGAAAGTTCAAGACAGAGCTGTGGGCTCATATCTGGGCAACGCTTGTTTCCAGATCCGTTTTCAAGAGGAGGAAGACCTGCAGAAAGTCCTGGACAACAGACCTCACCAATACTTCTTCTGGATGGTCATAATACAGAGGTGGGAACCGATAATTTCGAACTCATTTCCATCCCGAATCCCCTTCTGGGTACAGATCCAGGGACTTCCCCTCCACTACTGGCAAGAAAAAGTGGTTAAGAGCATAGGCAGAGCACTGGGGGAGGTGATAAACCACGAGATCTCCAAGACCTCTGTCAAAGCAAAAATTCTAGTTGATGGCTTAAAGCCACTGGTGAAGGAGACTATCTTAGACTTCCCAAATGGAGGTGAAATCACTTTAAAGTTCAGGTACGAAAGACTAGAAAAGCACTGCAGTTTCTGCAATAGACTGACCCACGAAAGGAGAGAATGCCTTGAGCTGAGTTACACTGAGAAAGCTGATAACAGGAACTCATACCCACCAAGAGACAGGGATGAGAGACGGGGGACAAATCCAAATGTCCAGAGAGGACCAGTGAACCAAGGAAGAGACAGAACCATACAGCAGGGACAAAACCGGTATGAGAAAAACCTTGGAGACAGAGGATCGTTCAGGAATAATCAGGAATCCAACAACAGAACCAACCCAGATTACAGACCATGGAGAAAAGAGAACGAAAGAAGCCCTACTCAATCATCGAACACCGAAGTGAAAAAGGGTGGCAGAGGAAACAAAGATATGCCCCAGAATCAAGTACACTCAAAACGGGACCATACTAGTGGTCGCCACCAACAAGTGAGGCAGAACGAATTGGGAATGTTCTTCATATCACCAATTGAAACTAGATGGATTCGAAGAGACACTAGCATTCATGAGCCAGGAGAGGAGACGGGCAGAGAAAATAATAGACCACCGATGGAACGAAACCTGGCTATAACGGATTTTCCAAATCACAACACACCTGAGAGATCGAGGGTAGAGGAAGAAGAAGATAGAACAGCTCACCTCTACCTAAGCCACCCAGACCCACAAGAAAGTGCGGCCAGACGACTCCGAGTATTGCAAGAGGAGAAAAGAGTACCAGAATAATTTACTCAATCAAACCAGAACCGAGGCCGGGACGGAACTAACCAGAAGCAAACCGACCAGGGAAAGCATCCTTGCAGAATTTAACGAGGCAACCACTCAATACCTAAATTGCTCTCTCCCGATAGAGAGAGAAGCTAGGAAAAGGAGAGTCTATGAAAGCGAAATAAACGGGATGGTAGAAGATCAAGTGACAATGGAACTCAGCAGGACGAGGGAGACACCAACCATAAACGGGATAGACCAGATGCCTCAGGCGACGGGTAATCTGACTGAGAATCAAGATCGAGAAGATGATCTGGAAATTGAATCCTTAATATTGGGCCGTCCCCTAGGCCCAGGCATAAGAAGAGGTAAACCACCACAAAGGCCCAGACATGCTTACTCAAACCCCATGTCAAGCCCTCTCCACGCTAAAGGAATCAAGATGAAGAAACAGAGGAGTATGCAAAACCAAGGAGGAATGAAGAGAAAGACAACTCCACAGAGAGCAAACATGAGGTCTATATTGAGACTAACGAATATCAGGGAACAACATCAAGAGGGATACCAATGGTGAGCGGAAACAATGCTCAGCAGAGTGAAAGAGTGGCCTTACCAAGACCAGACGATAAGGAGAAGAGCCAGGAGGATTTTCAGTTCGCAGACAATCTAGGTCCTTAGCCATAACAGCCTGGAACTGCTGTGGACTGGGCAACCCAGCTAAGTTCCAAAGGCTGAAAGAAATCCAAAAGAAACACACTCCTAGCATATTGTTCCTGTCGGAAACAAGAAAACAAGATGATTTCGTGATGGAAAAGATTAAAGAACTGAACTACTCTAACATCTGCATCCAAAGCCCCCAAGAAAATGCAAGCGGAGGCTTGAGCCTCGCATGGACTGAAGATGTTAAGTTGGAGATTCTGGAGAACACCATCAACTTCATAGACACAAGAATCAAATTTAAAAAGATACCTTCTATGCCACGTTTGTGTATGGAGCACCTGAAAAGGAAAACAGAAGAGAAGTATGGGAGAAGAAGCTAAATGACTTAGCAAGAGTGAGAGATGGTGCTTGGTATCTCACTGATGATTTCAATGAAATAACCAATGCAGCAGAGAAGGAAGGTGGGACGGCTAGACCAGAGAGCTCTTATGCTGATTTCATGGAGTTTATGGCAGGGAACGACCTCTTTGACATAAAACATTCAGGGAATTATCTGTCTTGGAGAGGTAAAAGAGGCGACCACCTGGTCTACTGCAGGTTAGACAGAGCCATGGCGAACTCAATCTGGTCAGAGCTCTTCCCTAAAGCTAGGTGTGAGTACCTGCAATTCACAGTCTCAGATCACAGACCAATCATAACCTCTCTAGCACCACAGAAGAAGAAGAGCATGAGACTGTTCAGATATGACAGGAACCTGAGGAAAAATAAAGAGGTGGTCAATCTAATTGAAAAGGCATGGTCAGGAAATGGAGAAGGCGCAGTGAGAGAAAGAACTGACAGATGCAAACGAGCAATAATCCAGTGGAACAAAGACAATCATAAAAATTGCAGAGAAGCTATAGAAAAGCTGGTCAAGAAACTAAACGAAGCAATGACCAACAAAGAGACACCAGAAGGAACGGTTAGAGAGCTGAACAAGAAGCTCATTGAAGCGTACAGAGAAGAGGAAGTGTACTGGCGCCAAAGAAGCAGACAAAGCTGGCTGGCCCTAGGAGACAAAAACTCAGGTTACTTCTTCGCAGTTACAAGAGGTAGAAGAAGTGTGAATAGAATGTCTGTAATTGAAAATGAAGAGGGTAATGCTGTTTATGAAGATGATCAGATTGCTGGAGTCATTATAAGATACTTTTCAGACTTATTCAAATCGGAAGCTAATGATCCCTCAGAAACAGTCAATAAAGCCATTAAGAGAGCAATATCAGAGGAAACTAACAAGAAGCTAACAGCTATATTCTCTATTCATAAAGACAAGGCACCTGGGGCAGACGGTTTTTCTGCATGTTTCTACCAAACAAACTGGATTCACATAAAGGATACATTGATAGGAGAAATCCAAAGCTTCTTTGTGAGTGGCATACTTCCAGAGATGATCAACCACACACATATCCGCTTGATCCCTAAAAGCCACTGCCCCAAAACCATCAGAGAGTATAGACCATTGGCACTTTGTAATGTTTATTACAAAGTCTTTTCCAAGATCATTACTAGAAGACTTCAACCACTGCTGGACTCTTTAATATCTGAGAACCAATCTGCATTTGTGCCTAAAAGAATCATCACGGACAATGTCTTAATAACCCATGAGATGCTACACTACCTGAAGAACTCCCAAGCATCAAAGCATTGTACTATGGCAGTCAAAACAGACATGGCAAAAGCTTATGACAGACTCGAATGGAAGTTCATTGAAGCAGTCCTATCAAGAATGGGTTTCCATGAGAAGCTAGTTAACTGGATCATGCAACGCGTAACTACGGTTACATACTCGTTTCTACTTAATGGAGAAGTCAGGGGAAAAGTCACTCCGAGTAGAGGTATTAGATAAGGGGACCCTCTTTCACCCTTTATTTTTATTCTCTGCAGTGAAGTACTAAGCGGACTATGCGTGAATGCTGAAAGAAAGGGACAACTTGTGGGAATCAAAGCTGCTACACACTGCCCGCGGATTAACCACCTACTGTTCGCTGATGACACAATGTTTTTTACTAAAACAGAATCTAAGAGCTGTGTAACTCTACTGAGTATCATTGAGGAGTATGGTAGAGCATCAGGCCAAAGGATCAACAAGGAAAAATCGGCGATCACGTTCTCATCTAAGACAAGTAAGGAAATCAGAGACATAGTTAAGGATCAACTCGGGATAAGCAAGGAAGGGGGCAATGGTAAATACCTAGTTCTACCTGAGATGTTTGGTAGGAAGAAGAAGGATCTCTTTGCATCAGTGGTGGACCGGATTAAACTGAAAGCAGCAAGTTGGTCCACTTCAAAACTCTCAAGCGCAGGCAAACTCATAATGCTAAAATCAGTTTTGACAGCCATCCCTTCTTACACCATGACAAGCTTCAAACTGCCATTGGGACTATGCAAACGGATTCAGTCGGCTTTGACACGCTTCTGGTGGGATGCAAACCCTGAACGAAAGAGCACTTGCTGGATAGCGTGGAACGAACTAGCAAAACCTAAAGCCAAAGGAGGTTTAGGGGTCAGGGAAGTACAAAATTTCAATGAGGCGCTATTAGCTAAGACGAGTTGGCGGATATTGAAGAACCCTAACAGCTTAATGGCAAAGACGCTATTGGGAAAATACTGTTTTGATAAACAGTTTCTGTATGCAACAGAACCAAGTAATGCATCTCATGGTTGGAAGAGCGTGCTAGCTGGTAGAGACTTAATAGCCAGAGGTTTGGGAAAGGCTATTGGCAATGGGAAATCAACAAGCATATGGAGAGACCAATGGGTTATTGCAGAGAAACACTGTTGGAATATGGGACCAGCGACTCACAACACAAAGGACTGGACTGTAGCAGATTTGATGCTTGCTGGAACCACAAAGTGGGATGAAGCTAAAGTTAAGGAAGTGTTTCCAGAAATATGGGAAAGAATCTTATGTATCGAGCCAAGCAAAACTAATACTGAAGATGAGTACATATGGCTGGGAACAATAGATGGAAGATACAGTACCAAATCAGGGTACCACTCAGCAAGAGAAAGAGATGAACATAATCAACAAGGACAAAGAAACCAAACTGATTTCAACTGGATACAAGATATTTGGAATATCAAGACAGCGCCTAAGATACAAATGCTACTATGGAGAGCTGCTAGAGGCATACTACCTGTCGGAGAAAACCTGCTGAGAAGAAACATAGTAGCAGATGGAAAATGCATTAGATGCAATGAGATGGAAAGTACAGAGCATGCCCTCTTAAACTGAAAGTATTCTAAGAAGGTTTGGGACCATGTTCCAACTAACACACGGCTGATTCATGAACCTGATGATGACTTCAAAAAGGTAGTACAAAGAGCAAAGGTGTTGACAGCCTTACCCCCAACTGGAGTGTCGTCAGACAAAATGTTCTCGTGGATTTTCTGGGGAATTTGGGAAGCGCGGAACAAGAGGATTTTTGAAAACAGAACAATACCAGTCCAAGAAACCATTACAGGAATACTAAAGTCAGCACGGGAATGGACGCTGGCACAACTTGAGGATAAAGGAAGTGAAAACAAGGTGAAGGTAACAACAAACTATCATGAACCATTGGAAGCAGATGAGATTCTTTGCAAAACAGATGCAGCTTGGAAACAGGAAACTCTAGCTGCAGGAGCAGGATGGATTTTCTCAAGTTATGACCATCCGAATGCAGGTCTTGGCTCTGCTAACAGAGAGTTTGTTTCATCATCACTCACGGTAGAGGCGTAAGCCATTAGGGAGGCAATGGAGGATGCAAGAAGAAAACGATACACTAAACTAAGGATCGCCTCAGACTCATCATCGATCATTGCAGCTATCAACACACGTAACCCAACTCCGGAATGATTTGGCATTGTAAGCGACATTATCTACATGTCAAAACTCTTTACAAAGTGCAGCTTTATGCATGTACCAAGACTTGAGAATTGGAAAGCTGATGAGCTAGCTAAAACTGCTTTTAGGCAATCCGAAATCCAAGCCATTGTAACAAACGTTTGAGTGATTGAATGAGAAGTTAAGTTTGAACAAAAAAAAAAGTTATTGAGTAGGTAGATGGTGGGTTCGAGTCCCATCTAGTATGTGATACCGGGGGTTCGAGTCCCGCCGAGTGACGATGTGATAAATGGTGGGTTTGAGTCCCATCTACTAGGTGATACCGGGGGTTCGAGTCCCTCGGGAGACATGTGTTAGATGGTGGGTTCGAGTCCCATCTACTAGGAGTTACCGAGGGTTCGAGTCCCACTGGGTGTCGTATAGGACGTTGCTTGGGCGCTTTAGGTGTCGTGATTGTACATGTTTAGACTAGACTTCTTTATTGGGAGACTAGGACCGAGTCCGTGGACTTGCGTTTTAGCATCCCATACCTCGCTGAGTGACTCCCCTGTTGCTCATCCCTCTTTCTTTCCCCCTTGCAGGTGAGCATGCCGAGTAGATGGATGCTTAGTTGAGACGGGTGCTATGGGCGTTTTCATCGTTGTTTTCCGCATTTGTTTTAGACATTATTTACGACTTTATTTTAGTTTATTGCATTATTGGACTAGTTGTTTCAGTTTGGTTATTTATTGGAATTTATTGGAGAGACTTGAGTCGTACGTTAGGGTTGGTAACACGCTGTCTCGAGAGTGAGGAGACGAGTGTTACAAAAAAGTCCATTGAGAGGCAACAAACAAAGAAATGTTAAGTATTGAGTCTCATATTAATATATAAATTTTGTTTTAAACTTGTTATACAAATGAAAATACAAACTATTTGTTTTAAAATCACATATTATTATGTTAAACATAACTACGCTGTGATAAAGCTTTTGAGACAGAAACACAATGAGCCCATAATTCATCTCTTTTCTGTAAGTACTTGGATTCATTTCCAATTAAAGTAGGTCTATCCGCGATATATTTGATAAGTGTATCATGACACTCTTTTCCTTCTTTAACAAGTTCCTGGCAACACGGAAGAGAAACAGCTCCATTTCCAAAAACTTGAGCAATTATGTCCAATGCACATTTTGGACTGATTTTAACAACACATTGATTCCATAATTTCTTTGGCTCACTTTCTTCGGCAGCAAACGAAGAGACATATGTACTCGACACAACTAGGAAAAAAAAAGACACAATTAAAATGTTAAGTTTGGACATTGTTATATGCTATCTCAAGGGTTGGTTTTAATATTTCTCAAGTAATATCAGAATAATTATTCAGTTTGTATTGTTTTTAGAAAGAGAGGTGTCTACTCCATTTATAGGTACAAATATTCAAAACGAAACTTTCCTCTTTGATAAATTAATTGTTTTGACTGTTTTGTGGTTTACTAACAAAGCTTAAGTTTTATTTATATTAATGAAGTAATTTTCGTTTAAGCTTTCAACGTTTATACATAATTTTAATATAAAGTGTGTGATACGAATAATATAGAGTAAAAAGATAGATTAAATTATTTAAAATTTTAAATAGTAATTCATATAATTATTAGAATATTTTGAACAACAAAATTACAATAAAATATCATTTTAACTTAATTTAAGAATGCATATAGATATTAAAACTTTCAGTTTTTTCATGTTATCAACTTTTTCTTTAGTCCATTCTTTAATTTTAATAATGTTATATAATTAATATACTATACATTTTATTTCTTTATTAGGTATTTCAATCAATATTACAGCTTACCTACATATCATATAATAAGTAAAAACGCATTCTTTGAGTTAAAATGATCTTTGAAAATTAAATTAATATTAGTTTTTTTTTTAAATCTTGTGACCGTAAATTTCCAACAACAATTGTTAATTTTATTTACCTAAAACTGCCCATACAGCAAACTAAATACTATCTAATAAAATATCGGTTCCCAAGCATATAAAATTTTAACAATATACCTAAGCAAACCTTCATACAATATTTTTTTGTAGAAAAATTATATTCTCATAATAAAAAAAAAAAATAACTTATATAAAACCGTAAACTATAATTCATTATATTCGTCAAAAAATTCCATAAACTTTGGTTTTGACTCTAAAATGACGAAATCTAAAAACAGAAACAAAACAAACTAATAGAGAATTGGTAATAAAAACTTGCATTACAAACGTAAATAAAAAGGCCAACTTTTAATTTTTAAGGAAACAAATCAATCATAATATACGACTTCTTAATAATCAACTTTATAGCTCGAAGTAAATCGATTTTTGGTAATTTAAATGCCTTGAAACTATTATATCGTAACATCGAGATAAATATAATTTAATTTATTAACATATAAAAACCAATTTTACATGTTATTAATCTTAATTATGTGAAATATTATAAAACATAATTCAAAAATAAAGAAAAAAATATATTTTATGATAATAGACCTGTAAAACATATATTATCTAGTTTCTTTTCAAATCTTTGACCTCTATTAATATAAACCATCTGTTCTCTGATTTTCCTTTTAAACATCATAGTCATAATATAAACCATTGCTTTTATTTGGGACTAGAGCCCATTTGGTATCTAAATATGAGATTGAAGAGAAAAAGTCCATTGAGAGGCAACGAACAAAGAAATGTTAAGTATTGAGTCTCATATTAATATATAAATTTTGTTTTAAACTTGTTATACAAATGAAAATACAATTTATTTGTTTTAAAATCACATATTGTTATATTAAACATAACTACGCTGGTGATAAATGCTTTTGAGACAGAAACACAATGAGCCCATAATTAATCTCTTTTCTGTAAGTACTTGGATTCATTTCCAATTAAAGTAGGTCTATCCGAGATATATTTGATAAGTGTATCATGACACTCTTTTCCTTCTTTAACAAGTTCCTGGCAACACGGAAGAGAAACAGCTCCATTTCCAAAAACTTGAGCAATTATGTCCAATGCACATTTTGGACTGATTTTAACAACACATTGATCCCATAATTTCTTTGGCTCACTTTCTTCGACAACAAACGAAGAGACATATGTACTCGACACAACTAGGAAAAAAAAAGACACAATTAAAATGTTAAGTTTGGACATTGTTATATGCTATCTCAAGGGTTGGTTTTAATATTTCTCAAGTAATATCAGAATAATTATTCAGTTTGTATTGTTTTTAGAAAGAGAGGTGTCTACTCCATTTATAGGTACAAATATTCAAAACGAAATATTCCTCGTTGATGAATTAATTGTTTTGACTGTTTTGTGGTTTACTAACAAAGCTTAAGTTTTATTTATATTAATGAAGTAATTTTCGTTTAAGCTTTCAACGTTTATACATAATTTTAATATAAAGTGTGTGATACGAATAATATAGAGTAAAAAGATAGATTAAATTATTTAAAATTTTAAATAGTAATTCATATAATTATTAGAATATTTTGAACAACAAAATTACAATAAAATATCATTTTTAACTTAATTTAAGAATGCATATAGATATTAAAACTTTCAGTTTTTTCATGTTATCAACTTTTTCTTTAGTCCATTCTTTAATTTTAATAATGTTATATAATTAATATACTATACATTTTATTTCTTTATTAGTGTTTTCAATCAATATTACAGCTTACCTACATATCATATAATAAGTAAAAACGCAATCTTTGAGTTAATATGAACTTTGAAAATTAAATTAATATTAGTTTTTTTTTTAAAAATCTCGTGAACGTAAATTTCCAACAACAATTGTTAATTTTATTTACCTAAAACTGCCCATACAGCAAACTAAATACTATCTAATAAAATATCGGTTCCCAAGCATATAAAATTTTAACAATATACCTAAGCAAAACTTCATACAATATTTTTTTGTAGAAAAATTCTATTCTCATAATAACAAAAAAAAAATAACTTATATAAAACCGTAAACTATAATTCATTATATTCGTCAAAAAGTTACATAAACTTTGGTTTTGACTCTAAAATGACAAAATCTAAAAACAGAAACAAAACAAAGTAATAGAGAATTGGTAATAAAAACTTGCATTACAAACGTAAATAAAAAGGCCAACTTTTAATTTTTAAGAAAACAAATCAATCATAATATACGACTTCTTAATAATCAACTTTATAGCTCGGAAGTAAATCGATTTTTGGTAATTTAAATGCCTTGAAACTATTATATCGTAACATCGAGATAAATAGAATTTAATTTATTAACATATAAAAACCAATTTTAGATGTTATTAATCTTAATTATGTGAAATATTATAAAACATAATTCAAAAATATAGAGAAAAATATATTTTATGATAATAGACCCGTAAAACATATATTATCTAGTTTCTTTTCAAATCTTTGACCTCTAATATTAATATAAACCATCTGTTCTCTGATTTTCCTTTTAAACATCATAGTCATAATATAAACCATTGCTTTTATTTGGGACTAGAGCCCATTTGGTATCTAAATATGAGATTGAAGAGAAAAAGTCCATTGAGAGGCAACGAACAAAGAAATGTTAAGTATTGAGTCTCATATTAATATATAAATTTTGTTTAAACTTGTTATACAAATGAAAATACAATTTATTTGTTTTAAAATCACATATTGTTATGTTAAACATAACTACGCTGGTGATAAATCTTTTGAGATAGAAACACAATGAGCCCATAATTCATCTCTTTTCTGTAAGTACTTGGATTCATTTCCAATTAAAGTAGGTCTATCCGAGATATATTTGATAAGTGTATCATGACACTCTTTTCCTTCTTTAACAAGTTCCTGGCAATACGGAAGAGAAACAGCTCCATTTCCAAAAACTTGAGCAATTATGTCCAATGCACATTTTGGACTGATTTTAACAACACATTGATCCCATAATTTCTTTGGCTCACTTTCTTCGACAGCAAACGAAGAGACATATGTACTCGACACAACTAGGAAAAAAAAAGACACAATTAAAATGTTATGTTTGGACATTGTTATATGCTATCTCAAGGGTTGGTTTTAATATTTCTCAAGTAATATCAGAATAATTATTCAGTTTGTATTGTTTTTAGAAAGAGAGGTGTCTACTCCATTTATAGGTACAAATATTCAAAACGAAACATTCCTAAATTAATTGTTTTGACTGTTTTGTGGTTTACTAACAAAGCTTAAGTTTTATTTATATTAATGAAGTAATTTTCGTTTAAGCTTTCAACGTTTATACATAATTTTAATATAAAGTGTGTGATACGAATAATATAGAGTAAAAAGATAGATTAAATTATTTAAAATTTTAAATAGTAATTCATTTAATTATTAGAATATTTTGAACAACAAAATTACAATAAAATATCATTTTTAACTTAATTTAAGAATGCATATAGATATTAAAACTTTCAGTTTTTTCATGTTATCAACTTTTTCTTTAGTCCATTCTTTAATTTAAATAATGTTATATAATTAATATACTATACATTTTATTTCTTTATTAGTGTTTTCAATCAATATTACAGCTTACCTACATATCATATAATAAGTAAAAACGCAATCTTTGAGTTAATATGATCATTGAAAATTAAATTAATATTAGTTTTTTTTTAAATCTTGTGAACGTACATTTCCAACAACAATTGTTTATTTTCTTTACCTAAAACTGCCCATACAGCAAACTAAATACTATCCAACAAAATATCGGTTCCCAAGTATATAAAAATTTAACAATATACCTAAGCAAAACTTCATACAATATTTTTTTGTAGAAAAATTCTATTCTCATAATAACAAACAAAAAAAAATAACTTATATAAAACCGTAAACTATAATTCATTATATTCGTCAAAAAGTTCCATAAACTTTGGTTTTGACTCTAAAATGACGAAATCTAAAAACAGAAACAAAACAAAGTAATAGAGAATTGGTAATAAAAACTTGCATTACAAACGTAAATAAAAAGGCCAACTTTTAATTTTTAAGGAAACAAATCAATCATAATATACGACTTCTTAATAATCAACTTTATAGCTCGAAGTAAATCAATTTTTAGTAATTTAAATGCCTTGAAACTATTATATCGTAACATCGAGATAAATAGAATTTAATTTATTAACATATAAAAACCAATTTTTACATGTTATAAATTTTAATTATGTGAAATATTATAAAACATAATTCAAAAAATATAGAGAAAAAATATATTTTATGATAATAGACCCGTAAAACATATATTATCTAGTTTCTTTTCAAATCTTTGACCTCTAATCTTAATATAAACCATACATTCTCTGATTTTCCTTTTAAACATCATACTCATAATATAAACCATTCTTTTATTTGGGACTAGAGCCCATTTGGTATCTAAATATGAGAATGAAGAGAAAAAGTCCATTGAGAGGCAACGAACAAAGAAATGTTAAGTATTGAGTCTCATAATAATATATAAATTTTGTTTTAAACTTGTTATACAAATAAAAATACAATTTATTTGTTTTAAAATCACATATTGTTATGTTAAACATAACTACGCTGGTGATATATCTTTTGAGATAGAAACACAATGAGCCCATAATTCATCTCTTTTCTGTAAGTACTTGGATTCATTTCCAATTAAAGTAGGTCTATTCGCGATATATTTGATAAGTGTATCATGACACTATTTTCCTTCTTTAACAAGTTCCTGGCAACACGGAAGAGAAACAGCTCCATTTCCAAAAACTTGAGCAATTATGTCCAATGCTCATTTTGGACTGATTTTAACAACACATTGATCCCATAATTTCTTTGGCTCACTTTCTTCGACAGCAAACGAAGAGACATATGTACTCGACACAACTAGGAAAAAAAAAGACACAATTAAAATGTTAAGTTTGGACATTGTTATATGCTATCTCAAGGGTTGGTTTTAATATTTCTCAAGTAATATCAGAATAATTTTTTTTAACGTCTGATTTTATTAACTTGAAATATAATCCATATGCAATATTGTAGATAGAGATCTACAGGGGAAATTATAACTTTGGAAAATAGTATTGGAAGTCATGGAGATAGCAGCAAGATGATCAGCTGCTTTGTTTGCATTTCGTGGACACCAAGTAAACCGAACCTCCTCGAACTTTTCTTGCCAATCCCATATGTCCTGGCTCCAATTTCTGATTTGAAAGTTCAGTTCTTCTTTGTTGAGTACTTTGATGAGATGTTGACAATCCCCTTCGAAAATGACTCGCCGATATCCTAGGCTCCAACAGTGTTGCATAGCAGTGATAAGTGCTTGACACTCTGCTTCTATTGGAGAAGACCCTTTATTTGATA
This sequence comes from Orychophragmus violaceus, assembly GCA_030180135.1. NCBI lineage: Eukaryota > Viridiplantae > Streptophyta > Magnoliopsida > Brassicales > Brassicaceae > Orychophragmus > Orychophragmus violaceus. Next base: position 62,313,819 of record CM058235.1, read on the forward strand.
TCGCATGTCCTGCATATCTGTATTGTCTATTGTTATCACGCATAATCCATCCTGCTCCGGTATGTTGTTGTGTTGTGTGGAAAGAACCGTCATAATTACACTTGAGCATTCCATTTGCGGGAGGCTTCCATACTATCGCGGTTTGTCTAAGATTCGTTGGTATTGAAGTAGAGTCCATGCGACTGATGAAAGATTGATTGTCGAGCCATTCTTTGGTATCTGTTTGGGCGCAGTGAAGTGTTGTTCTCCAGTCAGTTTGCTTTTGTTGGTAGAGTAAGATATTCCTGCTTTTCCACAATCTCCATAGTATCCATAGCGCATCTTGTTGCACAGGAGAAGGTAATTGTGGCGTAGGATTCAAAATTTGGTTGAGTCGTACCTCTAATGAATCATTTGGATTCAAGATGTTGAGGTTTGGAAATCCAGAGGCTCTCCATACTTGTTGTGCGTAAGGGCACTCAAAGAATATATGTTGAGTAGTTTCTTCTGCTAGCGTGCATCTATTACACAGACCTCTAGGGCTAATGTGACGTCGTGATAGTTCTGCACCGGTGCCAAGGCCATTCGACACCATTCTCCAAAGGAAGTGTTGTATCTTAGGAGCTGTATGAAGTTTCCAAAGAGATTGTTGTAGGGCTAAAGTACCTGGTGCTGGATTCGAGGGAATCTGAGTTGATGTGAGTTGCGTTGCGAGCCAATAGCCTGATTTAACAGTGTATAAACCTGATTTGTTGTAGTGCCACCCGGTGGAATCGTGTGTTGCTCGTTGGCAGAGATGAATAGATAATATTTTTTCCACATCTTCTTCTATTACCAACTCTCTGATGCGTTGTTCATTCCATGTCCGTGGGTACATGATGAGTTCGCTAACTGACATATGAACGTCCTGGTCTGACAGTGGTTGAGGAGGACGTGGTGGAGATGTGTTGAGCCAAGGATCAGTCCAGCATTTAACTGATTCTCCATTGCTGATATTGAAGCGTAATCCTTTGTTTAGCAAATCTCTCCCCTCCAGTAATGAACGCCAGACATAAGATTGGTGTTTAGAAGATTTAGCGTTGAGGATTGAGGATGTAGCAAAGTATCTGTGCTTCAGGATACGTGCCATTAAGCATGCAGGATTCCGAAGAATTCTCCATATTTGTTTGGCAAGTAGGGCGAGATTAAAGTTTTCTAGTTCCCGGAATCCTAATCCCCCTTCTTTTTTGACTTGCACAACTTGTTCCAAGAGAACCAGTGCATTCCTCTCTTATCACCATTAGAACTCCACCAAAACTTAGCCATGATCTTGTTGATGTCTTCACATATGATTTTAGGTAACTTGAAAATGTTCATTGAGTAGACAGGCATAGCTGCAGCTACTGCTTTGAGTAGGATTTCTTTTCCACCTGGTGACAAATATTTTTTACTCCAGCCTTGTGTCCTTTCTTCAACTTTCTGGATAATATACTGAAACATGTCCACCTTTTTTCGACCAAATTGTTCAGGGATCCCTAAGTACTTACCTCCACCTCCTTCATTATGGATTCCCAAAATGTGGCGGATCTGGGTTTTAACATGTTCTTGTACTCGGCTTCCGAAATTTATAGCTGACTTGGTGAGATTCACAGCTTGGCCGGATGCCTTCTCATAGGTAGATAGTACATCTTGTATAGCAGAGCATGTTTTCCGATTAGCCAATGTGAAAAAGATAGAATCATCTGCAAATAGCAGATGATTTACTGCAGGTTCATGTATACTAAGGGACATTCCAGGGATTCGTCTTTCTGTTGAAGCCTTGGTCATCATATGAGAAAGAACCTCACCACATAGGATGAATAGATAAGGAGACAGTGGGTCTCCTTGTCTGATCCCGCGACCCGGTGTAAAAGAAGTTGTTGGAGATCCATTGATTAGAACAGAAAGGGAAACCGTGTTGATGCAAGCCATTATCCAGTTGATCCAAGTTGTGTCGAATCCCATTCTAACCATCACCTCATGTAAGAAACTCCATTCCAAGCGATCATATGCTTTGGAAATATCCGTTTTCAAAACCATATAAGATTTGGATTGGCGTTTACGAACCTTCAGAGCATGGTACATCTCATGTGCGATGATTATATTGTCAGTAATCATTCGTCCTGGTATGAAAGCTGCCTGGTTTTTGGTAATGAGACTATTGAGGTGATCCTTCAGTCGATTTACCAACACTTTAGAGATGATCTTGTAACTTACGTTACATAAAGATATCGGTCTATATTCAGCCATAGTTGTCGGATGTGTGTATGATTCAGGTTCGGGTCCAAACTACCTGTGTTAAAGAACCGTTGTACTTCTTCCTCAACTTCAGTATGTATGTGGTTCCAGTACTTGTGGAAGAAAGCACCAGTAAAGCCATCAGGGCCTGGTGCTTTGTATGCTCCAATAGAGAGGACAGTTGTCTTTATTTCCTCGTTGGTAACTGGTCTTGTAAGATCATCATTCATATGTTGAGTAACTCTTGGTTGAAACCCTTGAAAAGCTACATCGAAGTTGGAAGGTGTTGGTCGTTGTGAAGTAAACAGGTTGTTGAAGTATTGTTTTGCAACTCGACCAATTTCCATATCACCTCTGTGAATGACTCCATTTGCATCTTTAATTGCTGATAGTCTACTTCGATTCCTTCTATTCTTGGTTATTTGATGGAAAATCTTGTGTTTCGATCCCCTTCTCGGAGCCATTTGTTTCTACTCTTGCGCTTCCAGAATATTTCTTCTTCTATATAGGCTTGATTGAGTTCCTCCTTAACTGTAGTTCTTTCAGATTCAGATGCAGTAGGAGAAGTTAAAGCTTGATCAAGTTGGTAACGTTTAAGTCTGATTCGGTCTTGAGCATTGGTATTGTTTTTGTGCTTCCATCGTGAGATGTGTTTTCTGCAGTGGATTAGCCGTTGGTAGACTGATATATGAGACTGTGTCTGTGGAGCACGGGTCCAGCCTCGTAGGACAGCTTCCTCAAAACCTTCTTTTTCAGAAAACCGTCCATCAAATACAAACTTTCCTCTGCGGGTGCTTGGAGAATGGGCTATAAATGTGATAAGCGAACGGTGATCCGATTCACCGAGCTCCAAGTAATGTGTTTCAGACTCTGGATATTGTTCATGCCATGTGCTATTGGCCATTGTTTTGTCTAAACAACATTGAACCAGATGTTGACCTCTTTCTCCTGACCAAGAAAAGCGATTCCCCACAGTCTTCAAATCCGAGATATCACAAGTGCGGATCATCCTTCGAAAAGCCTGAAAACTTCTTTCCGGTCTTCTACGTCCACCTTGTTTTTCGTTATTATCCCTGATTTCATTATAATCCCCCATGATAATCCATGGATCATGTCTATTAATAGCTATCCTTTCTAATCGTTCCCATAGATTGTTGCGTAAGCTAGGATTTGGATGACCATATATAAACGATAAATAAAAGCCAAACCCATTGCATTCCACATAACAATCTACAAGCTGAGCTGATTGAAAGGATACAGAAAGATTAATAGATGATTTCCAAAAGATTACTAAACCCCCACTAAGTCCGAGAGGAGGGACTGTTACATGTTGATACCCCATTTCACATGCTAGATCTCTGATAAAGTTGTCTTGTTGCTTCGTTTCAGACAGGCAGATGATGTCCAAGAGATACTTCCGAGTTATCTCTTTAAGGCGTCGAACTGTCGAGTCATTGCCAAGACCTCGACAGTTCCAACAGGCTGTCCTCATGGTGGAGATGGTGGTTTTGGGTCCACCATACCACTCCCTGGAGCTTTAGGATGCTCAACCTTGTTTGAGTTGCTGCTTTCACCTCTTTCTCTGCGAACATATCTCTGGAATTCTTCATGACCATTAGCACCACCAGATTCACGCTTATGTTTCAGTCCTTCATTTCCAGTCTCGTGCTCAGCATGGTCCAGAGATAGCATATCTTCAGAGTGTGTTATAGTACTTCCTTCCTGAGGTTGTCCTGCCATGACATTCGTGAGTGACTCATCATTAACACTTACATTGCGTCCGGGCTGTGGTATTGGGTTGAACATATCACTCAGTTCCATCTCCCTCTGATACATACTGTTAGGTTCTTCTCCCTCTAAGAAGTCAGTTGCTTCCTGTAAAGCGTCATCATTTGGTTCCGAGTTCTCAGCTTCATCATCCTCCTCTGAGGGTACTTCTACTAATGGATTCACGCCATTCCCGTTAGATGCATTGTGTGATCCGTCTTGATTGTTGATAAGGGATGCTTCTTGATCGCTGATTTCACGGATTTCAACGCTACGATGGGCAAAGTGGTTGTTGTTAGGAGCACCATGGTCAGGACCACCTTCATCATTATCATCATCAGGATGATCAGGGCCTCCATTCTGGATCAAACAGGTACCAGAATCATGGGTAATGATTCCACATATCTCACAAAAGCCTCTGAGACACTCATACCAGAAGCGCAACAAGGTATTAACTCCTCCTGTGAACTGAAAGTTCCTTTGAAATCGTAGAGGCCGTCGAATATCCCAGTTAATAAGGACTCTGACATATTCGACTCTGATTGCAGCCTCAGTCTCGTAATCAACATCCATTAAGAAATGCCCATTCGGCCTAGACATTGCTCTGCCAATGTGTGTGACCACTTCCAGATTCATGAATTGCAGTGGAATTCCTCGGATCTGTATCCAAAAGGCGATGAAATAGAAGCTTTCCGGGTCTAAGTGTGGGTCCCAACGTAGAAGAACTAGCATCCGGTCTTGAAAGGCCCAGGGACCACGATTGAGAACATTAGCCATCATCTCTTCACACGGGAATATAAATTGAAATCGGCCTCCGGCAATGATTCGTCCATGTACTTGTCCACCATGGCCCCACATTCTGGGAAGGTTTGCAATTATCGATCGGAGGTTTTGACGCCGTGGTATGGTCGGGCGTCCCACCAAAATGAATCGATTTTCATTCGCAGCCTGATTCACCACTTCCGGAGGGAGTGCGAAAGGTTCGTCCTCCGCTCCAAGATCAAGGTCTTGCATGGCTCGCCTTAAATAGTCAGACATTTGACAGAGGAAAGAAGAGGATCGCAAAGGGTATTGGGTAATTTGTTGATAGATTTTATCTGTGTGATTTATCCATCGATGCTTTCGGGATTTATACTTAGGAGCATCCTCCGAAATCGAAGGGGGTAGTGCATCACTAAGGAACGTGGGTACCTTAGTGGGAATGGCGCGGAATCTGGCTTGAAACACGGTGGTCATGGAGGTAACCGCCGTCGAAACCAGAGAAACCGCCGACAGAAGTAACTGAATAAAATTCGCCTTTTTCGCCTTTCATTTTAAAATTAGAAAAAAATTTCCTCTTTATAGGTACAAATATTCAAAACGAAACATTCCTCTTTGATAAATTAATTGTTTTGACTGTTTTATGGTTTACTAACAAAGCTTAAGTTTTATTTATATTAATGAAGTAATTTTCGTTTAAGCTTTCAACGTTTATACATAATTTCAATATAAAGTGTGTGATACGAATAATATAGACTAAAAAGATAGATTAAATTATTTAAAATTTTAAATAGTAATTCGTATAATTATTAGAATATTTTGAACAACAAAATTACAATAAAATATCATTTTTAACTTAATATAAGAATGCATATAGATATTAAAACTTTCAGTTTTTTCATGTTATCAACTTTTTCTTTAGTCCATTCTTTAATTTTAATAATGTTATATAATTAATATACTATAAACTTTATTTCTTTATTAGTGTTTCAGTCAATATACAACTTACCTACATATCACATAATAAGTAAAAAAGCAATCTTTGAGTTAATATGATCTTTGAAAATGAAATTAATATTAGTTATAATTTTTTTAAAAAAATATCGTGAACGTAAATTTCCAACAAAAATTGTTTATTTTCTTTACCTAAAACTGCCTATACAACAAACTAAATACTATCCAATAAAGTATCGGTTCCCAAGTATATAAAATTTTAACAAGATACCTAAGCAAAACTTCATACAATATTTTTTTTGTAGAAAAATTCTATTCTCATAATAACAAACAAAAAAAAAATAACTTATATAAAACCGTAAACTATAATTCATTATATTCGTCAAAAAGTTCCATAAACTTTGGTTTTGACTCTAAAATGACAAAATCTAAAAACAGAAACAAAACAAAGTAATAGAGAATTGGTAATAAAAACTTGCATTACAAACGTAAATAAAAAGGCCAAATTGTAATTTTTAAAGAAACAAATCAATCATAATATACGACTTCTTAATAATCAACTTTATAGCTCGTAGTAAATCGATTTTTGGTAATTTAAATGCCTTGAAACTATTATATCGTAACATCGAGATAAATAGAATTTAATTTATTAACATATAAAAACCAATTTTTACATGTTATAAATTTTAATTATGTGAAATATTTCAAAACATAATTCAAAAATATAGAGAAAAAATATTCTTTGATAATAGACCCGTAAAACAAATATTATTTAGTTTCTTTTCAAATCTTTGACCTCTAATCTTAATATAAACCATCCGTTCTCTGATTTTCCTTATAAACATCATAGTCATAATATAAACCATTGCTTTTATTTGGGACTAGAGCCCATTTGGTATCTAAATATGAGATTGAAGAGAAAAAGTCCATTGAGAGGCAACGGACAAAGAAATGTTAAGTATTGAGTCTCATATTAATATATAAATTTTGTTTTAAACTTGTTATACAAATGAAAATACAATTTATTTGTTTTAAAATCACATATTGTTATGTTAAACATAACTACGCTAGTGATAAAGCTTTTGAGACAGAAACACAATGAGCCCATAATTCATCTCTTTTCTGTAAGTACTTGGATTCATTTCCAATTAAAGTAGGTCTATCCGCGATATATTTGATAAGTGTATCATGACACTCTTTTCCTTCTTTAACAAGTTCCTGTTAACACGGAAGAGAAACAGCTCCATTTCCAAAAACTTGAGCAATTATGTCCAATGCACATTTTGGACTGATTTTAACAACACATTGATCCCATAATTTCTTTGGCTCACTTTCTTCGACAGCAAACGAAGAGACATATGTACTCGACACAACTAGGAAAAAAAAGACACAATTAAAATGTTAAGTTTGGACATTGTTATATGCTATCTCAAGGGTTGGTGTTTAATATTTCTCAAGTAATATCAGAATAATTATCCAGTTTGTATTGTTCTTAGAATGAGAGGTGTCTACTTCATTTATATGTACATATATTCAAAACGAAACATTCCTCTTTGATAAATTAATTGTTTTGACTGTTTTATGGTTTACTAACAAAGCTTAAGTTTTATTTATATTAATGAAGTAATTTTCGTTTAAGCTTTCAACGTTTATACATAATTTCAATATAAAGTGTGTGATACGAATAATATAGACTAAAAAGATAGATTAAATTATTTAAAATTTTAAATAGTAATTCGTATAATTATTAGAATATTTTGAACAACAAAATTACAATAAAATATCATTTTTAACTTAATATAAGAATGCATATAGATATTAAAACTTTCAGTTTTTTCATGTTATCAACTTTTTCTTTAGTCCATTATTTAATTTTAATAATGTTATATAATTAATATACTATACATTTTATTTCTTTATTAGTGTTTTCAATCAATATTACAGCTTACCTACATATCATATAATAAGTAAAAACGCAATCTTTGGTTAATATGATCTTTGAAAATTAAATTAATATTAGTTTTAATGTTTTTTTTAAAAAAATATTGTGAACGTACATTTCCAACAATAATTGTTTATTTTCTTTACCTAAAACTGCCCATACAGCAAACTAAATACTATCCAATAAAATATTGGTTCCCAAGTATATAAAATTTTAACAATATACCTAAGCAAAACTTCATACAATATTTTTTTGTAGAAAAATTCTATTCTCATAATAATAAAAAAAAATATAACTTATAGAAAACCATAAACTATAATTCATTATTTTAGTTAAAAAGTTTCCATAAACTTTGGTTTTGACTCTAAAATGGCGAAATCTAAAAACGGAAAAAAAACATAATAATAGAGAATTGTAATAAAAACTTGCATTACAAACGTAAATCAAAAGGTCAAATTGTAAATTTTAAAGAAACACATCAATCATAGTTCATAAACCCACGACTTCTAAATAATCAACTTTATAGCTCGAAGTAAATCGGTTTTTGGTAATTTAAATGCCTTGAAACAGTTATATCGTAACATCGAGATAAATAGAATTTAATTCATTAAGATATAAAAACTAATTTTTACATGTTATAAATTTTAATTATGTGAAATATTATAAAACATAATTAAAAATATATATAGAAAAATATATTTTATTATAATAGACCTGTAAAACATATATTATCTAGTTTCTTTTCAAATATTTGACCTCTAATCTTAATATAAACCATTCGTTCTCTGATTTCCTTATAAACATCATAGTCATAATATAAACCATTGCTTTTATTTGGGACTACAGCCCATTTGTTATCTAAATATGAGATTGAAGAGAAAAAGTCCGTTGAGAGGCAACGCACAAAGAAATATTAAGTATTGAGTCTCATATTAATATATAAATTTTGTTTTAAACTTGTTATACAAATGGAAATACAAACTATTTGTTTTAAAATCAAATATTATTATGTTAAACATAACTACGCTGGTGATAAAGCTTTTGAGACAGAAACACAATGAGCCCATAATTCATCTCTTTTCTGTAAGTACTTGGATTCATTTCAAATTAAAGTAGGTCTATCCGCGATATATTTGATAATTGTATCATGACACTCTTTTCCTTCTTTAACAAGTTCCTGGCAACACGGAAGAGAAATAGCTCCATTTCCAAAAACTTGAGCAATTATGTCCAATGCACATTTTGGACTGATTTTAACAACACATTGATCCCATAATTTCTTTGGGTCACTTTCTTCGACAGGAAACGAAGAGACATATGTACTCGACACAACTAGGAAAAAAAAGACACAATTAAAATGTTAAGTTTGGACATTTTTATATGCTATCTCAAGGGTTGGTTTTTAATATTTCTCAAGTAATATCAAAATAATTATTCAGTTTGTATTGCTCTTAGAATGAGAGGTGTCTACTCCATTTATAGGTACAAATATTCAAAACGAAACATTCCTCTTTGATAAATTAATTGTTTTGACTGTTTTATGGTTTACTAACAAAGCTTAAGTTTTATTTATATTAATGAAGTAATTTTCGTTTAAGCTTTCAACGTTTATACATAGTTTCATTATAAAGTGTGTGATACGAATAATCTAGACTAAAAAGATAGATTAAATTATTTAAAATTTTAAATAGTAATTCGTATAGTTATTAGAATATTTTGAAATACAAAATTACAATAAAATATCATTTTTAACTTAATATAAGAATGTATATAGATATTAAAACTTTCAGTTTTTTCATGTTATCAACTTTTTTTTAGTCCATTCTTTAATTTTAATAATGTTATATAATTAATATACTATACATTTTATTTCTTTATTAGTGTTTTCAATCAATATTATAGCTTACCTACATATCATATAATAAGTAAAAACGCAATCTTTGAGTTAATATGATCTTTGAAAATTAAATTAATATTAGTTTTAATTTTTTAAAATCTCGTGAACGTAAATTTCCAACAACAATTGTTAATTTTCTTTACCTAAAACTGCCCATACAACAAACTAAATACTATCCAATAAAATATCGGTTCCCAAGTATATAAAATTTTAACAATATACCTAAGCAAAACTTCATACAATATTTTTTTGTAGAAAAATTCTGTTCTCATAATAACAAACAAAAAAATAACTTATATAAAACCATAAACTATAATTCATTATATTCGTTAAAGAAGTTCCATAAACTTTGGTTTTGACTCTAAAATGACGAAATGTAAAAACAGAAACAAAACATAATAATAGAGAATTGATAATAAAAACTTGCATTACAAACATAAATAAAAGGCCAAATTGTAATTATTAAAGAAATAAATCAATCATAATGCATAAACCCACGACTTCTTAATAATCAACTTTATAGCTCGAAGTAAATCGATTTTTGTTAATTTAAATGCCTTGAAACTATTATATCGTAACATCGAGATAAATAGAATTTAATTTATTAACATATAAAAACCAATTTTTACATGTTATAAATTTTAATTATGTGAAATATTATAAAACATAATTAAAAAATATAGAGAAAAATATATTTTATGATAATAGACCTGTAAACATATATTATCTACTGTCTTTTCAAATCTTTGATCTCTAATCTTAATATAAACCATCCATTCTCTGATTTTCCTTTTAAACATCATAGTCATAATATAAACCATTGCTTTTATTTGGGACTACAACCCATTTGGTATCTAAATATGAGATTGAAGAAAAAAAGTCTATTGAGAGGCAACGAACAAAGAAATGTTAAGTATTGAGTCTCATATTAATATATAAATTTTGTTTTAAACTTGTTATACAAATGAAAATACAAATTATTTGTTTTAAAATCACATATTGTTATATTAAACATAACTACGCTGGTGATAAAGCTTTTGAGACTGAAACACAATGAGCCCATAATTCATCTCTTTTCTGTAAGTACTTGGATTCATTTCCAATTAAAGTAGGTCTATCCGCGATATATTTGATAAGTGTATCATGACACTCTTTTCCTTCTTTAACAAGTTCCTGGCAACACGGAAGAGAAATAGCTCCATTTCCAAAAACTTGAGCAATTATGTCCAATGCACATTTTGGACTGATTTTAACAACACATTGATCCCATAATTTCTTTGGGTCACTTTCTTCGACAGCAAACGAAGAGACATATGTACTCGACACAACTAGGAAAAAAAAAAGACACAATTAAAATGTTAAGTTTGGACATTGTTATATGTTATCTCAAGGGTTGGTTTTTAATATTTCCCAAGTAATATCAGAATAATTATTCAGTTTGTATTGCTCTTAGAATGAGAGGTGTCTACTCCATTTATAGGTACAAATATTCAAAACGAAACATTCCTCTTTGATAAATTAATTGTTTTGACTGTTTTATGGTTTACTAACAAAGCTTAAGTTTTATTTATATTAATGAAGTAATTTTCGTTTAAGCTTTCAACGTTTATACATAATTTCAATATAAAGTGTGTGATACGAATAATATAGACTAAAAAGATAGATTAAATTATTTAAAATTTTAAATAGTAATTCGTATAATTATTAGAATATTTTGAACAACAAAATTACAATAAAATATCATTTTTAACTTAATATAAGAATGCATATAGATATTAAAACTTTTAGTTTTTTCATGTTATCAACTTTTTTTTTGTCCATTCTTTAATTTTAATAATGTTATATAATTAATATACTATACATTTTATTTCTTTATTAGTGTTTTCAATCAATATTACAGCTTACCTGCATATCATATAATAAATAAAAACGCAATCTTTGAGTTAATATGATCTTTGAAAATTAAATTAATATTAGTTTTAATTTTGTTTTTTAAATCTCGTGAACGTAAATTTCCAACAACAATTGTTAATTTTCTTTACCTAAAACTGCCCATACAGCAAACTAAATACTATCCAATAAAATATCGGTTCCCAAGTATATAAAATTTTAACAATATACCTACGCAAAACTTCATACAATATTTTTTTGTAGAAAAATTCTATTCTCATAATAACAAACAAAAAAATATCTTATATAACCATAAACTATAATTCATTATATTCTTTAAAAAGTTCCATAAACTTTGGCTTTGACTCTAAAATGACGAAATCTAAAAACAGAAACAAAACATAATAATAGAGACTTGGTAATAAAAACTTGCATTACAAACGTAAATAAAAAGGACAAATTGTAATTTTTAAAGAAATAAATCAATCATAATGCATAAACCCACGACTTCTTAATAATCAACTTTATAGCTCGAAGTAAATCGATTTTTGGTAATTTAAATGCCTTGAAACTATTATATCGTAACATCGAGATAAATAGAATTTAATTTATTAACATATAAAAACCAATTTTTACATGTTATAAATTTTAATTATGTGAAATATTATAACATATAATTCAAAAAATATAAATAAAAATATATTTTTTTGATAATAGACCTGTAAAACATATATTATCTAGTGTCTTTTCAAATCTTTGATCTCTAATCTTAATATAAACCATCCGTTCTCTGATTTTCCTTTTAAACATCATAGTCATAATATAAACCATTGCTTTTATTTGGGACTACAGCCCATTTGGTATCTAAATATGAGATTGAAGAGAAAAAGTCAATTGAGAGGCAACGAACAAAGAAATGTTAAGAATTGAGTCTCATTTAATATATAAATTTGGTTTTAAACTTGTTATACAAATGAAAATACAAATTATTTGTTTTAAAATCACATATTGTTATATTAAACATAACTACGCTGGTGATAAAGCTTTTGAGACAGAAACACAATGAGCCCATAATTCATCTCTTTTCTGTAAGTACTTGGATTCATTTCCAATTAAAGTAGGTCTATCCGCGATATATTTGATAAGTGTATCATGACACTCTTTTCCTTCTTTAACAAGTTCCTGTTAACACGGAAGAGAAACAGCTCCATTTCCAAAAACTTGAGCAATTATGTCCAATGCACATTTTGGACTGATTTTAACAACACATTGATCCCATAATTTCTTTGGCTCACTTTCTTCGACAGCAAACGAAGAGACATATGTACTCGACACAACTAGGAAAAAAAAAGACACAATTAAAATGTTAAGTTTGGACATTGTTATATGATATCTCAAAGGTTGGTGTTTAATATTTCTCAAGTAATATCAGAATAATTTTTCAGTTTGTATTGTTCTTAGAATGAGAGGTGTCTACTCCATTTATATGTACACATATTTAAAACGAAACATTCCTCTTTGATAAATTAATTGTTTTGATTGTTTTATGGTTTACTAACAAAGCTTAAGTTTTATTTATATTAATGAAGTAATTTTCGTTTAAGCTTTCAACGTTTATACATAATTTCAATATAAAGTGTGTGATACGAATAATATAGACTAAAAAGATAGATTAAATTATTTTAAAATTTAAATAGTAATTCATATAATTATTAGAATATTTTGAACAACAAAATTACAATAAAATATCATTTTTAACTTAATATAAGAATGCATATAGATATTAAAACTTTTAGTTTTTTCATGTTATCAACTTTTTCTTTAGTCCATTCTTTAATTTTAATAATGTTATATAATTAATATACTATACATTTTATTTCTTTATTAGTGTTTTCAATCAATATTACAGCTTACCTACATATCATATAATAAGTAAAAACGCAATCTTTGAGTTAATATGATCTTTGAAAATTAAATTAATATTAGTTTTAATTTTTTTTTAAAAAATATTGTGAACGTACATTTCCAAAAACAATTGTTTATTTTCTTTACCTAAAACTGCCCATACAGCAAACTAAATACTATCCAATAAAATATCGGTTCCCAAGTATATAAAATTTTAACAATATACCTAAGCAAAACTTCATACAATATTTTTTTTGTAGAAAAATTCTATTCTCATAATAATAAACAAAAAAATAACTTATAGAAAACCATAAACTATAATTCATTATTTTCGTTAAAAAGTTTCCATAAACTTTGGTTTTGACTCTAAAATGGCGAAATATAAAAACAGAAAACATAATAATAGAGAATTGTAATAAAAACTTGCATTACAAACGTAAATCAAAAGGTCAAATTGTAATTTTTAAAGAAACAAGTCAATCATAATTCATAAACCCACGACTTCTTAATAATCAACTTTATAGCTCGAAGTAAATCGGTTTTTGGTAATTTAAATGCCTTGAAACAGTTGTATCGTAACATCGAGATAAATAGAATTTAATTCATTAAGATATAAAAACCAATTTTTACATGTTATAAATTTTAATTATGTGAAATATTATAAAAAATAATTCAAAAAATATAGAGAAAAATATATTTTATTATAATAGACCTGTAAAACGTATATTATCTAGTTTCTTTTCAAATCTTTGACCTCTAATCTTAATATAAACCATTTGTTCTCTGATTTCCTTATAAACATCATAGTCATAATATAAACCATTGCTTTTATTTGGGACTAGAGCCCATTTGGTATCTAAATATGAGATTAAAGAGAAAAAGTCCATTGAGAGGCAACGCACAAAGAAATGTTAAGTATTGAGTCTCATATTAATATATAAATTTTGTTTTAAACTTGTTATACAAATGAAAATACAAACTATTTGTTTTAAAATCAAATATTATTATGTTAAACATAACTACGCTGGTGATAAAGCTTTTGAGACAGAAACACAATGAGCCCATAATTCATCTCTTTTATGTAAGTACTTGGATTCATTTCCAATTAAAGTAGGTCTATCCGCGATATATTTGATAAGTGTATCATGACACTCTTTTCCTTCTTTAACAAGTTCCTGGCAACACGGAAGAGAAATAGCTCCATTTCCAAAAACTTGAGCAATTATGTCCAATGCACATTTTGGACTGATTTTAACAACACATTGATCCCATAATTTCTTTGGCTCACTTTCTTCGACAGCAAACGAAGAGACATATGTACTCGACACAACTAGGAAAAAAAAAAGACACAATTAAAATGTTAAGTTTGGACATTGTTATATGCTATCTCAAGGGTTGGTTTTTAATATTTCTCAAGTAATATCAGAATAATTATTCAGTTTGTATTGCTCTTAGAATGAGAGGTGTCTACTCCATTTATAGTTACAAATATTCAAAACGAAACATTCCTCTTTGATAAATTAATTGTTTTGACTGTTTTATGGTTTACTAACAAAGCTTAAGTTTTATTTATATTAATGAAGTAATTTTCGTTTAAGCTTTCAACGTTTATACGCAATTTTAATATAAAATGTGTGATAAGAATAATATAGACTAAAAAGATAGTTAATATTATTTAAAAGTTTAAATAGTAATTCTTTTAATTATTAGAATATTTTGAACTACAAATTATAATATAAGAATTATAGATATTAAAACTTTCAGTTTTTTCATGTTATCAACTTTTTCTTTAGTCCATTCTTTAATTTTAATAATGTTATATAATTAATATACTATACATTTTATTTCTTAATTAGTGTTTTCAATCAATATTATAGCTTACCTACATATCACATAATAAGTAAAAACACAATCTTTGAGTTAATATGATCTTTGAAAATGAAATTAATATTAGTTTTAATATTTTTTTTTAAAAATCTCGTGAACGTACATTTCCAACAATAATTGTTTATTTTTTTTACCTAAACTAAATACTATCCAATAAAATATCGGTTCCCAAGTATATAAAATTTTAACAATATACCTAAGCAAAACTTTATACAATATTTTTTTGTAGAAAAATTCTATTCTCATAATAATAAACAAAAATAACTTATACAAAACCATGAACTATAGTTCATTATTTTCTTTAAAATTTTTTTCATAAACTTTGGTTTTGACTCTAAAATGACGAAATCTAAAAACAGAAACAAAAAATAATAATAAAGAATTGGTAATAAAAACTTGCATTAAAAACGTAAATCAAAAGGTCAAATTGTAATTTTTAAAGAAACAAATCAATCATAATGCATAAACCCACGACTTCTTAATAATCAACTTTATAGCTCGAAGTAAATCGATTTTTGGTAATTTAAATGCCTTGAAACTATTATATCTTAACATCAAGATAAATAGAATTTAATTTATTAACATATAAAAACCAATTTTTACAGGTTATAAATTTTAATTATGTGAAATATTCTAAAACATAATTCAAAAAATATAGAGAAAAATATATTTTATGATAATAGACCCGTAAAACATATATTATCTAGTTTCTTTTCAAATCTTTGACCTATAATCTTAATATAAACCATATGTTCTCTAATTTCCTTTTTAACATCATAGTCATAATATAAACCATTGTTTTTGTTTGGGACTTGAGCCCCTTTGGTATCTAAATATGAGAATGAAGAGAAAAAGTCCAGAACAAAGAAATGTTAAGTATTGAGTCTCATATTAATATATAATTTTTTTTTAAACTTGTTATACAAATGAAAATACAAATTATTTGTTATAAAATCACATATTGTTATGTTAAACATAACTACGCTGGTGATAAAGCTTTTGAGACAGAAATAAAATGAGCCCATAACTCATCTCTTTTCTGTAAGTACTTGGATTCATTTCCAATTAAAGTATGTCTATCCGCGATATATTTGATAAGTGTATCATGACACTCTTTTCCTTCTTTAACAAGTTCTTTGCTAGCTTATGGAATGTAACCACGGGAATATAATCGACATTTGCCGGTTAGTTTGTGGTTTGGGAAGCGGATTGATTGAAACCGCGAGGAAGTCAGGTGTCGATCGACGCTACTTACATATCGATCGACAAACCGGTGAGCAGGTCGATCGATCCGATATTACGAACCCAAGGTTTGACCTCGATCAGACCACTTTGACTGGTTCATTTTCCAAAGACGGTGTCGATCGACACAAATTACTTGGATCGATCGACACAGTCTGTATCGAGGTAAGTATTTTTATCCTCCATCGCGTATGTTCTTCATTAATCTCCCAAAATCTCCATAGCCAAAAAACCTTCCATAAACTCGATCTCCTTCGATTCTTGATCAAATCTCTCGATTCTTGATCAAATCTCTCGATTCTTGATCAAATCTCTCGATTCCAAAGCCTATCATGTGCGGATTTCTGTCCTCTATTCATTTCCACCATTCATTTGAGTCGATCATAAGGTATGTTCTCTAAATCTCGTAATTTCAGACTCGACCCTAAGTGTGAAAGGTTCGATTTTGACCTCTGATTCTTAATTATGTGATGTTATAACACTGATTTAGGTTGTTTGGTAGTGGAATGAAAATGCCTAAGTAGTTTCACGTTCAATTTTGCAAGTTTTTGAAAATTTAGGATTTGTGATAAAACTTGAAATTTTGTGCGAAAATGTCAGACTTAAAAACGTGAATAAACTGCTTATATTGCTCTTATTGATGCTGGTTTCGCACCTGTTTATAATGTTGATGAGGAGTTGCTGATTTTCAGTTCGTATTGATTCTTCAACTAATGCCAGTTTTTCTGATTGTTGTTCACAAATGCCTCCAAAGAAGAGAAACCGTACAGACGGGACAGGTCCATATGGGACAGCACCACCACCTTTGACTCCTCAGTTTCCTCCGGGTTCTCCACAGCAGCCTAATGAGCTTCCGATACAACCATAGCCCGGAGGAGAGAAGGAGAAGATACTTACAGAGAAAGTGTGGAATGGGTCGCTGCTGAAAATTGTGCAGGGGTCTGGTTTTCAAGACAGAGAGGTTCTAGACACTTGGGATGAGTAAGACACATTGTTGTACAATGGATGGTGTGATGTTACGATTGAGCCTACACGGTTAGTGATCCCTGACTTTTTGAGGATGGCGGGTATGACATATGAGGTTTTGCTATGCTTGAGGAAGATGGGTCTGGAAACCATACCTTACATCCGCTATGCTCCGTACCCGGAGTGGGTACGATAGTTTATGGCCACTGTACGTGTCACATACAGATATCGGAACGCCAGGAATGCGCAGGAGGGTCATTTGTGCTTTATGATACATGGCAGGAGATACAGGCTGCCATTGCTGATCTATGTGCTATTTATGGGTTCAAGAAGGGTTACACACATGCGACACTTCCAGGTGGATTCCATGATCTGGAGAAGTTCTGGAGTAACTTTGGCTCTACACCCTATTTCTCAAAGGAGGCGAAGATGAGAGATGTACGACATCCGGTCCTGAGATATGTCGTACGAGTTTTGGCTACTACGCTCTTGTGGAAGATGGAGCAAAAAAGATGAGAATGACGGTGCTGGTTAAACTTCATCCAGCAGTGGGACATCTCTACTCCCATGAGTATAAGGAAGACGGTCCCTATGAGAGGACCAACCTGGGTGCAGTATTTGCACATCATTTGGTCAGTCTACAGGTGAAGCCATTTAGGGGTACATGATCAGGCAAGAGAGTCAGTGGGCAGCCTTTTGACACCCATCTTTCAGCACTTTAGGATACCACTGGATGGGTATACATGCGAGCAGGTGTACCCTGAGATTGATGAGGCGCACTTGTTGAGCGCAGGCTGGCTGAAGCCAGACTTGATGTTGTGTTATAGAGATGGCATGGAAGAGCGCATGTTCAAGCTTCCATCTGCATCCTTGACATCGATAGCTACATAGGAAGCCTTGCACTTCAGACCTGATCCGAGAGATATGAGACAGGCACCTCCTTCTCGAGCCTGCAGAGGAGCTTCATCCCGAGCTGTTCCTACTCATGTTGAGGACAAGACTGCTGAGAGTCCACACCCGCATTGGGATCTTCCTATGGATGCTCCTCCGCCTCTTCCTGGTTACGATGAGGATCCACATAGGAAGTATTTGGTAGACACAGTCAAATCGCTGTGGAGTGGTATTGTTGGAGCATTTAGTTGCACTTGCGTCTGTCCGTCTCACGGTCGGAGACGTCAGAGATCACCCACACCAGCAGAGGCAGACGACGAGGATACGGATTCATAATTGCCTCCTTGATCCTAGTATTTACCTGAGTTGATTTTCTTTTCATTTTTCATTTTTCTTTCTCTTGAGTCAGCTTTGATATTTATTGAGTCAGTTTATCATGCTTCTTTTGAGTTGAACTCTGTGGAACTTTGATCTATCTATCTTGTTGCATTTGACTTGTTTGTGAGTGATCTGACAGTGCTAACGTTGGGAGAAATCGTGTAACTAACAAAACATGCTCGGATCATGATCAAACCTGCGGCTTCAGTACTATTTTACGCGCAGAGTTTCGATTGACACCACATTTGTGTCGTTCGACACAATCCAAACTATGTGGTGATCGATCTGATACACGCTAAAAGGTCGATCTAACCTCTGAATCGATCGATTCGAGCTGTGTCGGTCGACACCATTCGCGACAGAAGGTAAGAACCCTATCTTTCTCAAGTTTCACAGAGTTTTGACTTTTCCCTCTCCAACTCTAGACTTTATAACAGTGGGGACAGTGTTGTTCAAGTCTAGGAGACGTAGTTGCTGACATTGTGCTTTGTTTTCTTAGAGTCAGTGAGATGTATCAGTTTTATAGAGTCAAAACAGTTTAGTAAGGAACAATGACTATTTGAAGAGATCACTATACTTGCAGGAACTTACGTGACCATTGGATGAGCTTGCAGATGATCTCTGACTATTAGAAAATCCAACACAGATCAACCTACTGAGGACACAGGTATTCAGAGAATCCATTACTGACTTCACCCCTAACTTGACTTAATTTTCTCACCTAGGGTCTTGGTATACCTTGAGTCGGATTCTTCTGTTAGTTCTGACACAGCTTGTAAACCTGTCTAAGTACGGTTTCCTTCTCCCCTTTCTTAAAGGAAAAAAGAGTTTAACTGCGGATAAGCTAGTAGCTTCGAAGAGATTACAGGAGTCAGAGAGACCCCTATTACCTCATGTGCATTCATGGAATGTGTCCAAAGTACATCCCAATGCGGTAAGAGCACTGGTAGAACAAATAAAATGATACCCAGTGGAGAAAAATCAGTTGCTAAGGAAGGAAAAGGAGAAGAAATGAACCAGAAAATGATATTATGGTGGTCAGGTGCTAACAGAGTAAGAATCCATGTGTTCTTTGATCGATAATCCCTAGGTGAGACCGCAATTATTAGCTTATAGAATTCAGTATGGTGAATTTGAATGCTCTGAATGTGATTGTGGAGTTTACTGAGGACAGTTGCTAAGTGTGGGGGAAGTATATGTTGGTCTTGATGTCTACAGGTTCATTTTTCATGTGGTTCCTAAGGGTAATCTGAGTGTAGTACTTCAACGATGATATGAATTTTTGAAGTTTTCAAACTTGTGACCCTGCTGGCCATCCTCCTCAATTTTGTGTCAATCCATACCGAGCTTCTCAATATGCTCAGCTCGTTCTCGTTCCCTTCTAGCTCTTACTCCTCTAACCAACAACTCAAAAAATTCAATAGCTTGTACCAAATGTTGTTGACCTCTTAAGCGTAGGTTCATTCACATGTAGAAGTAGAGCAAGTAGAAGTAAACCAAGTAGAAGGAACAATATTAGTAACAATGTAACAAAGCAACTTGATCTCAACAAGAATTGAAATCCAAATGACTATTGCTAATCCCAAATGGCAATGGCACCAAATTGATACAAATATTTTTCAGTTCAAGGTATATAAATTCCTCAAAACACTAAGCATGTCTTTGTAGTATGACGAGGTGTCATTCCATTTGTAATAAGAGTAATCACTAAGAATGCACAATCCTAATTTATCCAAGTCAAATTTAGTTTTAAAGTGAAGAGTTCAGAAATCCGAAGTGAAACTTGCAATAAATAATCAAATAATATCAAACAATTAACAATTAAACCATGTGATATGCAACAAACTTCCCCTATCATAAGCAAAACAAGAGTAATTAAGCAATAAGCAAGTAAATGAGCAAGAAAAAGCAAATTCAAATTAATTAAGATAAAGCAAGTTATTGGGTGAGGTTATTGATCTAATATATCTTAGGAGGGATCAAAAATGCTTATATCATCAAACAAGTGATAATCCTTAGGCTTAGATGCTTAAAAACACTAATCCTATTCCTAGGTCTTACTCACTTTACTAATCACTAACCATGAACAAATATCATTTTTGAAATAGCAATTAATAAGTCTGAGAATCATGATCCAATAGCTAAAATGCATCTTAAACTATCATTTTCATTAGATAAGCATTCAAATCTTCATTTGAGTTCATTCAAGCATTTTCACAAACATCTTTAGAGCATAAAATTACTTAAGTTCTAGACAAGCTTGATCAAGAGTAATCTACAAAGAATGTGGATATTGCACTTTTGCCCAGATGTTTCAGTATTTACAAAGAATGTGGATTAGGCTAATATAATTAGGTTTTTACAAACAGTTTTAGGTTACGCTTTCATACTTTGAGCTGAGAGTTTTTAGAGCTTTTTGGAGCTGATCTGAACCTGTATTGCTTCCTGCTTTTGGAAAATATTTTGAACCCCTTTATTTCTTTACTCTCTTTAATGCAATTTATTTATTCATTGATTATGTTTTCATTAATCATGTCTGAGTAGATTCATAGTTAGGTTTAGGGATTCTCGTTAGGGATTTCATAACTCGCTAGATTTGTTTATTCAGTTAAGGATTCATATCATATTTGTTCTTCAACATGAATTGTGCTTAACACTAGTTTCTAACCTGATCACTTAGAATCTAGACTCTAGGTTATTAAATTGACATGAAAGTGTGATTTAGAATCTGAACTATTTAGGTTGAGCAATTGAATTACTCGCAAAGAAATTTTGTTTAACTGAATTGTGAACATATTGAACCTGCACTTAAGGCTAGTTTAATCTGTTAAGAATTGCAAAGAAATTTGGATTTCTGCTATTAGACTTAGAGAATTCTCGCAACGAAAGTTGGTTAGTTCTATATCTGTGTTTGAGTTCTAGAACCGAACTTAATTTGATCCTGACTGATTATCTGATCTGCTTGTCTGATTTCCTGAGAACTCCCTAGACTTAGCGCTTTTAGTGGATTGCTTACAAACCACTCCTGCTATCTGATTTACTTTTCTGCTTGCTATTTAGTTTCTAATTGATTTCTCCTAGTTTAACTTGACCGTTCTATAATCTATCGTGTGACCGAGAGTCTCTGTGGGATTCAATACCTTTTATACTATAATTGCATTACATGTGCACTTGCAGTAGAATAGGATTAAAACTTAGACCTATCAATTTTTGGCGTCGTTGCCGGGGACTCTTTTGAGTCTTCGATAGATTTAAACTTAGGGTTTAGACTAGGATTTTTGTTTTTATTTTTGGTTACTAATTTCTCTGTTTTTCTCTGTCGCAGGTCTGATATTCGCTTAGCATCGATCGTTGCATTCTTTTGAATCGATCGTTGCAGGGCGAATCTGAGTTGAATCGATCGTTGCATCCTAGCTTCGATCGTTGCACTGCGATTACCGACGGTTTATGCATAAGCGTGAGACCAGAAGTGATCCGAACGTGAATCTTGTAAATCTCAGACTTGAGGAGCTTTCTAGACTAGAGAGAACTATCAGAAAAGGTCAACGAGCAAGGATGGTGCAAAATCGCTTGATTCTGAGACCTGATGCTCAAGGTGTTCTGAGGGACGACCAGAACAACCGATACAATGATGTTGGGCATATGGTAGATGCTGAAGGGAATGTGATCCCTGAACCTGAGCCTGAACCGCCACAAGGCCAAGGACAAGGCCAAGGACAAGGGCAAAGGCAGATGGTTGTTCATGCTGCTGAGAGGCCTCTTGCTGACTACAACCGTCCGGATGAGTTCCATGCTAACCGGTCAGCAATTGTACCTCCTGGTTTTGAGAGGAATGACTTCGAGATCAAGACTATCTACTACTCTATTCTGAGGCAGAATGCTTTCCATGGTTTCCCAAATGAGCAGCCAATGGACCATATTGATGAGTTTGAAGACATAGTCACTGGGATGAAATACGATGGAGTGAACTATGACTATCTGTTTCTCAAACTCTTCCCTTATTCTCTCGCTGGAGATGCTGCAGCTTGGCTGAAACAACTTCCACCTGGGAAGTTTACTACTTGGGATGCTGTGAAGAGTGAGTTTTTGAGGCACTTTTATGATGATGCTCGCTCTGATCAGTCGAGACAGGATATTCTCACTTTCTCCCAAGGTCCTACAGAGTCTCTTAAGGCTGCTTGGATGAGGTTTAAGAAGTACCAACGAGACTGTCCTCATCATGGATTCACTGAAGTGACATTGCTGGGCATATTCTTCAGAGGTATTGATCTCCACTACCAGACTGCGTTGGACAATTCCAGCAATGGAAATTTCAACACAAGGACTCCTGAGCAAGCTAAGACACTGATTGATAATCTGGTGAGTAGTAATAGCACCAAGACTGATGATAGGAGAAGGAAAGAGTCTGGTGGGAAGATAGATAATCTGGAGATTGCTGATATCAGGAGTAAGTTGGACACTGTTCATAGCTTGTTGACTGGAAAGAAAGCTGTCCATTTTGCTCAGGATGCTGAGGTATTTGGAGCTGAAGAAGATCATCAGGAAGAGGATGTGAACTACATTGGTGGCTTTGGATTTCAAGGGAATAGGTTTGGTAATCAGCAAGGTAATAGGTTCTTCAATGGTGGACAGAAGAGTGCTTTCACAAGCAACCAGAACTCTTCTGGATATGGACAGACTGCTGGTTTTCAGAAACCTTTTCAGCAAAGTAATCAGAGGACTTATGGATGATCTTCTTATCAGACGCCTCCTGCTACTAATGCTCATGAGAGCAAGATGGAAGCAATGATGGAACATTTGCTGAAAGGACAGACTAAGACTGCTGTGGACTTCAACAAGAAGATGGATGCTGTGTATGAAGATCTGAATGGGAAGTTTGAATGATTGAGCACACATGTGAAGGAGCTTGATGCTAAGGTTGCGAGGACTGCTGGATATGTTCAGAGGCCAGACGGATCTCTTCCGAGATGGACTGATGCTAATCCTAAGTATCAGTACAATGCAGTGACGTTGAGAAGTGGTAAGGAGCTGTTTCCTGGCCAGAAAAAGCAGTCGAGTTTAGAGGAAATCGTGGAAATTGAAGAAATGGAAGATGAGATCCGCGGAATTCGCAATGCATCGATCGACGCACCCAAGCAACGGTCGATGCAAGGCAAAAATGGAGATGCTGAACCCAAGCTCGACGCAGAGGTCGTAACAGAGTCACCCAGCAACGATCGATGCAACACTAGCAACGATCGACGCAAGGTGACTGCCGAGAGTTCAAACGCAGAAAAGCTGAAGAAATCGAACGAAAGGGTTTATAAGCCTAAGGTCCTTTTTCCTAAGAACCACATGAAAGCTAAGAACGATATGCAGTATGCTAAGTGCCAAGAAATCATTAAAAAGGTGAAGATTGAAGTGCCTTTGATTGACTCTATCAGATCACAGAGGTTTGTAGTGCAGTGATTCAGGGCAGAATTCCTGAGAAGTTGAAAGATCCAGGAAGCTTTGTATTGGATTGTGGTATCTACAAGGAGAGATTTGAGAAATCTCTATGTGATCTTGGTTCTAGTGTGAACCTCATGCCCTTCTCTGTTGCCAAGAGACTTGGGATGACTGACTTCCTGCCCACTAGGATCTCACTAGTTTTAGCAGATAGAACAATCAAAATTCCTGAAGGAGTATTGGAAGATGTACCTATAATGATCGGCCAATGTGTGATTCCTACTGATTTTGTGGTTCTGCAGTATGGAGAGGAACCAAAGGATCCACTGATTTTAGGTAGGCCTTTCTTGGCTACTGCTGATGCGATGATTGACTACCAGAGAAGTAAGATAATTCTGAACGTGGGTGATCTAAAGATGAGCTTTGATATGGACAAACTGGTGAAGAGACCAACCATCGACGGACATACCTTCTATGTGGACACACTCAGTGATTTGGCTGCAGATTACTTTCATAAGACACATGCTGAAGATCCGCTAGAGAGAGCTTTACTGAGCTCTATAATGGAGCTGGAACTTCTCCAAGACGAGCCCGCAATCTGCTATGCGAGGCTAATGGATTCTGCTGAGCAAGTGATGCAGTTGAATGTGTCTGACGCGACGTTGCATCGATCGACACAGATAACGCATCGATCGTTGCAGGTCGACAGAGACTGGGCAGAAGAAAAAGCCCCGAAAATTGAGCTAAAACCACTTCCATCCGGGCTAAGGTACGCATTTCTTGGACCTAATTCGACATATCCAGTGATTGTTAATGCTAGTTTGAACAATGCAGAGCTTACTTTACTGATAAGCAAGCTGCGCAAGCATCGCAAAGCTCTTGGCTATTCTCTTGATGACATTTCAGGTATCTCTCCGGAGCTGTGCATGCATCGGATACATCTTGAGGACGAGTCTAAGACATCAGTTGAGCATCAGAGGAGGCTTAATCCTAATCTTAAGGATGTGGTAAAGAAGGAGATCATGAAGCTCCTAGATGCTGGGATCATCTATACGATTTCAGACAGCGATTGGGTTAGTCCAGTCCATGTAGTGCCTAAGAAAGGTGGAGTTACAGTAGTGAAGAATGAGAAGAATGAGCTGATTCCTACAAGGACTGTGACTGGACACCGGATGTCCATAGATTACAGGAAGCTCAATGCTGCGACAAGGAAGGATCATTTCCCTTTACCTTTCATTGATTAGATGCTGGAGAGGTTAGCAAATCACCCTTACTATTGCTTCCTAGATGGATATTCAGGCTTCTTCCAGATTCCCATCCATCCAGAGGATCAGGGAAAGACTACCTTTACTTGTACATATGGCACATTTGCATACCGCATGATGCCTTTTGGACTTTGTAATGCACAGCCACCTTCCAGAGATGCATGATGTCCATATTTACTGATATGATTGAGGATTTTATGGAGGTGTTTATGGATGATTTTTCAGTCTACGGGTCATCTTATAATGAGTGCTTGGATAATCTATGCAAAGTGCTAACTAGATGTGAGGAGAAGCACTTGGTCCTTAACTGTGAGAAATGTCATTTCATGATCAGAGATGGCATTGTTCTTGGACATAGAGTGTCAGAAGCAGGGATCGAAGTAGACCGCGCTAAGATTGAGGTAATGACCAGCCTTCAGGCGCCTGACTTTGTGAAATATGTGAGGAGCTTTCTTGGACATGCTGGTTTCTATAGACGGTTCATCAAGGATTTCAGTAAGATTGCTAGACCACTAACTGCTTTGCTGTGTAAGGATACCAAGTTTGAGTTCACTGCAGATTGTCAGAATGCATTTGAACAGATCAAGCAAGCATTAGTGAGTACTCCTATAGTTCAGCCACCAGATTGGGATCTACCTTTTGAGGTAATGTGCGATGCAAGTGATTATGTTGTGGGAGCTGTTATGGGGCAAAAGAAAGACAGAAAGCTTCATGCTATTTACTATGCCAGCAGGACATTAGATGATGCGCAAAGGAACTATGCCACTACGGAGAAAGAGTTATTGGCTGTTGTCTTTGCATTTGAGAAGTTTCGGCCCTATCTTGTTAGTTCTAAAGTGATTGTACACACTGATCATTCAGCTCTGAAGTATCTGATGCAGAAGAATGATGATAAGCCAAGATTGTTGAGATGGATTCTGTTGCTTCAGGAGTTTGATATTGAAATAAGGGACAAGAAGGGAGTTGAGAACGGAGTTGCTGACCATCTGTCAAGGATTCTGGTTGAAGAAGACGTCCCCATTAATGATTTCTTGCCTAAAAAGAACGTCAATATGATCGGGACAGTATTCCAGATGGATTTGGACAGGAATTTGCAGAACTGTCGGATTAATCGCATTGCGTCGATCGATGCAACATCTGCGACGATCGATGCAACATCTGCGACGATCGATGCATGTGACGAGGATGCAACGATCGATGCTACCCTGTGCGATGATCGTTGCAGTGCGGATACGAACCCAGAACCCTTTAAGGTTCGAATCGGACAATACGACTTCGAAGTTGATGCTGTCGCGACGACTACTCGACCCTGGTATGCATATATTGCTAATTACCTGGCTGCAGAGACTGAACCGGATGAGTTGAAGGGATATGCAAAGAAGAAATTCTTCAGAGAGCTCAGACGATACTATTGGGATGAGCCTTATCTCTACAAGCATTGTTCTGATGGTCTTTACAGGAGATGCATTGCTGAATCAGAGGTTCCAGATATCCTATTTCACTGTCATGGATCAGACTATGCTGGACATTTTGCTACTTTCAAGACTGTGTCTAAGGTTCTGCAAGCAGGTTTCTGGTGGCCTACGATGTTTAGAGACGCTCATTCTTTTGTCTCTCAGTGCGATGCCTGTCAGAGGAGAGGGAAAATCAGTAAGAAGCATGAGATGCCTGAGAATTTCATTCTTGAGGTTGAGGTTTTCGATTGCTGGGGCATAAATTTCATGGGTCCTTTTCCCTCATCCTATGGGAATAAGTTCATTCTGGTTGCTGTGGACTATGTGTCTAAGTGGGTGGAAGCAATAGCTAGTCCAACCAATGATTCTTCGGTGGTCATTAAGCTGTTTAAGACCATCATATTCCCTAGATTTGGAGTACCACATATAGCAATTAGTGATGGAGGATCTCATTGTTGGGAATGTCCTGAAATCTACCGTACTATCTCTAGAAAGTATGATAAGTGTCGAGATCAGACATAAGTCATAAATACTGGGTGATCATGATGACTTGCTAGAGCCCGCTCATGATCTATAAGTTTAGGACTTATTACCAGTATTGTATGATCCCAAAGGGTCACACACCATAGCTAACGGGAAAGTTAAAAAGGAATTAATACAGTAAGATGCAAGGCATTTACTGTATTTGTACAGAGAATTGGGCCAGGCAAAAGACAGTCTTTTGTCTGATTTGGGCCTTGGGCCCAAAAGCCTAATGAGCCATTAGTTTAATTACTTGGGCCCATATAAGGAAGAGGGAAGGCGCTAGAAACCCTAAGGCTTCTAGTCTGCGATTTTTCTGAGCACCTGAGTCGTCTTCCTCTCTCTCTCTCTGTTGATTCCGAGCTTGGTCTAGCAGCCTGATCCGTAGCTTGTAAGCGTGTGGATACCTAGGAGGAGCCGGTGATCATCAGCTCTAACTGATCTCTTCATTCCTTGATCAATCCGGTGCAACATAAGGTAATGAATCTGATCTGTTTATGATTCATCTGCAAATCACCTAGATCCTAGATGATTATGTGCTAGGTTGTAACCTGTGAATTACACCAAAGAACACATATAATCCTACAGTGGTATCAGAGCCTAGGTCGTTAGGTTTTTGCTTTTTGGATCATACTAGGTTGTTTATTAGTTTGATGAATCGATTTTATTGAGTAAAATTGATTGAAACTTGGAAAACCTAGAAATAAGAAAAACTTGTTAATTATTGTTAACATCGTTTCTTTGTATGCTTCGCTTGTTGACTTCGATTTGATTGGTCAATCATAAGAGCATGAATTGAATCATATATGGTTTGTTTATTGAATGTTATCAATCGCACAATCATAAGAGAATCGTTTTTTGTCCTTTTGTGAATGTGAAAATCGTTTTATCATAATTGAATGGCATGATTATCATACGATTTGAAAAATTGGATTGTTGATTGCTTAAGGTTGATGTTTAAAAATCGGTTTTGTCATTTTGTGAATGTCATGATCGGTTTTGTCATTTTGTGATTGACATGATCGCTTGTTTAATCGATTAAGTGATTGTTGAGGAAAATTAATTATCATACGAAATGGAAAAGTCAAAATCGTTTGTTGATTATGCATAAAAGACGAAAAACGTTCAATGTCAAAATCGATTGTTATGTTAATTGAATCGATTTGTTATGGTTGTTAAGATCATGATTTTGTCTTTAAGCTAAAAGACAAAATCGTTTCAAGCTTTGAATAATTATGGTTTAAGCGGTTAACCCAAATCGCGGTTTGCTGGAAATTATTTAATACAATTGGTATTATTTAATTTCTGGTTAAACCGGATTTAAATTCAAAATTGAATTTTAACCTAAACCGAAGGCTGGTCTAAGTTTGATTTGGTTGGACCAAATAATTTAGAGCTGGTCTGGTTTAGTAAATAACCAGTTGGATTTAGTAGTTAATTTGGTCTCGGACCAGAATTAATGAACCGACTCGGTTATGTCAAATTATTGGGCCAATTGGAATTTTGTGGTCTTGGGCCAAGAATTGGGCCTATAATTTGTGACCCAACCGAAAACTTTAATAAAATATTAAATTAGAAATTTCTATTTTTAGTATGTTTCTAAATTTAGAAAGTTTCTAAAATAAGTAAGTTTCCCAAAATAGTAATCTTCTATTTTTGGAAAGAAAACCTAAAATCCTCAAAAACAATATCAAGCTTGGATGTCTTGCCCAATCTTGTCAGCTACTTAACGCTTATTCAATTACAGATATGGCTTACAGTGTGAGGTGTCTGTTTTTGCGTAAGTAAAGTAGTATATAGTCACTAATTTCATTGGGAGTCCCAGACTTTAATGATTATTTGACTGTAAGAGATTGGTTTCCTTGACTGGGCCATCGGGAGTCCCGGGCCTTGAGACATCTGGTGTATTGGGCCTTGGGCCCAATTCACAACCGAGAGTTATTGGATATAACTAGCTGTGTGTATGCTTACCAAGTAAAGCTACTTCTGGGTGACGGCCAGTGGCCCACTTTGGATTTAGCTAAACATGGGTCTCGGAATCATTGCATTCTTATGAGGTTAAACAAAGAAATTTTGAATGCAATGCGAGTTTTCTTATAAGTTGTTAAGATTACTCTTTTATGAACTGAATAACTAAAACTCTATTTATCTCTAAATTTCAGTTATGACTAGCACAAACAATCAAAACACTTTCTCGATCCGGTCTGTCCTTGAAATGGACAAACTGAACGGATCAAATTTCTTGACTTGGTCGCGGAACCTGAGGCTAGTCCTCAGGCAGGAGAGAAAGGACTATGTCCTTGAGAGAGCTCTCCCCGTGAGGATCGGGTCCAATGCCTATCATGCAGTATATAATGCTTGGAATAATCATTATAATGATGCGGTAGATGTGCGTGGTCTGATATTGGCTACCATGGACTCAGATTTGCTGAAGCAATATGAGAACATGGAGTCGCCAATAGAGATGATCAGCAGCCTGAAATTGAAATCAAAGGAGCAGGTAAGAGTGGAGAGATACCAGTTGGTTAAGTCTCTCACTAGCTGCAAGCTACCAAATGATCATCCAGTGAGTCCTCATGTCAGTAAAATGATGGGTTACATTGATAACCTGAGGAAACTGGATTATCCAGTTAGCCAAGAATTGGCAACTGAGATCATTCTGCAGTCACTGCCGTCAAGCTATGATAAGTTCAAAAGGAACTATATCAAGAAAGGCTTAACGAAGACGCTGACTGAACTGCATGATATGCTCAAGACAGTTGAGCCAAACGTGAAGAGTACCCTGTATAATCTCATAATGGAGAAGGGTAGGTTTACTAAACCTAATGCTGACAAGGGTGAAGACAAAGTTGTCCAGATTTTGAATCATGGCAAGCGTGTGTCTTCTGAGCCCGAGTCAGATACATCTTACGTTGGTAAGTGCTGCTACTGTAAAGAGACTGGGCATTGGAAGAGAGATTGCATTAAATTCATGGAAGATTATGAGGAGTTGAAGTTGATGTATGAGACTACTTCCTCAGGTATTCATGTTATTACTTCAAGTTCTACCTTATAGGTATTGGATACTGGTTGTGGCACTGATATTTGTTATAATATGTAGAGCCTAAGCAACAGTAGAACGTTGAAGGAAGGGCAAGTGGAACTGCATGTCTGGAAGGAGCTATGGATGCTGCCTCAGCAGTAGGGTTTTCACTTGTAGATGCCTTTGAGGCTTGGTTTTGTATTAAGTAATTGCTACAATGTACCTGCTTTAAGCAGAGTTGTCTTTCATTTTCTTGTAAGGATTTGAATGTTTTTCATTTTGATAAAAGACAAGTTTTGTTCTTTTTATCTCAATGAAATATTGATTGTAGCACCCTATTCAAGGAATGGGTTTTATATCTTAAACCAAAGAGTGCCTAAATGTAACATAAATACCGAATTGGTTTAAATCTGATGAATTAAACCTGATTTTTCTTGGCGTAAATGTTTTGGTCACATAGAGTAAGTCGGATTCAGAAACCCCATAGTTATGGACTTTTGGGCTCATTTGATCGGATATCTTATGAGACTTGAATTCTGCTTACTGGACCAAAAGACAAAGGGCCCATCTTAGCCGAGCTAGAGAAAAGCCCAAAGGCTTATTGGACCTTGAACATACTCATGTATGTGGCCCGATGAGCAGTAATGCCAGAGAAAATTTCCTGTACTTCATTATCTTTACTGATTACTTCAGTGAGTATGACTGTGTTCATTTGATGAGACACGAGTCAGAATTCTTTGAAATGGTCAAAGAGTTCCAGAATGAGGTATAGAATCTGAGTGACAGAAGTATTGAGACTCTGAATTAGATCACGAGTGAGAATACTTAAGTCATTGATAGTGTGATCATCTGAATGAGTGTGAAGTCGTTTCACAGCTCATTTCTCCTGAAAACCTGGAGGTGTTTCTGTGAGAAAGAATCAGATCTTATTATAAATGATTAAAGATGAGTCACACGAATCTTCCATGATATTCTTTAAGAATAACGCTCTAGAAATATCTAAGTTTACGCTGAAATAGTTCCACCAATATCAGTTGAAAGACACCACATAAATGTGGACAGGAAATGATCCAAATTCGTCTTTACTGAGTATTTGTAGTTGAGCTACTTCGCTGGTTGTCCTAGGGAAACCAAGGCTTGTTACTTTTTACGTCCATTCCGAAAACGAAGTTAGGTTGTTCGGAATTCTGTTTTCTAAAAGGAAAGATACTTTCCAAGAAGAACAGTGGGAGTAAAAGTATAACTCGAAGAAATTCGAGAAATACAGGAGGCTGCTCAACCTGTTGAGGGAGAGCAGCGGATGGATTTACAGATTTCTGTAGAATCTACACCTATAGAGCCTGAAGTTCGCAGATCTGAATGAATCCGTCACTAATTCGAGAGTGATTTCTCGTGATTAGTTGCCATGATCTGATGATCATTGAAAGTGACGAACCTGCGAAATTCACAGAAGCGAAAGTGAGCCCGGACTCCGAAAATTATACTGTATGTAAGTTAGCTTCATCGATCCATTCATGGATAGAAGCAAACATATCAGAGTTGGAATCTTCGTTCTGTTGAAGTAGTCAAGGTTTTGACTTGAACAGGAACGAAGTGGAACTGTGCGTTTACTAATAGATAAGTGGGAGCGATGTTGCATTTCTCATAGTGTATGTCGATGACATACTGATTCTCGGAAATAACGTTCCAATGCTGCAGTCGGTAAAGGACTGGCTTGGGAGTTGGTTTTATGATTGATATGGGTAAAGCCACGTATGTTCTTGGATTTTGGATCTAAAGATAGAGATCCAAAAGAGCTGATAGGACAAAGTCAGGATTCTTATATTGACAAAGTCCTACACGTTTTCAGCATTCCAAGAAGGGTTTTATGCCAATGTCACATGGCATTACGTTAAGCAAGAAACAGTGTCCTACGATAACTGCTGAGCTTGAATGCATGGATGAGATTCCATATGCGTCGGCAATTGGATCTATCATGTATGCCATGACACGTACTTGTTTTGATGTTGCTTTAATGTTAAGCAAGACAAGTAAAGACCAGTCAAATCCAGCAAAGAATCACTGGATAGACGTAATGAATGTCCTCAAGTATTTGGAAAAATACTTAGGATAAGTTCTTGATTTACGGAGAAAGTGAGGTGCTACAAGTCAGTAGAGTCTGAAAAGCAAGTTTCCAACAGACAAAGATGATTTTCGGTCACAGTCCGGTTATATCTTGTGTCTGTCTGGCGGTGCAAGGTATTGTTGCTGACTCCATGACTTAAGCTGAACATTTCGCAGCTTGGGTAGCGGCGAAAGAGGTTGTTTGGATAGAAAAGTTCATCACTGAACTTGATGTGGCTAGCTGCACATCAGAGGTCCAAACACCTTGAGGGTAGGTATAACCTATTCCGTGAGATAAATGACAGAGGTGTTAAGAAGATCAGCAAGTTTCAACGAATGAGAACGTTGCTAATCTATTAACGAAGCCACTCCTTAGCCTAAGCACGAGTCGCGGACTGTAGATGTAGGATATGTGAAATTAAGATGTAGTCTTAATTTCAGTGGGAGTTTGTAAAGGGCTTTATTTAGTTGTTTTGAAAGGTTCATGTAAACATAATATTTTATGTTTATGAAATCTATGATTTCTGGATTATTTTAACTGTGATATAAATAATCGTTCCAAAATGATTCATATCATTATATATGGGCCATCGAAGTACATGAGTAGACTTGATCCTGAAACCCCATATTTAACGAAATGACATAAATCATAGTATCCATAGTCGAAGGTTGTTGAAATTGGAACACCAACAACCACTTGAGACTAGATTGTGTTGAGACTTATGACCAAGTTTCGAGGGGTCATAGATGCGCGGCATCAAAGTCGACACATAGGTATATGTAGGGGAGCATATGACCGGACATGGCCCGCTGATGAGAACTCTACAAGATATAAATATCTGTGTCATAAGAGGTTCTCATATACGACTATAGAGTATAGTCCTTAGACCTGAGTTCGCATGCATGTGGCTGCACATGGATTGATGCGCTTTGATCATTGTCTAACGTTGTTTCGTAACTGGGAGCTATAAGGACCTTGGTTGGGTGTATTATGAAGTGTGTAGTTCATAGTGATGGAACAAGATGGGATTTGTCCCTGCCGTTTAACGGAGGTAATATCTCTAGGCCAATCGGAGACTTGATAGCTGGTAAGAGAGTGGCCACTCCCAAACGGACTTGCCCAAGTCGTTTGCATTGTCAGTATCAAATCTGGTCCGATAAACATGGTCTGGCTATATAAGGATGACACGCATCTTGCCTTATGCCAGATTGAGATATTGAGACAAAAGGATTAGGGAATGTAGGATTCCAGTACAAGTGGGAGATTGTTGGGAATGTCCTGAAATCTACCGTACTATCTCTAGAAAGTATGATAAGTGTCGAGATCAGACATAAGTCATAAATATGTTGGGAATGTCCTGAAATCTACCGTACTATCTCTAGAAAGTATGATAAGTGTCGAGATCAGACATAAGTCATAAATACTGGGTGATCATGATGGCTTGCTAGAGTCCGCTCATGATCTATAAGTTTAGGACTTATTACCAGTATTGTATGATCCCAAAGGGTCACACACCATAGCTAACGGGAAAGTTAAGATGGAATTAATACGGTAAGATGCAGTGGCATTTACTGTATTTGTACAGAGAGATGGGCAGACAACAAATGGGCTTTTGTCTGATTTGTGTCTTGGGCCCAAAAGTCTAATGGACCATTAGTTTAATTAATTAATTAAACTTGGGCCCATTAGTGAATAAAAGGGAGAATGGAACATTAGTTTTGGCAATTTTCTGTTCTTCTCCTGCGATTTTCTTAAGGCAGCCGCAGGCTCCTCTTGAACTCTCTCTCTGTTGTTCATCCATCCGGTCTAGCAGCCATCCGTGCTTGTAAGCGTGTGGATACCTGAGGAGGAACCGATTCTCATCAGCTCTAATCTGATCTTATCATTACCACCAATTTCCGCTGCAAAGGTAAAGATCAGGTTTGTTTTATGATTCGTTTGACAAGAACCTAGATCTGTTTAAGGTTATGTGTTAGGTTGCAACTTGGGAATTAAACCATGATAAACACCATAATCTATCAGTGGTATCAGAGCCAGGCATTAGGTTTCTTGTGAAATTGGATCATATGAAAATTGATTAATTGATTAATTGATTTTGTATGTTTATAATCGGCTGCTAATAAGTTTTGTCATAATCGATTGAACATTGTTAATAATTGAATGTTGTCTATTATCGACTTGGTTAAAACTGAAAGCGAACGATCACATAAGAAGGAGCCGATTAATTATCGAGTGCAATGATTATTAATGAAACCCTAAAGTGTTTGACTTTGTGTGTTTAACAAACGATTAATGATTGTTTGTTAAAGTTGATGGCATGAAACGTTTTGTCTTGTTGTTGATCGATTAATTATTGTTGATCGTTTGTGTGGTTTGATAATTAATTGGAAAAAGTCAAATCATGTTTGTTGTTATCACGATTTGCTTTGTTCAAATTAATTTTGAATGTGTACTTTGATAATTGAATTGAAAAACGGCGCATGTGTTTTCCAAAAGAAATGTTAGGGTTTTACGTTTTTTGTTTCTTTGCCAAATATTGTATATATATATAATATATACAAATATAATATAATGTATATTATATATTAGAATATATATAATATATAATGGTATATTATATAAAACATTAATTATTTAATTAATGTATGGTAAAGGCGTTAACCCAAATCGCGGTTTGCTGGAAATAATTTAATACATGGTATTATTTAATTTCTGGTTAAACCGGATTTAAATTCATAAAATTGAATTTTAACCTAAACCGAAGGCTGGTCTAAGTTTGATTTGGTTGGACCAAATAATTTAGAGCTGGTCTGGTTTAGTTAATAACCGATGGTTTTGATAGTTAATTTGGTCTTGGACCAGAATTAATAAACCGGATCGGTTATGTCAAATTATTGGGCCAGCTGGAATTCTATGGTCTTGGGCCAAGAATTGGGCCTATAATTTGTGACCCAACCCAAAATATTTATGAAATATTTAAATTAGAAATTTCTATTTTAGTAAGTTACTAAATTTAGAAAGTTTCTAAAATAAGAAAGTTTCCCAAAATAGTAATCTTCTATTTTTGGAAATAAAACTTAAAAATCCTCAAAAGCAATATCAAGCTTGGATGTCTTTCCAATCTTGTCAGCTACTTAACGCTTATTTGATTACAGATATGGCTTACAGTGTGAGGTGTCTGTTTTCGCGTAAGTAAAGTAGTATATAGTCACTAATTTCATTGGGAGTCCCAGATTTTAGTGATTATTTGGCTGTAAGAGATTGGTTTTCTTGACTGGGCCATCGGGAGTCCCGGGCCTTGAGACATCTGGTGAATTTGGGCCTCGGGTCCAATTCACAACCGAGAGTTATTGGTTATAACTAGCTGTGTGTATGCTTACCAAGTAAAGCTAATTCCGGGTGACGGCCAGTGGCCCACTTTTGATTTAGCTGAACATGGGTCTCGGAATCATTGCATTCTTATGAGGTTAAACAAAGAAATTTTGAATGCAATGCGAGTTTTCTTATAAGTTATTAAGATTACTCTTTTATGAACTAAATAACTAAAACTCTATTTATCTCTAAATTTCAGCTATGTCGAGCACAAACAATCAAAACACTTTCTCGATCCGGTCTGTCCTTGAGATGGACAAACTGAACGGATCAAATTTCTTGACTTGGTCGCGGAACCTGAGGCTAGTCCTCAGGAAGGAGAGAAAGGACTATGTCCTTGAAAGAGCTCTCCCCGTGAGGATCGGGTCCAATGCCTCTCATGCAGTATATGATGCTTGGAATAAGCATTATAATGATGCGGTAGATGTGCGTGGTCTGATATTGGCTACCATGGACTCAGATTTGCTGAAGCAATATGAGAACATGGAGTCGCCAATAGAGATGATCAGCAGCCTGAAATTGAAATTTCAGGAGCAGGTAAGAGTGGAGAGATACCAGTTGGTTAAATCTCTCACTAGCTGCAAGTTACCAAATGATCATCCAGTAAGTCCTCATGTCAGTAAAATGATGGGTTACATTGATAACCTGAGGAAACTGGATTATCCAGTTAGCCAAGAATTGACAACTGATATCATTCTGCAGTCACTGCCGTCAAGCTATGATGAGTTCGTAAAGGACTATATCAAGAAAGGCTTAACGAAGACGTTGACTGAACTGCATGACATGCTCAAGACAGTTGAGCCAAACGTGAAGAGTACCCTGTACAATCTCATGAATGAGAAGGGTAGGTTTACTAAACCTAAAGCTGACAAGGGTGAAGACAAAGTTGTCCAGATTTTGAATCATGGCAAGCGTGTGTCTTCTGAGCCCGAGTCAGATACCTCTTACGTTGGTAAGTGCTGCTACTGTAAAGAGACTGGGCATTGGAAGAGAGATTGCATTAAATTCATGGAAGATTATGAGGAGTTAAAGTTGATGTATGAGACTACTTCCTCAGGTATTCATGTTATTACTTCAAGTTATACCTTGTAGGTATTGGATACTGATTGTGGCACTGATATTTGTTATAATATGCAGAGCCTGAACAACAGTAGAACGTTGAAGGAAGGGCAAGTGGAACTGCGAGTCTGGAAGGAGCTTGGGATGCTGCCTCAGCCGTAGGGTTTTCACTTGTAGATGCCTTTGAGGCTTGGTTTTGTATTAATAATTGCTACAATGTACCTGCTTTAAGCAGAGTTGTCTTTCATTTTCTTGTAAAGAATTTGAATGTTTTTTCATTTTGATAAAGACAAGTTTTGTTCTTTTGATCTTAATGAAATGTTAATTGTAGCACCCTATTCAAGGAATGGGTTTTATATCTTAAACCAAAGAGTGCCTAAATATAACATAAATACCGAATTGGTTTAAATCTGATGAATTAAACCTGATTTTTCTTGGCATAAATGTTTTGGTCACATAGAGTAAGTCGGATTCAGAAACCCCATAGTTATGGACTTTTGGGCTCATTTGAATGGATATCTTATGAGACTTGAATTCTTCTTACTGGACCAAAACACAGAGGGCCCATCTTAGCTGAGCTAGAGAAAAGCCCAAAGGCTTATTGGACATTGGACATACTCATGTATGTGGTCCGATGAGCAGTAATGCCAGAGAAAATTTCCTGTACTTCATTGTCTCTACTGATTACTTCAGTGAGTGTGACTGTGTTCATTTGATGAGACACAAGTCGAAATTCTTTGACATGGTCGAAAGAGTTCCAGAATGAAGTATAGAATCTGAATGACAGAAGTATTAAGACTCTGGATTAGATCACGAGTGAGAATACTTAAGTCATTGATTGTGTGATCATCTGAATGAGTGTGAAGTCGTTTCACAGCTCAATTCTCCTGAAAACCTAGAGGTGTTTCTGTGAGAATGAATCAGATCTTATAAGAAATGATTAAAGATGAGTCACACGAATCTTCCATGATATTCTTTAAGAATAACGCTCTAAAATATCTAAGTTTACGCTGAAATAGTTCCACCAATATCAGTTGAAAGACACCACGTAAATGTGGATTGGAATCGATCCAAATTCGTCTTTACTGAGTATTTGTAATTGTGCTACTTCGCTGGTTGTCCTAGGGAAACCAAGGCTTGTTACTTTTACGTCCATTCTGTTTTCTAAGAAGGGAAGTAACTTTCCAAGAAGAACAGTGGGAGTAAAAGTATAACTCGAAGAAATTCGAGAAATACAGGAGGCTGCTCAACCTGTTGAGGGAGAGCAACGGATGGATTTACAGATTTCTGTAGAATCTGCACCTGTAAAGCATGAAGTTCGCAGATCTGAATGAATCAGTTACTAATCCGAGAGTGATTTCTCATCATTAGTTGAATCTGATGATCATTGAAAGTTCGCATGATCTGATGATCATTGAAAGCGACGAATCTGCGAAATTCAAAGAAGCGAAAGTGAGACCGGACTCCGAAAGTTACACTATGTGTAAGTTAGCTTCATTGATCCATTCATGGATGGAAGCAAACATATCGGAGTTGGAATCTTCGTTCTGTTGAAGTAGTCAAGGTTTTGACTTGAACAGGAACGAAGCGGAACTGTGCGTTTACTAAAAGATAAGTGGGAGCAATATTGCATTTCTCATAGTGTATGTCGATGACATACTGATTCTCGAAAATAACGTCCCAATGCTGCAGTCGGTAAAGGACTGACTTGGGAGTTGGTTTTGTGATTGACATGGGTAAAGCCACGTGGTTCTTGGATTCTGGATCTAAAGATAGAGATCCAGAAGAGCTGGTAGGACAAAGTCAGGATTCTTACATTGACAAAGTCCTACACGTTTTGAGCAATCCAAGAAGGGTTTTATGCCAATGTCACATGGCATTAAGTTAAGCAAGATACAGTATCCTACGATATCTGCTGAGCTTGAATGCATGGATAGGATTCCATATGCGACGGCAATTGGATCTATCATGTATGCCATGACACATACTTGTTTTGATGTTGCTTTAAAGTTAAGCAAGACAAGTAATGACCAGTCAAATCCAGCAAAGAATCACTGGATTGCCGTAAAGAATATCCTAAAGTATTTGAGGAATACTAAGGATAAG
Source organism: Orychophragmus violaceus (assembly GCA_030180135.1). Taxonomy (NCBI): domain Eukaryota; kingdom Viridiplantae; phylum Streptophyta; class Magnoliopsida; order Brassicales; family Brassicaceae; genus Orychophragmus; species Orychophragmus violaceus. The sequence continues at coordinate 62,352,863 of CM058235.1, forward strand.
TTCTTGGTTTACGGAGAAAGTGAGGTGCTAAAAGTCGATAGAGTCTGAAAGGCAAGTTTCCAATAGACAAAGATAATTCCTGGTCACAGTCCGGCTATATCTTGTGTCTATCTGGCGGTGCAAGGCATTGTTGCTGACTCCATGACTTAAGCTGAACATTTCGCAGCTTGAGAAGCGTCGAAAGAGGTTGTTTGGATAGAAAAGTTCATCACTGAACTTGATGTGAATCACAGCATAGATGAGGCTAGCTGCACATCAGAGGTCCAAACACCTTGAGGATAGGTATAACCTATTCTGTGAGATAAATGACAGAGGTGTTAAGTAGATAAGCAAGTTTCATCGAATGAGAATGTTGCTAATCTATTAACAAAGCCACTCCTTATGCCTAAGCACGAGTCGCGGACTGTAGCTGTAGGATGAGTGAAATTAAGATGTAGTCTTAATTTCAGTGGGAGTTTGTAAAGGGCTTTACTTAGTTATTTTGAATGGTTCATGTAAACATAACATTTTATGTTTGTGAAATCTAATGATTTCTGGATTATTTTAACTGTGATATAAATAATCGTTCCAAAATGATTCATGTCATTATATATGGGCCATCGAAGTACATGAGTAGACTTGATCCTGAAACCCCATATTTAACGAAGTGACATAAATCAAAATGTCCATAGTCGAAGGTTGTTGAAATTGGAACAACAACAACCTGTTGAGACTAGATTGTGTTGAGACTTATGACCAAGTTTCGAGGGGTCATAGATGCGCGGCATCAAAGTCGACACATAGGTATATGTAGGGGAGCATATGACCGGACATGGCCCGCTAATGAGAACTCTGCAAGATATTAATATCTGTGTCATAAGAAGTTCTCATATACGACTATAGAGTATAGTCCTTAGACCTGAGTTCGCATGCATATGGCTGCACATGGAGTAATGCGCTTTGATCATTGTCTAACGCTGTTTCGTAACTGGGAGCTATACGGACCTTGGTTGGGTGTATTATGAATTGTGTAGTTCATAGTGATGGAACAAGACGGGATTTGTCCCTGCCGTTTAACGGAGGTAATATCTCTAGGCCAATCGGAGATTTGATAGCTGGTAAGAGAATGGCCATTCCCAAACGGACTTGCCCAAGTCGTTTGAATAGTCAGTATCAAATCTGGTCCGATAAACATGGTCTGGCTATATAAGGATGACACGCATCTTGCCTTATGCCAGATCGAGATATTAAGACAAAAGGATTAGGGAATGTAGGATTCCAGTACAATCGGAAGATTGTTGGGAATGTCCTTTGTAGGATTCCAGTACAAGTGGGAGATTGTTGGGAATGTCCTGAAATCTACCGTACTATCTCTAGAAAGTATGATAAGTGTCGAGATCAGACATAAGTCATAAATACTGGGTGATCATGATGGCTTGCTAGAGTCCGCTCATGATCTATAAGTTTAGGACTTATTACCAGTATTGTATGATCCCAAAGGGTCACACACCATAGCTAACGGGAAAGTTAAGATGGAATTAATACGGTAAGATGCAGTGGCATTTACTGTATTTGTACAGAGAGATGGGCAGACAACAAATGGGCTTTTGTCTGATTTGTGTCTTGGGCCCAAAAGTCTAATGGACCATTAGTTTAATTAATTAATTAAACTTGGGCCCATTAGTGAATAAAAGGGAGAATGGAACATTAGTTTTGGCAATTTTCTGTTCTTCTCCTGCGATTTTCTTAAGGCAGCCGCAGGCTCCTCTTGAACTCTCTCTCTGTTGTTCATCCATCCGGTCTAGCAGCCATCCGTGCTTGTAAGCGTGTGGATACCTGAGGAGGAACCGATTCTCATCAGCTCTAATCTGATCTTATCATTACCACCAATTTCCGCTGCAAAGGTAAAGATCAGGTTTGTTTTATGATTCGTTTGACAAGAACCTAGATCTGTTTAAGGTTATGTGTTAGGTTGCAACTTGGGAATTAAACCATGATAAACACCATAATCTATCAAAATACTGGGTGATCATGATGACTTGCTAGAGCCCGCTCATGATCTATAAGTTTAGGACTTATTACCAGTATTGTATGATCCCAAAGGGTCACACACCATAGCTAACGGGAAAGTTAAAAAGGAATTAATACAGTAAGATGCAAGGCATTTACTGTATTTGTACCGAGAATTGGGCCAGACAAAAGACAGTCTTTTGTCTGATTTGGGCCTTGGGCCCAAAAGCCTAATGAGCCATTAGTTTAATTACTTGGGCCCATATAAGGAAGAGGGAAGGCGCTAGAAACCCTAAGGCTTCTAGTCTGCGATTTTTCTGAGCACCTGAGCCGTCTTCCTCTCTCTCTCTCTGTTGATTCCGAGCTTGGTCTAGCAGCCTGATCCGTAGCTTGTAAGCGTGTGGATACCTAGGAGGAGCCGGTGATCATCAGCTCTAACTGATCTCTTCATTCCTTGATCAATCCGCTGCAACATAAGGTAATGAATCTGATCTGTTTATGATTCATCTGCAAATCACCTAGATCCTAGATGATTATGTGCTAGGTTGTAACCTGTGAATTACACCAAAGAACACACATAATTGAAGGATTATGGTGTTTTTCAAGGTTTAATTCTCGTATTACAACCTAACACATAATCTTAACAGATCTAGGTTCTTGCAAAACGAATCATAAAACCAAACCTGTAACATTACCTATTGATTGCACAGCGGATTGATGGTAATGACAAGATCAGTCTAGAACAGATGAATCACCTATTCCTCCTTGAGTATCCACACTCTTACAAGCAAGGGATGGCTGCTAGACCAAAGAGATGGATCAGATCAGAGAGAGAGGTTAGAGAGAGAGATGAAGCTCGCGGCTACAAGGAGAAAAATCGCAAACCCTTAGCTTAGGGTTTCGATTTCTTCATCCTAATTAACTCTCTAATGGGCCCAAGTCTAATGACTAATGGCTCATTTGTTATTTGGGCCCAATACACAAATCAGACAAAAGCCTGCATTTTGTCTGGCCCAATTCTCTGATCCAATACAGTAAATGCCATTGCATCTTACCGTATTAATTCCATTTAACTTTCCCGTTAGCTATGGTGTGTGACCCTTCGGGATCATACAATACTGGTAATAAGTCCTAAACTTATAGATCATGAGCGGACTCTAGCAAGTCATCATGATCACCCAGTATTTATGACTTATGTCTGATCTCGACACTTATCATACTTTCTAGAGATAGTACGGTAGATTTCAGGACATTCCCAACAATCTCCCACTTGTACTGGAATCCTACACAGGACATTCCCAACAATCTCCCGATTGTACTAGAATCCTACATTCCCTAGTCCTTTTGTCTTAATATCTCGATCTGGCATAAGGCAAGATGCGTGTCATCCTTATATAGCCAGACCATGTTTATCGGACCAGATTTGATACTGACAATGCAAACGACTTGGGCAAGTCCGTTTGGGAATGGCCATTCTCTTACCAGCTATCAAGTCTCCGATTGGCCTAGAGATATTACCTCCGTTAAACGGCAGGGACAAATCCCATCTTGTTCCATCACTATGAACTACACAATTCATAATACACCCAACCAAGGTCCGTATAGCTCTCAGTTACGAAACAGCGTTAGACAATGATCAAAGCGTATTACTCCATCTGCAGCCACATGCATGCGAACTCAGGTCTAAGGACTATACTCTATAGTCATATATGAGAACCTTTCATGACACAGATATTAATATCTTGTAGAGTTCTCATCAGCGGGCCATGTCCGGTCATATGCTCCCCTACATATACCTATGTGTCGACTTTGATGCCGCGCATCTATGACCCCTCGAAACTTGGTCATAAGTCTCAACACAATCTAGTCTCAAGTGGTTGTTGGTGTTCCAATTCAACAACCTTCGACTATGGACACTATGATTTATGTCACTTCGTTAAATATGGGGTTTCAGGATCAAGTCAACTCATGTACTTCGATGGCCCATATATAATGACATGAATCATTTTGGAACGATTATTTTATATCACAGTTAAAAATAATCCAGAAATAAAATTTCATTAACATTTAAAATGTTTACATGAACCAATCAAAATAACTAAAACAAAAGCCCTCACAACTCCCACTCAAAAAGAGATTACATTTGAATATCTCTAATTCCTACAGCAGCAGTATTCAACTCGTGCTTAGGTCTCGGGAGTGGCTTTGTCAACGGGTCAGCCACGTTCTCATCAGTGGGAACTCTGCTGACCATCACTTCACCTCTATTCACTATATCACGAATCAGGTGATACCTTCTCATAATGTGTTTGGATTTCTGATGATGTCTCGGTTCCTTGGCTTGAGCAATTGCACCATTGTTGTCACAATACAGTGCTAGAGGCTCAATGGCATTTGGGAATACACCGAGTTCTATCAAGAAGTTCCTTATCCAAACTCCTTCCTTCGCAGCTTCCGAAGCAGCGATGTATTCAGCTTCAGTTGTGGAATCCGCCACGGTGCTCTGCTTGGAACTCTTCCAACTTACTGCACCGCCATTCAGACAGAAGATGTAGCCAGACTGTGACCGGAAATCATCTTTATCTGTCTGAAAACTTGCATCCGTGAATCCACTGATTTCAAGCACTTCACTTCCTCCGTAAACCAAGAACTTATCCTTAGTATTCCTCAAATACTTCAGGATGTTCTTTACGGCAATCCAGCGACTCTCACCTGGATTAGACTGGTACCTACTCGTCATGCTTAGTGCATAAGCAACATCAGGACGAGTACAGATCATGGCATACATGATAGATCCTATAGCCGAAGCATAAGGAATCCTACTCATGCGCTTAAGCTCATCAGGTGTTTTAGGACACTGATCCTTGCTTAGTGTAGCACCATGTATCATTGGCGTGAACCCTTTCTTGGATTTATCCATTCCGAATCGATGCAGGACTTTATCTATATAAGCATCTTGACAAAGTCCAATCAGCTTTTTAGATCTGTCTCTAAAGATTCGGATTCCAAGAACATACGCGGCTTCACCCATGTCCTTCATGGAAAAACAACTTCCCAGCCAGTCTTTAACAGACTTCAGCATTGGAATATCATTTCCAAGAAGCAATATGTCATCGACATATAGGATAAGAAACGCCACTTTGCTCCCACTAGTTTTCTTATACACACATTGTTCCTCTTGGTTTCTGATGAAGTCAAAGTTCTTTATTGCTTCATAAAAACGAAGATTCCAACTCCTCGATGCTTGCTTCAATCCATAAATGGATTTGTGAAGCTTACATACTTTCCCAGCATTCTTAGGATCAATGTAACCGTCAGGTTGTGTCATATACACATCCTCCTCCAAGATTCCATTCAGGAAGGCGGTTTTCACATCCATCTGCCAATTCTCATAATCATAATAAGCGGCAGTTGCTAGGAGAATCCGAATTGATTTCATCATGGCCACTGGTGAATAGGTTTCATCATAGTCTATACCATGAATTTGCTTGAAACCTTTTGCCACCAACCTGGCCTTGTAAATCTGGACATTTCCATCCATGTCAATCTTCTTCTTGAAGATCCATTTACACTCGATGGCTTTTGCACCAGCAGGTAAATCAACCAGTGAAAACACTCGGTTAGTAGACATGGAGTCCATCTCGGATTCTGTGGCTTCACGCCACTTTAAGGAGTCAGGGCCCATCATGGCTTCTGCAAAGTTCGAGGGTTCATCACCGTCAATGATCAAAAGATCATGGCAATTAGTCACGAGGAATCCCTGATATCTATCGGGTTCGTGACGGATCCTTCCGGATCTTCGAACTTCAGGTACTGCAGGTTCAGGTTCTATTACAACTTCATGTAATTCATCCTGCTGTTCTTCCTCATTAGGTTGAACAGGTTCCTGTCCTTCTTGAATTTCATCAAGTTGTACCTTACTCCCACTATCTTTTCTAGAGAGAAACTCCCTTTCAAGAAAAGTGCAATCCCGAGCAACAAATACCTTGTTCTCGGATCGCAGATAGAAGTAATAAGCCTTGGTATCCCTAGGATAACCAATGAAGTAGCATTTGTCAGATTTTGGTGTAAGCTTGTCTGAGATTAATCTTTTGACATAGGCTTCACAACCCCAAATTCTGAGAAAAGACATTGCTGGAGCTTTTCCAGTCCATATCTCATATGGTGTCTTTGCTACTGCCTTTGTTGGCACTCTGTTCAGTGTGAACGTTGCGGTGAGCAAAGCATATCCCCAAAGGGATATAGGAAGGTCTGTGTGACTCATCATGGATCGGACCATATCTAACAATGTCCGATTCCTTCTCTCAGACACACCATTCCACTGAGGTGTTCCAGGAGGTGTGAGTTGGGAGATAATCCCACACTCACTCAGATGATCACGAAATTCCTGGCTCAAGTATTCTCCTCCTCGGTCCGACCGAAGAGCCTTAATACTTTTACCAAGCTGGTTCTGTACTTCATTCTGGAATTCTTTGAACTTTTCAAAGGTTTCCGACTTATGTTTCATCAAGTAGACATATCCATATCTACTGAAATCATCAGTGAATGTAATGAAGTACTGAAAGTTTCCTCTAGCACTTGTGGACATTGGGCCACACACGTCAGTATGTATCAGGCCCAATAGTTCACTGGCCCTTTCTGTGGGTTTATTGAAAGGGGCCCGTGTCATTTTGCCCATTAGGCAAGATTCACATTGCTCACAAGACTCAAAGTCAAATGAGCCCAAGAGTCTATTTGAATAGAGCCTCTTGACGCGTTTCTCACTAATGTGCCCTAAACGACAATGCCAGAGAAACGTTTCATTTTCTTCGTTAGATTTGAACCGTTTTGTATTTATGTTATATACTGGAGCAGATTGATCCAGCATGTACAGCCCATTTATATGAGGGGCACAGCCATAGAACATATCAATGAGATTAAAGGAACACAATTTATTCTTAATAGAAAAATCAAATCCTTGCAAATCCAACAATGAAACTGAAATGATATTTCTGCTTATAGCAGGTACAAAATAACAATTCTCAAGTTCTAAAATCAATCCAGAAGGTAAAGACAACAAGTAAGTGCCAACGGCTAGTGCTGGAACCTTCGCTCCATTGCCAACCCGCAACTCTACTTGCCCTTGCTTCAACCTTCTACTGTTGCTGAGCGCCTGCATATTAGTACAAATATGAGCCCCACATCCAGTATCTAATACCCAAGTGGTATTATCAGAAGTAGTAGTATTTACTTCAATAACAAAAATACCTGAAGACTTAGTCTCCAAGGACTTCTTCTTCTTCAGACTTTCCTGGTATTTCTTACAGTCCCTGCGGTAATGCCCTGCCTCTTTGCAAAAGTGGCAGATATCAGAAGGCCCAGCTTTAGACACGGGCTTGGGCTTGGCCTTTTCATTGCTGACTACCTTGCCCTTTCCCTTGTCTGCAGCGGATTTCTTGAAACCCTTTCCCTTCTGAACCATGAGTACAGACGACTCCTTGGTCTTCTTCAGATTCGGTTCTGCAGTCTTGAGCATACCATGTAGCTCAGGCAACGTCTTTATCAACCCATGCATATTATAGTTCAAAATGAACTGGTCATATGCAGGAGTAAGAGACTGCAGAACGATATCACAGGCAAGCTCTTGGCTTATAGGACAGTCGAGCCTAGTCAAATGATCGAGATAACCCATCATTTTCAGAACATGTGGACTCACTGCTGCATCCTTAGCCATTTTACAGTCCAAGAGATTCTTAACAGTTTGGAATCTCTCTGTACGAGCCTGCTCCTGAAACAACGCTTTCAGATTTGCCATCAGCTCCATGGGACAAGTCAGGCCTTCCCACTGCATCTGCAGTTCGGGAGCCATTGTCGCCAACATCAGGCAAATCACGTCATTAGCATCTGAAGAATGCGTATCCCAAGCATTCTTCACAGCTTGTGCGGCATTATTCGCAGGTCTAGGAGAGAGAGCTCTTTCAAGGACATAAGCCTTCTTCTCCTGCCTGAGCACAAGTCTCAGGTTCCTGGACCAGTTCAGGAAGTTTGATCCGTTCAGTTTGTCCTTCTCAAGGGCAGACCGGATCGAGAAAGTGTTTTGAGTTGTTGTGCTTGACATAGCTGAAAATATGAGACAATAGAGATTTAGTTATTATGTTCATAAAAGAGCAATCTTAACAACTTATAAGAAAACTCGCATTGTATTCAAAATTTCTTTGTTTAACCTCATAAGAATACAATGATTCCGAGACCCATGTTCAGCTAAATCCAAAGTGGGCCACTGGCCGTCACCCGGAATTAGCTTTACTTGGTAAGCATACACACAGCTAGTTATATCTCATATAACTCTCGGTTGTGAATTGGACCCGAGGCCCAAATTCACCAGATGTCTCAAGGCTCGGGACTCCCGATAGCCCAGTCAAGGAAACCAATCTCTTACAGTCAAATAATCACTAAAGTCTGGGACTCCCAATGAAATTAGTGACTATATACTACTTTACTTATGCGAAAACAGACACCTCACACTGTAAGCCATATCTATAATCGAATAAGCGTTAAGTAGCTGACAAGATTAGAAAGACATCCAAGCTTGATATTGTTTTTGAGGATTTTTAAGTTTTATTTCCAAAAATAGAAGATTACTATTTTGGGAAACTTTCTTATTTTATAAACTTTCTAAATTTAGTAACTTACTAAAAATAGAAATTTCTAATTTAATATTTTATTAAATATTTTGGGTTGGGTCACAAATTATAGGCCCAATTCTTGGCCCAAGACCATAGAATTCCAGTTGGCCCAATAATTTGACATAACCGATACGGTTTATTAATTCTGGTCCAAGACCAAATTAACTATCAAAACCATCGGTTATTTACTAAACCAGACCAGCTCTAAATTATTTGGTCCAACCAAATCAAACTTAGACCAGCCTTCGGTTTAGGTTAAAATTCAATTTTTGAATTTCAATCCGGTTTAACCAGAAAATAAATAATACCATGTATTAAATAATTTCCAGCAAACCGCGATTCGGGTTAACCGCTTGAACCACCAATTAAATTGGATCGGTTCAGTTAAATCCAAAACCGGGAAGAAACACCTAGTGTTTTAGCCAATTTGATTTAACTTGCGGTTTAAGGCTTTAAACACACAATTAACCGCCAATTAAATTGGACCGGTCTAATCGGTGTGGTTTGGGCAACGAACCGCGAAGCTCGGTTTAACCGATTGACTATTCGCGGGACGTAAAGATTTAACGGGCCAAACGATCGTTCACGGCCCATGATCACACGGCCAGCCCACGATCATTGATCCACGATCACGATCGTCCGTTGCTTGCACCCGTGATCCACGGTCGAGTGATCACGCCAGCCGGGACGACAGAACACGATCCACGATCGGCCTATCCATCCCACGACCATCTCACGATCACACGTGATCACACGATCCTTCTCTCGGCTTTTGCATCACTCGGCTCATGATCGATTACACAAAACGATCGATCCAACGATCGTTTATCAATCATGACCGGCCGAGACTATGTGCAAACACGATCGATTAGGGTTTCAACCCAATAAACTTATGATCCGAGATCATATCTTTATGGGCGATTAGGGATTATAGGTTTTAATCAATTCAGATTCATTAAATCGATTCAAAAACCTTTAAACACATATTAGATCCAAATTACAAGAAACTAATGACCTTAGCTCTGATACCACTGAAGGATTATGGTGTTTTTCAAGGTTTAATTCTCGTATTACAACCTAACACATAATCTTAACAGATCTAGGTTCTTGCAAAACGAATCATAAAACCAAACCTGTAACATTACCTATTGATTGCACAGCGGATTGATGGTAATGACAAGATCAGTCTAGAACAGATGAATCACCTATTCCTCCTTGAGTATCCACACTCTTACAAGCAAGGGATGGCTGCTAGACCAAAGAGATGGATCAGATCAGAGAGAGAGGTTAGAGAGAGAGATGAAGCTTGCGGCTACAAGGAGAAAAATCGCAAACCCTTAGCTTAGGGTTTCGATTTCTTCATCCTAATTAACTCTCTAATGGGCCCAAGTCTAATGACTAATGGCTCATTTGTTATTTGGGCCCAATACACAAATCAGACAAAAGCCTGCATTTTGTCTGGCCCAATTCTCTGATCCAATACAGTAAATGCCATTGCATCTTACCGTATTAATTCCATTTAACTTTCCCGTTAGCTATGGTGTGTGACCCTTCGGGATCATACAATACTGGTAATAAGTCCTAAACTTATAGATCATGAGCGGACTCTAGAAAGTCATCATGATCACCCAGTATTTATGACTTATGTCTGATCTCGACACTTATCATACTTTCTAGAGATAGTACGGTAGATTTCAGGACATTCCCAACAATAATCCTACACTCATTTCATTAATAAGGTCTTCGAGAAGCTGCTACAGAAGCATGGAGTTCATCACCGAGGTTCTACTCCTTATCACCCTCAGACTAGTGGACAAGTCGAGGTCTCTAACAGACAGATCAAGGAGATTTTAGAGAAGACAGTTGGGAAGACAAGGAAGGATTGGGCAGCAAAGCTGGATGATGCACTATGGGCTTACCGGACTGCATTCAAGACACCACTTGGGACTACTCCATTCCATCTGTTGTATGGAAAAGCATGTCATCTGCCAGTATAGCTTGAGCACAAAGCAGCATGGGCTGTGAAGCAGATGAACTTCAATCTTAAGCCTGCTGCAGAGAGGAGATTGGTGCAGCTTAATGAGTTGGATGAGATTAGACATTTTGTACATGAGAACTCAAAGTTGTACAAGAAGAGGACCAAAGCTTATCATGACAAGAAGATTGTCTCTAGACAATTTGAGCCTAATGATCAGGTACTTTTGTATAACTCTCGTTTGCAATTGTTTCCAGGTAAGCTGAGATCGAGGTGGTCCGGTCCTTTCACAATCAAAGAGGTACGTCCTTATGAAGCTGTCGTTCTAATCAGCCAGGAAGGTAAGGAATTTACTGTCAATGAAAAGAGGGTGAAACACTATTGGGCTAAGGCCGAGATTCCGAGAGGTCAGATTTTGCCTCTGGATAATGCACCTTCTGCCTGATTCAGCTGAAAGGTCAAGCTAATGACCTTAAAAGAGCGCTGAGTGGGAGGCAACCCACTGTTAGGTTCGTTTTTTGTTTTCATTTTTTCGTTTTTGATTTGGTGTTTTTGATTTTCTGCTTTCGTGTGTTCAAAGCCGAGAGAAACATGCATAATTGCACTGCATCGATCGACACACATAGTGCATCAGTCGTTACAGTTGCGTTTTACGGTTTGCCGACTCAATTGCGGTTCAGACACCGGTAATCTATATAACCGTGGGCAAAATCGCCTTTCATCGATCGACACCATTGTGGCATCGATCGACGCAAGCCGACGACAGGTAAGTTGTCTGACCCTTTTCGGTTTGCTTCATTCTGACTTATTTTCTCGCCAATCCTAAGCTTGACACTACTGGGGACAGTGTGTTTCAAGTGTGGGGGAGGTAGCTACTGACACACGCTTTTGTTTTCTTAGAGTCAGTCCTATTTTTAAAAATTTGTTTTATCGAGTCAAAACGGTTTAAGTAAGAAACAATGAATTTTTGAGAAGTTAACAACACTTGCAGGAACTTAAGTGACCATTGGGATGAGCTTGCAAGTCCTCTGATTACCTTGTTGAAAAGGTTTCTGAAAACCAGCATTCTGTCCAAATCCAGAAGAGTTTTGGTTGAAAGCACTCTTCTGTCCACCATTGAAGAACCTATTACCTTGCTGATTACCAAACCTATTCCCTTGAAATCCAGAGCCACCAATGTAGTTCACATACTCTTCCTGATGATCCTCCTCAGCTCCAAATACCTCAACATCCTGAGCAAAGTGGACAGCTTTCTTCCCAGCCAACAAATTACAAACAGTATCCAACTTACTCCTGATATCATCAATCTCCAGATTATCTATCTTTCCACCAGACTCTTTCCTTCTCCTATCAGCAGTCTTGGTTCTATTACTGCTCACCAAGTTATCTATGAATGTCTTAGCTTGCTCAGGAGTCCTTGTGTTGAAATTTTCATTGCTGGAATTATCCAACGCAGTCTGGTAAGAGAGATCTATACCTCTAAAGAATATACCCAGCAATATCACTTCAGTGAATCCATGATGAGGACAGTCTTGTTGGTACTTTCTAAACCTCATCCAAGCAGCTTTAAGAGGCTCTATATGACCTTGGGAGAAAGTGAGAATGTCATGTCTCAACTGATCAGAGCGAGCATCATCATAAAAGTGCCTCAAGAACTCACTATTCACAGCATCCCAAGTAGTAAACTTCCCAGGTGGAAGTTGTTTCAGCCAAGCTGCAGCATCTCCAGCGAGAGAATAGGGGAAGAGTTTGAGAAACAGATAGTCATAGTTCACTCCATCGTACTTCATTCCAGTGACTATGTCTTCAAACTCATCAATATGGTCCATTGGCTGCTTATTTGGGAAACCATGGAAAGCATTCTACCTCATAATAGAGTAGTAGATAGTCTTGATCTCGAAGTCATTCCTCTTAAAACCAGGAGGTACAATTGCTGACCGGTTAGCATGGAACTCATCTGGACGGTTATAGTCAGCAAGAGTCCTCTCAGCAGCATGAACAACCATCTGCCTTTGCCCTTGTCCTTGTCCTTGTCCTTGTAGCGGTTCAGGCTCAGGTTCAGGGATCACATTCCCTTCAGCATCAACCGTTTGCCCAGCAGCATTGTACGGATTGTTCTGTCGGTCCCTTAGGACACCTTGAGCATCAGGTATCTGAATCAAGCGATTGTTATTCATCCTTAACGAGATTCGAGTTCGGATTACTTCTGGTATCACTTGTTTGCATAAACCGTCTGTAATCGCAGTGCAACGATCGATGCTAGGATGCAACGATCGATTCAACTCTAGTCGCCTTGCAATGATCGATTCAAAAGGATGCAACGATCGATGCTAAGTGAATATCAGACCTGCGACAGAGAAAAACAGAGAAATTAGTAACCAAAAATAAAAAATAAAAATCATAGTCTAAACCTTAAGTTCAAATCTATCAAAGACTCAAAAGAGTCCCCGGCAACGGCGCCAAAAACTTGATAGGGTGTAAGTTTTAATCCTATTCTACTGCAAGTGCACATGTATTGCAATTATAGTATAAAAGGTATCGAATCCTACTGAGACTCTCGATCACATGATAGATTATAGAACGGTCAAGTTAAACTAGGAGAAAGTAATGAGAAACTAAAAAGCAAGCAGAAAAGTAAACCAGGTAGCAGGAGTGGTTTGTAAGCAATCAACTAAAAGCGCTAAGTCTAGGGAGTTCTCAGGAATCAGACAAGCAGATCAGATAATCAGTCATGATCAAATTAAGTTCGGTTCTAGAACTCAAACACGGATATAGAACTAACCAATTTTCGTTGCGAGAATTCTCTAAGTCTAATAGCAGAAATCCAAATTTCTTTGTAATTCCTAACAGATTAAACTAGCCTTAAGTGCAAGTTCGATATGTTTACAATTCAATTAAACCAAATTTCTTTGCGAGTAATTCAATTGCTCAACCTAAATATTTCAGATTCTAAACCACACTTTCGTGTCAATTTAATAACCTAGAGTCTAGATTCTAAGTGATCAGGTTAGAAACTAGTGTTAAGCACAATTCAGGTTAGAGAACAAATATGATATGAATCCTTAACTGAATAAACAAATCTAGCAAGTCCTGAAATCCCTAACGAGAATCCCTAAACCTAACTATGAATCTTCTCAGACATGATTGATGAAAACATAATCAATGAATAAATAGATTGCATAAATAAAGAGTAAGAAACAAAGGGGTTCGAAATCTTCTCCAAAAGCAGGAAGCAATACATGTTCAGATCAGCCCCAAAAAACTCTAAAAACTCTCAGCTCAAAGTATGAAAGCGTTTCACAAGGTGTAACTAAAACTGTTTGTAAAAAGCTAATTATATTAAGCTAATCACGTCTTGGGGCTTCTTTGTACATACTGGAACATCTGGGCAAAAGTGCAATTTCAGCATTCTTCATTAAACTCGCCGAGGAAGGCTCATCTCGCTCGTGTGTCGATCGATACAATCTTCTGTTTTGGACAGTGAACTCTATATCTCGGGTTAAATCTCCAAAATGCTCCATAATCTCCAATTCCGCTCCAAACGTGCATATTCCTAATAACACCTGTAAATGACTCTAAAGAAACACCAAAAGACTCTAAAACATACTTATATCATGGTCTAAAACCGGTGAAAACCATGATATATCACTTATATACCAGAAAACAATAGGCACTGCTATTATGTGCATATCTGATGAATATGCAGTCTACCTTCTTAGGTCCAATGGTGACCTTTTTCGGGAGTGGTACTACTACTTTTGCCTGGCACCCCCACACTTTCAGGTATTTGTACGAATGTACTTTTCCAAAGTTCATATAGATTTTTTCCAGCCACTTTATGTGGTATTTTGTTCAGGATGTAATTAGAGGTAAGCAGCGCTTCCCCACCCCCACCCCCCCCCCACATATTCTGGGCTAACCCAGATTCCTGCAACATTGCATTCATCATCTCCTTAAGAGTTCGGTTCTTTCGTTCCGCAACTCCATTAGACTCTAGTGAGTAAAGAGCGGTTGTTTGATGAATGATACCATGTTCTCTACAGAACGCATCGAAAGGTTCATTGTATTCACCTTCCAGATCACTTCTAACAACTTTGATAGTTTTATCAAGATGGTTTTCAACTTCGAGCTTGTACTCTTTGAACTTCTCCAAGGCTTCATCTTTACTTTGTAATAGATACTCATAGCAGTATCTAGTGCAAACATCAATGAAAGTTAAGAAGTACTTCTTTCCACATCTAGTTTGCACAAATTTTAAAGATACACATAGCAGTATCTAGTGCAAACATCAATGAAAATACGAAGTACTTCTTTCCACATCTAGTTTGCACAAATTTTGAATCACACAAATCCGTGTGAATTAAACCTAGAGGTTCGGTTGTTCTTACTACACTCGGTAATGGCGTTTTGTGAGTTTGGCTTGGACACAAACCTCACATTTTCTTATCTTGCTTTTAGGAATCAAGGTCATGTTCATCAATTTACTCATACACTTGAAATTAACATGTCCTAAATGTTCGTGCCAAATTTTAAATGACTCTGCAACATAAGGAACTGGTTTATTTTCATTCACCTTAGGGTTCTTTGAAGTAGAAACATCGGTTACATTGGTTACGATTGTCTCAAAATTAGTTTGGACCAATCCATCCTTAACCAAATCTTTGTCTACATAGACACTATTCTTTGTCAATACAAGCTATTCAGATTTGAAATTGATAGTGAATTTATGCTAACTTAGCATTGTGCTATAAATCAGATTTTCCGAAAATAAGACGCATGCTTGACATTGGTGAGAGTGAGCTTCATCACCACTTCACCACAGCCTGCAGCTTTTGAAAGTGCATTTTTTCCCATGAACAACTTCTCGTTATTTTATGATAGGTGAGAAACATTCCCTTATCAACATATATGAACCTTGACACCAGTATCATGCCACCACCCATGTGGGTTATGCTCAACCATATTGACTTCGGAGATAACACCACAAATTCTATCTTGATCAAATTGGTTTGAGACATTCTCTTGTCTTTGCAATGAGTTAGCATTATGACTCGCCTTGTCACGTTTGTGACGTCTTCTCAAGAACTTCATATTAGTTCATAAGACACATGGGATCACAAGTGGCTGACCTCTTCCAAACCGCAATTTGGAGTATCGACTCACTTGATCCGTTGCCAATCACATATGTGTTGTTAGCTATATTGAAATCCAAGTCCGTTTACGAGAACAAACTGAATTAATATACTAACAAAAACCCCAAACACATCACTTTACTAGTGATTTACTAGTGATTAAGCACTTCAAACAATATTTGTTTAAATTGAAAGTACAAGAGTAACAGTTTTGTCTCATGCAAAGACAACTATAAGATATTTTTATCCATTAGAATAAATTGATGTATTGTTGAAGACTATCCATTTCGTGGAATAATCGTAAGCAAATTAGTTCAGTTGATCTACTCACTTTGTTTCAATGATTTAATTTGATCAATTTACCAAAATCTTTAACCCGAAGAGAACTAGACTAAGGTCTAAACCAAATAATCTATCCTCTCTCATAAACAATTATTTCGTTGGCTTATTTAGGGTTTTCTAAACCCTAATCAATACCGTTTTAATTAATAGATAATTAAATGGAAGGAAAATTCGATCAAAAATCCGAATACAGTCTTTGCTTCGATACGGAATTTAATCGCAATTTAACTAACCGATATCAAACCGATTAGAACCGCTAAAAGCACATTCTCAACATCAAATCTCCGCAGAGCAGTTGTCGAAGTGTTTAAAACGCGTTTGATAATCGGGTTTATTTTCCATAAACTGCGACTTTGATGAAGCGATTTTTGAAACCGTTCAGAAATTGCAGTGAATCAGTTTATTTTGCGCAATCAATAAACTTGTATGAAACACACAAAAGTAATCACGAAGATCGCCATCAAAAGATTCAAGATATACACTGTGTTTTATTAGAAAACTTTCTAAAACCATTTTGGAAATTGATTTTAAATCTGCCTCTACATTAACGGATCCCAATCGCTACAAATAGCGTTGATAACGTTCTTAGTATCATAAGCGAAAGAGAAATCGTTTGAAAACGTTTATTTACTCGCGATTAAAATCCGTTTGATGTTCATGAGACAAAAATGGATTTCTTTGATTTATGATTGTAAAACCAAAATTTAGTACACTACGATAAAAGCGATTTAATCACGAATAAAAAATAAGCGTTAGGGAAAAAATATCAAAGCGATTTAACAGAAGGAGTAGAATCACAATATAAGGAGGCGAGATTTGATATATTTTTTTAACTCAAAAAATCACCCGTAGTATGACAGGTCAAATCAAGATTCATGATTCCCAGGATACAACCATATGAAACCATATCGCAACACTCGATATCGATTATGTCGAACATATGAACTACGATACTCTCGAATTAGACACAAACCTAAAACACAAGAGAATTGAAGGAACTTCTTTTTGTGTTTTTCTCTGTGTGATTTTCTATTGTGGAAGCTCTACAATAGAGGCTTGGAGGTCCTTTATATAGGATTAGAGAAGGGTAGGTTTAGGAAATAACCGACTTGTGCAGCAAGTTCGCAGATTTATCCACCAAGTTTTTCAATTTTGCGCGCACACACACACTAACTTGTCCACCAAGTTTCCACAAAGCAGAAACTTTCCCTTCTCAGTAAAGCTCATGTCTTTATGGGCTTTACTCATTTCTTTTCACACAAATACATTTTTAATAATGCTCATGTCTTTAACATGTATTTATTACAAAAAATGTTCCAACAGATCTTCATTTGTGTGTGATCCATTAGGCAGAAGGTTGTCTTCCTGAACCTTAATTTCAGTGATCCCAAAATGTTCAAGTATTGTCTTTCCATGGTTTTGTAGTACTCCAGGTAGGATTTTCCCTTCTTCATCCTTACCAGAACTTATCTTTATGCAAGACTCCTCAACCGCAACTCTTTTCTTGCCTTAGGGATTCCCAAAACAGTCCATTGATCTTTATCACTCGTGTGAACTTTATTTAAGCCTTGGAACGTCTCAACCATCTTCAACTCATGTTTTGAGAGATGTGATCCAACACTATTGTCTTTTAAAGCATCAATCCCTTTTTTGGAAATATCATACCTCTTGGGGATACGTAACCCGATTTATGAATGCTCCTCGATGATCCCTCTCCAAACTCTCTATAATACCTTGGTTTGAAAGCTCTTTTCTCATAATCAGGTCTTGACCGTCGCTGGAAATCTCTTGAAATGCCTTTACCCTGACTTCTTTCATTCTCCAATTTACTTGGAGCAGCATCCTTTGAGTTTTCCAAGGAATGTGTGAAAGCCGCTTTGAAACTCACAGCTTGTGGACCTTGCCTTGGATTGTCTGAGGGTCCATAATTTCCCGCATTTTGAGACACTCCACGAGCTGGACATCAAGTCTGATCATGACATAGGCTACGACAGATCTTACAAAAGCCAAAGAGTTTCTTGTATCTCAAAGAGACTAAGGTTTCCTCACCATTATGAAACTCAATAGTTGTAGTGAAGATCAGAGACTTATAACCATGTACTACAACTTGCACCCGACCTTCATCTAAGTCCACCATTTTAGCCTCTCCTATAGCGTCTCATATGCTTTCAAAGTAGGTTCTGCCTAATACTGTAATGGAATTCCCAAGACACGAACCCATAAGGTAATGGCTGATGGATATGTTGTTGACACAACCGGTTCCCACCTGACTAAGCACAACATCCAGTAATCAAAATGGAAGGTAATGAGTTCCAGGAAATCGATTAACTCTTTGTCGGATTGAGTGGATAGGTTTATCTCGGATTGCAAGCACAACTCGGATCAGTGGTGGATTGAAGGAGACCGTCAAAGGATGCGGGAGGCCTTTGGTAATCCCCAACTCAGAGAGATTCGATGAAGTAACCCTTAACAACAAATTCTAAGGAGGTTTGTTGCCTTGGAAGTAACCCTTGCCAAAGAAATGAAATGTTCAGCCAAGAACAAAGAGATGAACTCTCAAAATAAGAAGAAAATCGATTGATTCAAATGAAATAAAATGTTTGATACATAGAAGTCAAAGAGACTAGTCTTGTGGCATTGAATATCTAGTAAATATAACAAAGACTGAAAAATAAATGTATGTCAAAGAAAACTCTTCAAGTCCACACGATTTGGTAAAGTGACGAATCGCTTGCCTTCTAGCTTGGTGGAACGTGAGTTTGGCTCGGTCACACATCGGCCCAAATCATGCACAAATAAGCTTCCTCGGGTAACACTTGTTCGGCTCGAGCCATTTGCAATGTCTCACGTTCGATCTCCATCTTTAGTCCTTTGGCACGATCCCTTAGAGTTTGGTGGGAAGAAAAGTCGAACGGTCGTGAGAATGTGAACCTCCCGAGGTTGGCTCGGTAGTTTCGGACGTGTACCGGACCAAGGCTGAAGTGTCTTGATGCAAAGATGTTTGAGAGGAAATTTTATCTTCCATGAAAAGGCTTGCAAACATTTGATATATGGCCCCAGGAAGGGGGTACCTTCATCTGGTAGATCTCTTTTTTTATGGTATCCTGATTTGACTGTATATCTCCCAGAGTTTGTGAAATGCCATCGGTTCACGCCAGGTCGGTTAAACCTGCTGATCAGAATACTCGCAATCAAAGCTGCATCGTCAGGTTCAATGTAATCAAGTTATTTTTTTGTATGTGTTTTACATGTTTCTCGTCTCTGGCGATAGGCTAGAATCCATGGGTCATTCCATAGTGAAATGGATGCCCCAATACCCACCCTCTTAAGGAGTTATTTTTTAAACTAGAGATCTAGCTGGAATGAAACTCCTCCATCCATAAGACGTGAATATGAGTTTCCTAGATCTAAATGATTTTTATTCCGAAAATATCTAGCCTTCAATCCTTTAGAGAAATTTAATTCGGTTTATCAATCAACCTCCACAGTTTTTCGGCTAGAAAAGCTGTACTTATATCGGTGAATGCTCTAAATCCAATACCTCCATTACCTTTATCGCGACAAAGTTTGTCCCAAGACATCTAATGCATACATTTACTCGTTCCTCCCGAACTACACCAGAAATGCTATAGCAACGATCTCGCTAAATGTCGTAGCTGGCCATACGGATTACTCAACCATGAGGGTTAAATGAGTTTACAATAAAAGAACACTCTTCATTTTGTTGGATACAGGATCCACAAACAATTTTATGGATCCTTTTACAGCAGAGAAGTTGGGGTGTAAGATTGAACCAATGGGTAATGCTAAAGTCAAAGTGGTTGATGGTAGTAAGCTGGGAGTACAAGGCATGATCAAAAGTGTACAATTGACATTCCATGATTTGACATTCACAGATGATTTCCTGGTAATTCCATTAAGTGGATGCGATATGGTACTTGGAGTACAATGGCTGCAAGAGTTGGGAACAATGACTTGGGATTTTAAGTTCTTGAACCTGTTTTAATTTGAATCTGGTTAGTTAAGTTTCTAGCATAGCATAATTCCCGAGAACTTCCTAAGTCTGACGCCTTTCTTCCTATTGAAAACTCCTTCTAGTTTATTGCTTTTGTTTACTGCTTTCTCTGGATTTGATTTAGCTTAGCTTGATAACATATAATCTATCGTGTGACCGTGAGTCCTTGTGGATTCGATACCCTAAGTACTACATTGCATAACTATGCACTTGTAGTACAATAGGATAAAACTCTGAGCCTATCAAGTTTTTGGCGCCGTTGCCGGGGACTCAACTGAGTTCGCCGATAGATTTTGTTTTAGAGTTGAGTCTAGGTCGTTTTTATTTAGTATGTTACTGATTTTTCTCTTGTTTGGCTTGTTTTTGTTGCTGCAGGATTTGACAGACGCATTCAGTGTCGATCGATTTCTACTCCAGTGTCGCTCGACATCGACCTCGGAACAGTGTTTTGAGATCAGTGTATGCCAAGTCGACATACTCGAAGCAACCAGAGCGAAGAACTTCTGAACCTCAGACTTGAGGAGCTTTCTAGACTAGAGAGAACGAACAGAAAGGGTCAAAGAACAAGGACGATGAACAATCGTTTGATTCTGAGACCAGATGCTGGGGGCGTTCTGAGAGACTAACAGAACAACGCCTACAATGATGACGGGCATAGGATTGATGCCCAGGGGAATGTAATCCCTAAACCTGCGCCTGAACAGCCTCAAGGTCATGGGCAGATGGTTATTGCTGAGAGGACTCTTGCTGACTACAACCGTCCGGATGAGTTTTATGCTAACCGGTCAGCAATTGTTCTTCCTTCTTTTGAGAGGAATGACTTTGAGATCAAGACTGTCTACTACGCTATGCTGAGACAGCACCCCTTCCATGGTCTCCCACATGAGCAACCCATGGACCACATTGACTATTTTGAAGCCTTCATCACTGGAATGAAGTACAATGGGATTATGACTTCTTGTATCTGAAGCTTTTCCCATACTCTCTTGCTGGAGAGGCTGCTGCTTGGCTGAAGCAACTTCCACCTGGGAAGTTGACTACTTGGGATGCTATGAAGAGAGAGTTCCTGCGACACTTCTATGATGATGCTCGCTCAGATCAGCTCAGACAGGACATTCTGACATTTGTTCAAGATCATACAGAGCCTCTTAAGTCTGCTTGGATGAGGTTTAAGATGTACCAACGTGACTGTCCTCATCATGGATTCTCTGAAGTGACGCTGTTGGGCATATTCTTCAGAGGAATTGATCTCAATTACCAGTCTGCATTGGATGCTGCCAGCAATGGCAATTTCAACACCAAGACTCCTGAGCAAGCGAGATTGCTAATTGATAACTTGGTGAGCAGTAACAGCACCAAGACTGCTGATAGGAGAAGGAAAGAGTCTGGTAGAAAGATTGATAATCTGGAGATTTCTGATATCAGGAACAAGCTGAACTCTGTTCATAGTTTGTTAACCGGTAAGAAAGCTGTCAACTTTGCTCAAGAAGTTGAAGTGTTTGAAGCTGAAGAAGACTGCCAAGAAGAGGATGTGAATTGCATCAGTGGCTCTGGATTCCAAGGAAACAGGTTTGAAAATCTGCAAGGTAACAAGTTCTTTAATGGTGGACAGAAGAGTTCTTTCACAACCAACCAAAACTCTTCTGGATATGGTCAGAATGATGGTTATCAGAAACCTTTTCAGCAAGGTAATTCTTATCAGTGGACTTATGGATCATCTTCCTATCAGACACCTCCTGCTGCTAATGCTCAAGAGAGCAAGATGGAAGCTATATTAGAGCGGTTTCTGGAGGGTCAGCCGAAGGTCACTGTGGACTTCAACAAGAAGTTGGATGCTGTGTATGAAGATCTGAATGGTAAGTTTGAGTCTTTGAGTACTCATATGAAGCATTTGGACACACAAGTGAACAAAATTTCAAGCTCAGTCAAGGGAAAGAGTGTCATGGACACCCACATTAAGGCTTGGTCAGTTCAGATTGATGATGGGCAAGTCAAGGAGAGAATTTTGAGATTAAGACTGCTGAACTTGTTGAAGATGCTGAAAAACCCGAGACTGAAATCCCAGTGTCGGTCGATTTCAACTGTGATGTCGGTCGACATCCACTTTCAAACGGGATTTCGAGTTCTCGTGACGAATGGAAATCGAGCATGGTCGATTTCAGAATCGACATCAGTAGTGAGTTGACCAATGTCGACCGACATCAGTTCAACATCGGTCGACATCAAGAGCGTAAGGAGCCGGATTTGCCAACATCTTGTGTTATTGCTGAAGAAACAGACCATGAGCCTCATGTACCTTTCCCTAAGATATCAATGAAGTCTCAACAAGAGCTTGACAAGGCTAAACAACTGGAAGTGATGGATAAGAAGTTGAAGGAGGATCCGCAAGTTGACACTTCACCCTATCATCCTTCTGTACATAGGTACTTAGAGATGATGCTGCCTATGGATGAGGTACTAAAGGAATGGGTGGTAGTACTTCCTAAGCAAGTCAGTGACGTGCTGCTTAATCAAGTCCCCAAGAAGCTACCAGATCCTGTTATATTTTTGCTGAGTTGTTCCATATTTGAGAATAGCTTCAAGCGCTCCTTGTGCGATTTAGGAGCTGCTGGAAATTTCATGCCATACTCTGTGGAAGAGAGACTGGGGATGACAGATTTTTCACTCAGATCTCTCTGGTTTTAGCTGATCAGTCAAGAAGGATTCCGGAAATATTTCTTGAGGATGTCCCAGTCAGGGTTGGAGACTATCTAGTTCCAACAGACTTTGTGGTTTTGAAGTACGATAGTGAGCCGGATGAGTCCCTAATACTGGGAAGACCTTTCTTAGCCACAGCTGGAGCGAAGATTGATGTGAGGCATGGTTTGATTGATCTCCACCTGGGAGATGTGCCTCTACACTTTGAGATGGACATGCTGCGAAGGCCGAAGGTCGATGGTCAGACCTTTAGCATTGAGGATGAACAGGAAACTCTCTGATCCTGGAGAAGAGAAGATAGTGGTTTCTCAGGATTCCACTCTAACATCTTCAGAGCTTATAACTGCTTCTAAGCAGAAAGGTCCAAACATCAGAGCCTCACCGGAACAAAGGTACACGTCTTCACAACTCGATCCTACTGATTTCACTGTTGTGAATGCAGGAGGACATCACATACCCTAGTTCCTTGGACAAGCTCACGCTGACAACGCTTACTCTCCACCTTGGATGAGGAGACTTTCGCAGAGACACTCGCAGTCTCTGTCGAAACCACCGGGAGTCTAAGCTCCCATCAAAGTCAAGCTAATGACTTAAAACAAGCGCTGAGTGGGAGGCAACCCACTAGTAAGTTGTAAATATTAGGACTTTGAGTTTTGCTTAATTTCTTTCATTTTTGGAGTTTTTGTGTCACGTTTCGCAGAACCTGTAACACTGCAGAATCAGTGTCGGTCGATTTCCACGTGGATGTCGGTCGACATCGATTCGAGGGAATTTCGAGCACGGACGATAATCTACCGAGGTCGATTTCAGAGGTCGATTTGTTCTAAAAAGGTAAGTGTCGACCGACATCCATCTTGATGTCGGTCGACATCGAAGAAATCGAGGTACGGATTCTTAAAACCCCGAGAGCTCTCTTCTTCTTCCTCATTTCTTTCTCGCCGAAAATTTTCAAAAATCGCCACAGACCTAAATTCTTAACCGTTTTGATCGATTCAAAGCTCTATTCCACTCGATTTTTGTGCTCTATCTATTTCTAGCACCCATTTCATGATCTGCGAAGGTATGGCTCTGAATCTCCATTTTTTAGTTCGTATTCAAGGGTAAAAAGCTTCGATTTTTGGTTGATGATGGATATCTAGGATGTGTTGGTAGTGGAATATGATTGATATGAGTATTGTGGATGATTGTCTATGCTCAATTTGATGAGATTATGACTTTGAAAATTGTTTGGAATGTCCTGAAATCTACCGTACTATCTCTAGAAAGTATGATAAGTGTCGAGATCAGACATAAGTCATAAATACTGGGTGATCATGATGACTTGCTAGAGCCCGCTCATGATCTATAAGTTTAGGACTTATTACCAGTATTGTATGATCCCTAAGGGTCACACACCATAGCTAACGGGAAAGTTAAATGGAATTAATACGGTAAGATGCAAAGGCATTTACTGTATTTGTACAGAGAATTGGGCCAGACAAAATACAGGCTTTTGTCTGATTTGTGTCTTGGGCCCAAAATCCCAATAGGCCATTAGGATAATTCCTTGGGCCCATATAAGGGATGAGAGGCGCAGACTAGGGTTATTCCACACCCCCCTGCGATTTCACCTGAGCCGTCTCTCTCTCTCTGATTCATTCCAGCTTGGTCTAGCAGCCTGATCCATAGCTTGTAAGCGTGTGGATACCAAGGAGGAGCCGGTAATCATCTGCTCTAAGTGATCTCGACATTACCAATTAATCCGCTGCACTCCATAAGAGGTAATGATCCTGATTTGTTTGATTCAACTGCAAATCACCTAGATCCTAGATAATTATGTGCCAGGTTGTAATCTGAGAATTAAACCATGAACACACATAATCCTTCAGTGGTATCAGAGCCAGGTTGTTAGGTTTTTGCTTTTTGGATCATACTAGGTTGTTTATTAGTTTGTTGAATCGATTTTTATGAGAAAAATTGATTGAAACTTGGAAAACCTAGAAATAAGAAATCGATGAGATTGCTTGATGATTAAAGTTGATTTCGTTTCATTGAATTAATCGATTTGTTTAAAACGATTTGAGGGGTCAAATTCAATTATTGAATTGTAATTGCTTGAAACGATTTATGCTCTGTTGGTTTTGATCAAAGTCGGTTTTGTCTTCTTGTGAAAAGTATGAATCGCTTTTGTCTTTGCTGAATAATCATAAGTTGATATCGTATCTGTAAAAATCGCTTGTTGACTTTAAGTGAATGACTTGAATAAAATCGATTGTTAAATAATTATCATACGATTTGTTTGAATTGTCAACATAAGAATCGATTATGTCATCATTCGATAAGGAGAAGATCACGATCCAATAGTTGAATTGAATAAAGTCAAAATCGTTTTTTGTCTTCTTGTATGTCGTGATTCAATTATTGAATTGAGTTTGATACGATTTGTTTAAGGCTCATGATTTTGTACTTTAGTGAATATAACAATCGGATGTTGATTTGTTTGTTATAAGATATTCACATGATCCTTATTTTTCCATGTAAGCAATTATTTAATTAATGTATGGATCAATTAATTATTTAATTAATGTATGGTTTAAGCCGTTAACCCAAATCGCGGTTTGCTGGAAATTATTTAATACAATTGGTATTATTTAATTTCTGGTTAAACCGGATTTAAAATTCAAAATTGAATTTTAACCTAAACCGAAGGCTGGTCTAAGTTTGATTTGGTTGGACCAAATAATTTAGAGCTGGTCTGGTTTAGTAAATAACCAGTTGGATTTAGTAGTTAATTTGGTCTTGGACCAGAATTAATGAACCGACTCGGTTATGTCAAATTATTGGGCCAATTGGAATTCTGTGGTCTTGGGCCAAGAATTGGGCCTATAATTTGTGACCCAACCGAAAACTTTAATAAAATATTAAATTAGAAATTTCTATTTTTAGTATATTTCTAAATTTAGAAAGTTTCTAAAATAAGTAAGTTTCCCAAAATAGTAATCTTCTATTTTTGGAAAGAAAACCTAAAATCCTCAAAACCAATATCAAGCTTGGATGTCTTGCCCAATCTTGTCAGCTACTTAACGCTTATTCAATTACAGATATGGCTTACAGTGTGAGGTGTCTGTTTTTGCGTAAGTAAAGTAGTATATAGTCACTAATTTCATTGGGAGTCCCAGACTTTAGTGATTATTTGGCTGTAAGAGATTGGTTTCCTTGACTGGGCCATCGGGAGTCCCGGGCCTTGAGACATCTGGTGAATTGGGCCTTGGGCCCAATCCACAACCGAGAGTTATATAGATATAACTAGCTGTGTGCATGCTTACCAAGTAAAGCTAATTCCGGGTGACGGCCAGTGGCCCACTTTGGTTTTGGTTGAACATGGGTCTCGGAATCATTGCATTCTTATGAGGTTGAACAAAGAAATTTTGAATGCAATGCGAGTTTTCTTATAAGTTTTTAAGATTACTCTTTTATGAACTAAATAACTAAAACTCTATTGTCTCATAATTTCAGCTATGTCAAGCACAACAACTCAAAACACTTTCTCGATCCGGTCTGCCCTTGAGAAGGACAAACTGAACGGATCAAACTTCCTGAACTGGTCCAGGAACCTGAGACTTGTGCTCAGGCAGGAGAAGAAGGCTTATGTCCTTGAAAGATTTCTCCCCCCTAGACCTGCGAATAATGCCGCACAAGCTGTGAAGAATGCTTGGGATACACATTCTTCAGATGCTAATGACGTGGTTTGCCTAATGTTGGCGACAATGGCTCCCGAACTGCAGATGCAGTGGGAAGGCCTGAATTGTCCCATGGAACTGATGGCAAACCTGAAAGCGTTGTTTCAGGAGCAGGCTCGTACAGAGAGATTCCAAACTGTAAAGAATCTCTTGGACTGTAAAATGGCTAAGGATGCAGCAGTGAGTCCACATGTTCTGAAAATGATGGGTTATCTCGATCATTTGACTAGGCTCGACTGTCCTATAAGCCAAGATCTTGCTTGTGATATCGTTCTGCAGTCTCTTACTCCTTCATATGACCAGTTCATCTTGAACTATAATATGCATGGGTTGATAAAGACTTTGCCTGAGCTACATGGTATGCTCAAGACTGCAGAACCTAATCTGAAGAAGGCCAAGGAGCCGTCTGTACTCATGGTGCAGAAGGGCAAGGGTTTCAAGAAATCCGCTGCAGACAAGGGAAAGGGCAAGGCAGTCGAAAAGGCCAAGCCCAAGCCCGTGTCTAAAGCTGGGCCTTCTGATATCTGCCACTTTTGCAAAGAGGCAGGGCATTATCGCAGGGACTGTAAGAAATACCAGGAAAGTCTGAAGAAGAAGAAGAAGTCCTTTGAGACTACTAATTCAGGTATTTTGTTATTGAAGTAAATACTACTACTTCTGATAATACCACTTGGGTATTAGATACTGGATGTGGGGCTCATATTTGTACTAATATGCAGGCGCTCAGCAACAGTAGAAGGTTGAAGCAAGGGCAAGTAGAGTTGCGGGTTGGCAATGGAGCGAAGGTTCCAGCACTGGCCGTTGGCACTTACTTGTTGTCTTTACCTTCTGGATTGATTTTAGAACTTGAGAATTGTTATTTTGTACCTGCTATAAGCAGAAATATCATTTCAGTTTCATTATTGGATTTGCAAGGATTTGATTTTTCTATTAAGAATAAATTGTGTTCCTTTAATCTCAATAATATGTTCTATGGTTGTGCCCCTCTTATTAATGGGTTGTACATGCTGGATCAATCTGCTCCAGTATATAACATTAATACAAAACGGTTCAAATCTAACAAAGAAAATGAAACGTTTCTCTGGCATTGTCGTTTGGGGCACATTAGTGAGAAACGCGTCAAGAGGCTCCATTCAAATGGACTCTTGGGCTCATTTGACTTTGAGTCTTGTGAGCAATGCGAATCTTGCCTAATGGGCAAAATGACAC
The DNA here is from genome assembly GCA_030180135.1 of Orychophragmus violaceus. Classification (NCBI taxonomy): domain Eukaryota; kingdom Viridiplantae; phylum Streptophyta; class Magnoliopsida; order Brassicales; family Brassicaceae; genus Orychophragmus; species Orychophragmus violaceus. Next base: position 62,380,606 of record CM058235.1, read on the forward strand.
GGGCCCCTTTCAACAAACCCACAGAAAGGGCCAGTGAACTATTGGGCCTGATACATACTGACGTGTGTGGCCCAATGTCCACAAATGCTAGAGGAAACTATCAGTACTTCATTACATTCACTGATGATTTCAGTAGATATGGATATGTCTACTTGATGAAACATAAGTCGGAAACCTTTGAGAAGTTCAAAGAATTCTAGAATGAAGTACAGAACCAGCTTGGTAAGAGTATTAAGGCTCTTCGGTCGGACCAAGGAGGAGAATACTGGAGCCAGGAATTTCGTGATCATCTGAGTGAGTGTGGGATCATCTCCCAACTCACACCTCCTGGAACACCTCAGTGGAATGGTGTGTCTGAGAGAAGGAATCGGACATTGTTAGATATGGTCCGATCCATGATGAGTCACACAGACCTTCCTATATCCCTTTGGGCATATGCTTTGCTGACCGCAACGTTCACACTGAACAGAGTGCCATCAAAAGCAGTAGCAAAGACACCATATGAGATATGGACTGGAAAAGCTCCAGCAATGTCTTTTCTCAGAATTTGGGGTTGTGAAGCCTATGTCAAAAGATTAATCTCAGACAAGCTTACACCAAAATCTGACAAATGCTACTTCATTGGTTATCCTAGGGATACCAAGGCTTATTACTTCTATATGCGATCCGAGAACAAGATCTTTGTTGCTCGGGATTGTACTTTTCTTGAGAGGGAATTTCTCTCTAAGAAAGATAGTGGGAGTAAGGTACAACTTGATGAAATTCAAGAAGGACAGGAACCTGTTCAACCTAATGAGGAAGAACAGCAGGATGAATTACATGAAGTTGTAATAGAACCTGAACCTGCAGTACCTGAAGTTCGAAGATCCGGAAGGATCCGTCACGAACCCGATAGATATCAGGGATTCCTCGTGACTAATTGCCATGATCTTTTGATCATTGACGGTGATGAACCCTCGAACTTTGCAGAAGCCATGATGGGCCCTGACTCCTTAAGGTGGCGTGAAGCCACTGAATCCGAGATGGACTCCATGTCTGTCAACCGAGTGTTTTCACTGGTTGATTTACCCGCTGGTGCTAAAGCCATCGAGTGTAAATGGATCTTCAAGAAGAAGATTGACATGGATGGAAATGTCCAGGTTTACAAGGCCAGGTTGGTGGCAAAAGGTTTCAAGCAAATTCATGGTATAGACTATGATGAAACCTATTCACCAGTGGCCATGATGAAATCAATTCGGATTCTCCTAGCAACTGCCGCTTATTATGATTATGAGATTTGGCAGATGGATGTGAAAACCGCCTTCCTGAATGGAATCTTGGAGGAGGATGTGTACATGACACAGCCTGACGGTTACATTGATCCTAAGAATGCTGGGAAAGTATGCAAGCTTCACAAATCCATTTATGGATTGAAGCAAGCATCGAGGAGTTGGAATCTTCGTTTTGATGAAGCAATAAAGAACTTTGACTTCATCAGAAACAAAGAGGAACAATGTGTGTATAAGAAAACTAGTGGGAGCAAAGTGGCGTTTCTTATCCTATATGTCGATGACATATTGCTTCTTGGAAATGATATTCCAATGCTGAAGTCTGTTAAAGACTGGCTGGGAAGTTGTTTTTCCATGAAGGACATGGGTGAAGCCGCGTATGTTCTTGGAATTCGAATCTTTAGAGACAGATCTAAAAAGCTGGTTGGACTTTGTCAAGATTCTTATATAGACAAAGTCCTGCATCGATTCGGAATGGATAAATCCAAGAAAGGATTCACGCCAATGATACATGGTGCTACACTAAGAAAGGATCAGTGTCCAAAAACACCTGATGAGCTTAAGCGCATGAGTAGGATTCCTTATGCTTCGGCTATAGGATCTATCATGTATGCCATGATATGTACTCGTCCTGATGTTGCCTATGCACTAAGCATGACGAGTAGGTACCAGTCTAATCCAGGTGAGAGTCACTGGATTTCCGTAAAGAACATCCTGAAGTATTTGAGGAATACTAAGGATAAGTTCTTGGTTTACGGAGGAAGTGAAGTGCTTGAAATGAGTGGATTCACGGATGCAAGTTTTCAGACAGATAAAGATGATTTCCGGTCATAGTCTGGTTACATCTTCTGTCTGAATGGCGGTGCAGTAAGTTGGAAGAGCTCCAAGCAGAGCACCGTGGCAGATTCCACAACTGAAGCTGAATACATCGCTGCTTCAGAAGCTGCGAAGGAAGGAGTTTGGATAAGGAACTTCTTGATTGAACTCGGTGTATTCCCAAATGCCACTGAGTCTCTAGCACTGTATTGTGACAACAATGGTGCAATTGCTCAAGCCAAGGAACCGAGACATCATCAGAAATCCAAACACATTATGAGAAGGTATCACCTGATTCGTGATATAGTGAATAGAGGTGAAGTGATGGTCAGCAGAGTTCCCACTGATGAGAACGTGGCTGACCCGTTGACAAAGTCACTCCTGAGGCCTAAGCATGAGTTGCACACTACTGCTGTAGGAATTAGAGATATTCAAATGTAATCTCTTTTTGAGTGGGAGTTGTAAGGGCTTTATTTTAGTTATTTTGATTGGTTCATGTAAACATTTTAAATGTTAATGAAATTTTTATTTCTGGATTATTTTTAACTGTGATATAAAATAATCGTTCCAAAATGATTCATGTCATTATATATGGGCCATCGAAGTACATGAGTAGACTTGATCCTGAAACCCCATATTTAACGAAATGACATAAATCATAATGTCCATAGTCGAAGGTTGTTGAAATTGGAACACCAACAACCACTTGAGACTAGATTGTGTTGAGACTTATGACCAAGTTTCGAGGGGTCATAGATGCGCGGCATCAAAGTCGACACATAGGTATATGTAGGGGAGCATATGACCGGACATGGCCCGCTGATGAGAACTCTACAAGATATTAATATCTGTGTCATAAGAGGTTCTCATATACGACTATAGAGTATAGTCCTTAGACCTGAGTTCGCATGCATGTGGCTGCACATGGAGTGATGCGCTTTGATCATTGTCTAATGCTGTTTCGTAACTGGGAGCTATAAGGACCTTGGTTGGGTGTATTATAAAGTGTGTAGTTCATAGTGATGGAACAAGATGGGATTTGTCCCTGCCGTTTAACGGAGGTAATATCTCAAGGCCAATCGGAGACTTGATAGCTGGTAAGAGAGTGGCCACTCCCAAACGGACTTGCCCAAGTCGTTTGCATTGTCAGTATCAAATCTGTTCCGATAAACATGGTATGGCTATATAAGGATGACACGCATCTTGCCTTATGCCAGATCGAGATATTGAGACAAAAGGACTAGGGAATGTAGGATTCCAGTACAAGTGGGAGATTGTTGGGAATGTCCTGAAATCTACCGTACTATCTCTAGAAAGTATGATAAGTGTCGAGATCAGACATAAGTCATAAATACTGGGTGATCATGATGACTTGCTAGAGCCCGCTCATGATCTATAAGTTTAGGACTTATTACCAGTATTGTATGATCACTAAGGGTCACACACCATAGCTAACGGGAAAGTTAAATGGAATTAATACGGTAAGATGCAAAGGCATTTACTGTATTTGTACAGAGAATTGGGCCAGACAAAATACAGGCTTTTGTCTGATTTGTGTCTTGGGCCCAAAATCCCAATAGGCCATTAGGATAATTCCTTGGGCCCATATAAGGGATGAGAGGCGCAGACTAGGGTTATTCCACACCCCCCTGCGATTTCACCTGAGCCGTCTCTCTCTCTCTGATTCATTCCAGCTTGGTCTAGCAGCCTGATCCATAGCTTGTAAGCGTGTGGATACCAAGGAGGAGCCGGTAATCATCTGCTCTAAGTGATCTCGACATTACCAATCAATCCGCTGCACTCCATAAGAGGTAATGATCCTGATCTGTTTGATTCAACTGCAAATCACCTAGATCCTAGATAATTATGTGTCAGGTTGTAATCTGAGAATTAAACCATGAACACACATAATCCTTCAAAAATTTGGTGTGTTTGAACCTCATGCTTTTCGATTGTTCGTTCAATGTTTTGCAGATGAATCCTACAGGCAATCCAGGGAAACGACCATGGAGAGGGACTGATATCGACACTTCAGGCTCCTCGTCGCAGCAACGCGATGCACAGAATCAGGCACCTTGGCCTAGGATGGAAGAGAAGCGGTTCAAGCTTACCTGCTTCGAGGATGATCCTTCAGTCGAAATGAAGAAGCGAGAGTGTACCCATAGGCCGATTCTGGAGCACTGGGACGATTATGACAGTCTATTCTACAACGCTTGGTGTGGCGTTAAGATGGAGCCCACAAGGCTTTCGTGCATGACCACCATGACCAAGCTGAAGATACGGTCTGATGTCTTGCGAGTGATACGAACGATAGGTTTGGGTACGATCTGTACCAAGCCTTATGACCTGCACGAAGAGCTAGTCCGCCAGTTCATGGCCACAGTCCGCGTGTACTACACCATCGATGTGGCAAAGAAGGCTTCAGAGGGGACATTGACCTTCATGGCTAAGGGAAGGAGATACAGGCTCAGACTTCAGGAGCTGTGTGATATCTATGAGTTCGACAGGACGCGAGAGAGGGTCAGTTTGCTTGAGCATTGGTCAGATGTGCAACTCTTCTGGAAGCGTTTTGGGACTGGAGTATATGATTCTCAGACTACTAGGAAGTCCACTGTGAGGCATCCGGTTCTACGGTATCTAGTCAGGGTGTTCGCCAACACGATCCTGTGTAAAATGGAGCATGGTATGAAGAGGATAGCTGAACTTCTGTTGCTCTATATTGGGATTGGTGGCAGCATTGATGTCGCTGAATTTGAAGATGCTCACCTGGAGCTGGACGTCAACATGGGAGCTCTCTTTGCTCACCATTTGGAGCATTTGAGAGTGACGAAGCCTTTCGCTGGAAAGGCGGCGAAGACGGAGTTAATTAGGAGTCTCTAAACTCCAATTTTTGATCACTTTCAGCTGGACAGAAGATAGATGAAGATCTGTACTGCGAGGCCTACCATGAATTTCACTCATCTGAAGAGCATTCGTTGGGTTAAGGGAGATATCAAGGGAAGGCAGTTCATGTGGAGTTTCCTTGACCTACATGGTGTTGAGCGCCTCTTCCCGCTCCCATGCACCGAGCTTACAAGCATCACCAACGTACCTCTCTCACTCACTTTCCAGCCCAGCGTAGATTTATGTCAGCCTGTTCCGCGTCGCGTATATCTACTGCTGAGCATGAGCTTGTCCATGCTGACGATCCAGACGAGACCTATGGGTTTCCTGAACTTCCCGGACCACCAGAAGACATGCCACAACCGCAATTCCAGAAGTGGGCAGCAACCGTACTTAAAGGAATCTGGAAGACGGTCCACAAGATGTCCTGCCAGAGATCTCAGAGTGTGCATCACCCGCAGCCACGACGTCGCGCACCTGCACCAGCTCCTACACACATCAGCTCAGAGGAGGAGGAAGTAGAGGTAGCTGCTGACTCCGATGAGGATTTGGATGATGAGGACTCCCAGGAGTTCTAGACTTGCAGCTGCTACTGGTTTTGTTTTTCTTTTTCCTTTTCTTGAGTCAGTTTTTATGTTTCTTTTGAGTCAGTCTGTCAGTTTTATTTGTTTGGAACTATGACTATTTGAGTTTATGCAGCTTTATTGTTGTTTTTAATGTGATTTTGAGTGATCTAACGCAGCTAACAGGTGAGAAAATTGAGTGTTAACTCATGATCTTAACCACGGATAGATTTATCATCCTGCGTATGCTCACACGAGCTCGATGTCGGTCGACACTAAGCTTAGTGTTGGTCGACATCGATCGTGTTCAGGTTCGGATTTTTAACTCAAAATCTCTTTGGTTCCAATTTGATTTATACCGAGCTCATGCTACAATTGCACTGGGGACAGTGCAGTTTAAGTGTGGGGGAAGTGGCTACTGACATTGTGTTTTGTTTTCTTAGAGTCAGTCCCATGTTTTCACTTGTTTTCAAAATTGTTTTATTGAGTCAAAACTTGTATGAAACTATGATTTTTCGAGGAATTTTTTTGCTGGAACAGGAACTAAGTGACCATTGGACAGACTTGCAGGACCTCTATGACTATTAGAAAACCCCAAACATATCAACTTACAAAGGACACCCATATCTAACCAGGTATTCAGTGAAGGATTGTTTAGTGTTTGTCCTGGTTTAATTCTGTCAGATTAAACCCTACTAAACATATTGGATCTAGGTTCTCATGCAGAATCATAAAGAGATCTCAGTAAATACCTTGTTTATGCAGCGGATTAGAGAGGTATCGTCAGAGATCAGCAGAACCGCCAAGGGACAGCTCCTCCAGAGGTTCACACACGCACACTTCAGGAAGAATGGCTGCTAGACCAGAGAGGGAGGAGGCGCAGAGAGAGTTTTTTTTTTGGGAGAGAGAGCAGCTAGGTTAAGTTTTATTTATAAAACTTTTGTCTAGTTCTCTTGGGCTTTTGGGCCCAAGTCCCAGTCTGATTAAATCCCTTAGATTTAATCAGGCCCTTTAATCTCTCTAAACATAGTAAATGCCTGGCACTTTTACTGTACTTCTGCTGAACCATTCCCTTATTGTTTCCTGTTAGCTTAGGCGTGTGACCCATATGGGATCATATAATAAAGGCAATAAATCCAAGACTTATAGATCATGAGCGGACTCTAGCAAGCCATCATGACCCCCAGTATTATATGACTTATGTCTGATCATTGACATACTCTTACTTTCTAGAAACAGTACAGAGATTACTGGACATAATTCCAACAATCTCCCACTTGTACTGGAATCTCTGTATTCATAATCCTTTTGTCTCAATATCTCGATTAGTCATAAGGCAAGATGAGTGTCATCCTTATAAAGCCTAATCATGTTCATCGGACTCTGATTTGACACTGACAATCCAAACGACTCGGGACAGTCCGTTTGAGCATGGCCATGCATTTTCCAGTATTCAAATCTCCGATTGGCCTAGAGATATTCACTCCATTTATATTGGAGGGACAAATCCCGTCTTGTTCCATCACTGTAAACTACTCACTTCATAATACACCCAAACAAGGTCCTTATAACTATCGCTTAACGACAGCGTTAAACAATTATCAAAGCGCATCAGTTCATGTGCAGTCACATGCATGCGAACTCAGGTCTAAGGACTATACTCTATAGTCGTAGTGAGAATCTCTTATGACACAGATATAAATATCCTGAAGAGTTCTTATAAGCGGGTCATGTCCGGTCGTATGTACCCCAACATACACCTATGTACTGACTTTGATGCCGTGCATCTATGACACCCTGAAACTTGGTCATAAGTCACATACCAATCTAGTCTCACGCGGTTGTTGGTGTTCCAATTTCAACAACCTTCGACTAGGGACAGGATGATATAAGCCATCTATCAAATATAGGGTCTCATGATCAAGCTAAATGACTTCGATGACTCAAGATCAAGTCACTTACTTCGATGACCTATAAAATGGTTTATATCATTTTGGAACGATTATTTCATCACAGTTAAAATAATCTTGAAATAATAATTTTATTAAACATCTAAAATGTTTTACAAGAACATACCAATAACTAAATAAAGCCCTCAAACTCCCACTCAAATTTAGATTACATTTCAATGTCTCTAATGCCTACAGCTTCAGTCAGGTACTCGAGCTTAGGCATTGGGAGTGGCTTTGTCAATGGATCAGCGACATTATCATCTGTCGGAACTCGGCTGATCTTTACTTCCTTTCTATTAATGATATCACGTATCAAGTGAAATCTTCTTAGTATATGCTTGGATTTCTGGTGTGATCTTGGTTCCTTTGCCTGAGCTATAGCACCATTGTTATCACAAAACAGTGCCAGAGGCTCAGCTGCATTTGGTATCACACCTAGTTCAATAATGAACTTTCGTATCCAAACAGCTTCCTTCGCTGCTTCTGAGGCGGCGACATATTCAGCTTCTGTAGTGGAATCAGCAATAGTGTCTTGCTTGGAGCTTCTCCAACTAACTGCACCGCCATTCAGACAAAAGATATAACCGGACTGTGACCGGAAATCATCTTGGTCTGTCTGGAAACTTGCGTCTGTGAATCCACTGACTTCAAGCACATTACTTCCGCTGTACACCAAGAACTTATCCTTAGTATGTCTCAGATACTTCAGGATATTCTTGACGGCAATCCAGTGGCTTTCACCTGGATTTGACTGGTATCTACTCGTCATGCTCAATGCATAAGCAACATCAGGACGAGTACAGATCATGGCATACATGATAGATCCTATTGCAGATGCATAAGGAATATTCTTCATGCGCTCAAGCTCAGCATCCGTCGTAGGGCTCTGCTTCTTGCTTAGCGTTGTGCCATGTACCATTGGCGTGAAGCCCTTCTTGGAACCTGCCATGCTGAATCTATGCAGGACTTTATCAATGTATGAATCTTGACACAAGCCTATCAGCCTTTTAGATCTATCCTGGTAGATACGGATTCCAAGAACGTATGCGGCTTCACCCATGTCTTTCATGGAAAAACAACTTCCAAGCCAGTCCTTTACCGACCGCAGCATTGGTACGTCGTTTCCGAGAAGCAGTATGTCATCGACATACAGAATAAGAAATACTATCTTGCTCCCACTAGTCTTCTTATACACGCATTGTTCTTCTTCGTTTCTGATGAAGTCAAATTGCTTGATCGCTTCATCAAAACGAAGATTCCAGCTCCTCGATGCTTGCTTCAATCCATAAATGGATTTATGAAGCTTGCATACTTTCCCAGCATTCTTTGGATCTATGTAACCGTCAGGTTGTGTCATATACACATCCTCTTCCAGAATTCCATTCAGGAAGGCGGTTTTCACGTCCATCTGCCAAATTTCATAATCATGAAAAGCTGCAGTTGCTAGTATAATCCGAATAGATTTCATCATAGCCACTGGGGAATAGGTTTCATCATAATCCACACCGTGAACTTGCCTGAAACCTTTTGCCACCAACCTGGCTTTATAAATCTGGACATTTCCATCCACGTCGATCTTCTTCTTGAAGATCCATTTACACTCGATGGCTTTTACACCAGCGGGTAAGTCAACCAATGAAAACACTTGGTTGACCGACATGGAGTCCATTTCGGAATCAGTGGCCTTGCGCCACATAGAGGAATCTGGGCCCATCATGGCTTGATTGAAGTTCGATGGTTCATCACCATCAATGATCAGAAGATCAAGACAGTCAGTCACGAGGAATCCCTGATATCTCTCGGGTTCGTGACGGATCCTCCCGGATCTTCGAACTTCAGGTACTACAGGTTCAGGCTCTACAATTTCTTGTAGGTCCTCCTGCTGCTCTTCCTCATTAGGTTGAGCAGTGTCCTATTCATCTTGAATTTCTTCAAGCAGTACCTTACTCCCACTGTTTTTCTTAGAGAGAAACTCCCTCTCAAGAAAATTACAATCCCGGGCAACAAAAATCTTGTTCTCAGATCGTAGGTAGAAGTAATAAGCCTTGGTCTCCTTCGGATAACCAATGAAGTAGCATTTATCAGACTTTGGTGTAAGCTTGTCAGAGATCATTCTCTTGACATAGGCTTCACAACCCCAAATTCTAAGATAAGACAGCACTGGAGTTTCTCCAGTCCACAATTCATATGGTGTCTTAGCTACTGCTTTTGATGGCGCTCTATTTAGGGTGAACACTGCTGTTAGCAGAGCATATCCCCAAAGGGATATTGGAAGGTCTGTGTGACTCATCATAGACCGAACCATATCCAATAAGGTCCGATTCCTCCTCTCAGACACACCATTCCATTGAGGTGTTCCAGGAGGAGTGAGTTGGGAAACTATCCCACACTCTCTCAGATGATCACTGAACTCTTGGCTCAAGTATTCTCCTCCTCGGTCGGACCGAAGAGCTTTAATGCTTTTGCCAAGTTGGTTCTGTACTTCATTTTGGAATTCTCTGAATCTCTCAAACGATTCAGACTTATGTTTCATTAAATAAACATATCCATACCTGCTGAAATCATCAGTGAAGGTAATGAAGTACTGATAGTTTCCTCTTGCATTTGTGGACATTGGGCCACACACATCAGTGTGTATCAGGCCCAATAAGTCACTGGCCCTCTCGTTGGGTTTATTAAAGGGGGCCCGCGTCATTTTGCCCATCAGGCAGGATTCGCATTTCTCACATGACTCAAAGTCAAATGAGCCAAGAAGTCCATTCGAATGGAGCCTCTTAATGCGATTCTCACTGATGTGCCCTAAACGACAATGCCATAGAAACGTTTGGTTCTCCTCATTAGGTTTGAACCGTTTGGTATTAATGTTATAAATTGGCGCGGATTGATCAAGTATGTAAAGCCCATTCGTAAGAGGGGCACAACCATAGAACAAATTATTGCGATTGAAGGAACATAATTTATTCTTAACTAAAAAATCATAACCTTCCAAATCCAACAAAGAAACTGAAATAATATTTCTGCTTATCGCAGGTACAAAATAGCAGTTATTAAGTTCTAAAACCAATCCCGAAGGTAAAGACAACAAGTATGTGCCTACAGCTAGTGCAGGAACTTTTGCTCCATTCCCAACTCGTAGCTCCACTTGTCCTTGCTTCAGCCTCCTACTGTTGCTGAGTGCCTGCATATTAGTACAAATATGAGCCCCACAACCAGTATCCATAACCCATGAGGTATTATCAGAAGTAGTTGTATTAACTTCTATAACAAAAATACCTGATGAAGAAGTCTCCAGAGTCTTCTTCTTCAATTCCTTTAGACCTTCCAGGAATTTCTTACATTCTCTCCTCCAATGCCCCGGTTCTTTGCAGAACCTGCAGATGTCAGTAGGCCCGGCCTTGGACTTGGGCTTGGGCTTGGACGTGTCCTTGTCCGAGACTTGAACAGTCTTACCCTTTCCCTTGTCCTTGGCAGAGGATTTCTTAAAGCCCTTGCCCTTTTGCACCATAAGCACGTTGGGGTCCTTGGCTTTCCTCAAGTTGGGCTCTGCAGTCTTGAGCATTCCGTGAAGCTCAGGCAATGTCTTACTCAAGCCATGCATATTGAAGTTCAGGATGAACTGATCATAGCTTGCAGGTAAAGACTGCAGAATGATGTCGCAGGCAAGTTCCTGGCTGATAGGACAGTCGAGTTTCTGAAGATGATCGAGATAACCCATCATCTTCAAGACATGAGGACTCACTGCCGCACTTGCAGCCATCTTGCAGTCTAAGAGGTTCTTAACTGTCTGGAACCTCTCAGTTCTTGCCTGCTCCTGAAAAAGCGATTTCAGGCTTGCCATTATCTCGATGGGCGACAACACACTCTCGAACTGCATTTGCAGTTCAGGAGTCATGGTTGCCAACATCAGGCAATAGACATCATTTTCATCTGACGAATGCTTTTCCCAAGCATTCTGCAGATTCCTGGCGGCATTGTTTGGAGGCCTCTCGGGGAGGGGATCACGAAGGACATATTCCTTCTTCTCCTGCTTGAGGACCAGCCTCAAGTTCCTCGACCACGTCAGGAAGTTCGTTCCAGTCAGCTTCTCTTTGTCGAGAACTGACCGGATTGAGAATGTGTTTTGTGTGCTTGTTGTAGTCATTGCTGAAATTTAAGATAAAAAGGATTTTAGTTAATATGTTCAACATGAGTAATCTCGCATTATATTCAATAACATTAGTTACCCTCAATAGAATATAATGATTCCAAGATCCACATATAACTAAGATCAAAGTGGGCCACTGGCCGTCACCCAACCTTAGCTTATATCGGTAAGCCCTATCTCGGCTAATTATATCCGTGATATAACTCTTGGTTGTGAATCTGGGCCCGAGGCCCAATCCACTCTGATGTCTCAAGGTCCGGGACTCCCGATGGCCCAGTCAAGAAAACCAGACTATACAGTCATGTAATCACTAATGTCTGGGACTCCCAATGACATTAATGAATCACAAACTGTCTTGCCCACGCAAAAGTAGACACCCTCACACTGTAAGGCCATGTGTACAATTGAATGGGCTTCAACAGCTGACATAGACTGGACAAGACATCCAACGCTTGATATTATTTGAGGTTTGTAGGTTTTCTTAAAATTTCCTCCCAAAATAGAAGATTACTATTTTGGGAAACTTTCCATTTTTGGAAACCTACTGGTTTTGGAAACTTTCATAATTGGAAACTTCCTAAATTTGGAAACTTTCTAACTATGGAAATTTCCTAAATATCCAAAACATGCAAATCTAGAAACTTCTATTCTAAGAAACTTTCTAATTTAATATTTTGGAAACTAATTAATTTAAAAAACGATTTTAATTTTTTTAAATAAATTTTTAAATTAGATCTGAAGAAAAGACTCAAATAACTGGCTCAATTGTTTTAACTTCTTGGCCCAAGGCCCAAGAATTGGTCTATGTCCAAGACATAACCCAATTGCCCAATTAAATGACATAACCGGTCTGGTTCATTAAAATTGGTCTAACCAAGATTAATTACTACGATAACCACAATTGTTAACCGGTTATTTACTAAACCGGATTTTCTCAATTTATTTGGTCCAACCAAATCAAATTAGAAAACCATTGGTTTAGGCACTAAATCCAATTTTAAACGACATTGGATTTCTTATCACGGTTTAACAAGATTTATAAATATTTATTAAGTCTGTAAACCGTGACGATTAAATTTTAATAATTTTTAAACCGAACCACAAACCAAACCGGACCGGCACATGCTGCGACCATCGATCCGGACAGCGCAAGCTTCACGCGATCGAGGCAGCAAGGCGGGACGAGAGCGGGACGTGCGATCGGGCAAGCGCGGGTCGAGAGAGGCGGGACACGATCGCATGATGCTGTCGATCCATGCTATCGATCCTTGTGGTCGATCCATGCGATCCGCACTGCGGATCGGTCCATCTCTCGCGCCTTATCGCCGATCGGAACGACGACGCGACACGATCCGGTCAAGCGATCGGTCCGTGCGTCATGTACCGATCCGGACGTGTGATCCTTTGCCGATCCACACTCCGACGCATACCAATCCTATTGGATCGGTTCATGCGATTTTAGATTAGGGTTTTATAGGTTTTATTTCTTTTGTTTCTTAAGTGTTTTCTTATCAATTATTTCAAGCATTGATTGATTCATACACTTCTAAACAACCTAAACATGATTCTAACAAGAAACCCTAATAGAACCAATGGCTCTGATACCACTGAAGGATTGTTTAGTGTTTGTCCTGGTTTAATTCTGTCAGATTAAACCCTACTAAACATATTGGATCTAGGTTCTCATGCAGAATCATAAAGAGATCTCAGTAAATACCTTGTTTATGCAGCGGATTAGAGAGGTATCGTCAGAGATCAGCAGAACCGCCAAGGGACAGCTCCTCCAGAGGTTCACACACGCACACTTCAGGAAGAATGGCTGCTAGACCAGAGAGGGAGGAGGCGCAGAGAGAGTTTTTTTTTTGGGAGAGAGAGCAGCTAGGTTAAGTTTTATTTATAAAACTTTTGTCTAGTTCTCTTGGGCTTTTGGGCCCAAGTCCCAGTCTGATTAAATCCCTTAGATTTAATCAGGCCCTTTAATCTCTCTAAACATAGTAAATGCCTGGCACTTTTACTGTACTTCTGCTGAACCATTCCCTTATTGTTTCCTGTTAGCTTAGGCGTGTGACCCATATGGGATCATATAATAAAGGCAATAAATCCAAGACTTATAGATCATGAGCGGACTCTAGCAAGCCATCATGACCCCCAGTATTATATGACTTATGTCTGATCATTGACATACTCTTACTTTCTAGAAACAGTACAGAGATTACTGGACATAATTCCAACATTCAGAGGATCCATCACTAGTCTCACGCTTAAATCTTAACTTTAATTTCTCACTTAGGGGCTTGGTAACCTTTGGGTCGGATTCCTTTGATGTGTTTGGCACAGCCTATGATCCTGTTGTAAAGTATGGTTTCTGATTTTCCCCTCCCTTAAAAGTAAAAAAAAAAGCGATAAAACCGAGGATAAGCTAGTAGCTTCGAAGTGGTCACGGGAGTGGTAGAGACCTCTATTACCTCATGTGTATCCATGGAAAGATCCAAAGTTAAACCCTAATAAAAAGGGAGAGCACTGATAGAAAAAATAAAATGATACCCAGTGGGAAAAATCAGTGCTAAGGGAGAAAGGGAAAAGAAAGAAACCAGAAACTGACAGTTTGGTGGTCAGATACTAAATAGGTTGAGTCCATGTGTCCTTTGATTCGATACTCCCTCTGTGAGACCGCACCTAATTGTATACAGAGACTAGTGTGGTGAACTTGAATGTCCTAACTTGATTGTGGAGTTTACTTGGGACAGTTGCTAAGTGTGGGGGAAGTATATTGTGGTCTTGAGTTCTATAGGAAAGTTTTCAGTGGTTTACTAAGTGAATGTGAATGCGAAAGTTCCTAAGACGAAATGAGTTTCTGTGTTTTCAAACCTCTTTTCTTATGCTTTGGTTCTTTACTTGCTTGAGGGCAAGCAAGAGCTAAGTGTGGAGGAGTTGATATATCATGGTTTTTCTAGGTTTTCAACCATGATATAGTTGTATATATTGAGTCTTTAACCTGGTTTTTAGAGTCTATTGAGTCTTTTAGAGGTAGACTTGCGTTTGGAGCAAAGGATGGGATTATAGGACGTTTCTGGTGATTTGTGCAACGAGCTGAAGTTGGTGTCTCGACCACGATTGAGTGTCGACCGACACTAACTTGGATGTCGGTCGACACTGAGCGCGACAGAACAATATCCGCGAGTTGAAGACAAGTTTTGAAGATTTGCAGAATTGTCTAGAAATTTTCCTTAATTCTAAACTGACCCCAAAACGTGTTTAGAGAGTTTAATTAGGTTTTCAGACTCATTCTACCTTTTATCTTGTTCTTAACTTTGTTCTTGCTTGAGAGATTTTGGGAGAGGGCTGATTCTTGCTACTTGTAACATTGAGAGAAGAATTTCGAACCCTTTTTCTTTATCTATTCAGTCTTTTGGTTTTCTATTCATGATGTGTTGTTTGATTACTGATATGTCTGAGTGATAACCTAGTTAGATTTAGGAATTCTCACAAAGGTTTTATGCTTGCTTGATAACTGATTGATTAGGATTCACCATCTATTGTTCATCACCTAAGTTGTGCTAAATACTGAATTCTAGACTGATCACCTAGGGTTTAGTTCTTAGACAATTAACAACAGCACGAGAGTGTGAGTTATAATCTGAACAAACTTAGAGTGAGCAATTTGACTAGATACAAAGAGATTTGGTTTAGGAAAATTGTGAACTGATAGAACCTGTTCTTAATGCTTATTTAGAACTCTAGGATCACAAAGAGATTTGGATCGCTAGGTTGCTAGATATAGAAATAATCTCAGCGAGAGTTGGATTATTTAGCATTGTGTTTATAGTTCTAGAACCTGTTTTAATCTGAATCCGGTTAGTTAAGTTTCTAGCATAGCACAATTCCCGAGAACTTCCTAAGTCTGACGCATTTCTTCCTATTGAAAACTCCTTCTAGTTTATTGCTTTTGTTTACTGCTTTCTCTAGATTTGATTTAGCTTAGCTTGACAACCAGTGGCGGACCCACTAAGGCTTAT